>JBBHDX010000686.1:0-420000 GCA_039519145.1 Kokia cookei
AATGCTCAACTTGATAAAAATGGCTTCCCTAGGTTTTTCTCAAGTATTTTCGGTGAAGAGAAGAAGAAAATAAATATGATGGCATTATGATTTGGCTTATATACCTTGATTACAATTAATAAACTTTAATTAATTTAATTTAAACCTTAATTAGGAAAACTTAATCACAATTAAGTTAAGATAATAGAATTCTACATCATTCTCCACTAACCATCAATAATAATTCGTCTAATTCTTTAATTGGTCCTTTAGCTAATTAAAAATTTATAGAGACAAACTTTTACTACTTTTATAATTTAGTCCCTATATATTAATCAACTATCCAATTGACAAAATTAAAGGACCAAACTTTAATTTAACCCTTATACTAATCTCATAAATATTAAATAATAATATTTACGGACTCGAACATTGAAAATGGGGTTTCAAAACCACCATTTGATACCACTGAAAAACGGGTTGTTACAAGTTCTCGACATGTTTTGCAATAAGTCAAATATTTGAATATCATCCTCGTTCTAGTTCAATTGAAACTTTTGTAGATTTGATTTTCGAAATCTCTAGAGTTATTTCATGGTTCAAACCTAAAAAACATCAAGAAGGTGCCCAAAAATGGCTTTGAAGTTTGTATCGCGAATCTACAAAAAAAAATGACACGAAGGCCACAATGTTTTGATTAGCGTGGAAGGTATTCCAAGCTCAGTTTTTCCTGAGTTTTGATGCTGATTAGAGCTCATCAACACTTGATCTTCAATCACATCGGTGTTTTGAAATATTTAACAAATCTTCCCTTCATCTTGATGATCTAAAGTGTTAAGGGGAATCCTTTCACCGTAATAAAGCTTTGGAGAGTTAAGCAAATTTCTTCACCACCTAGATGCTTTTAATTTGGGGTGAATCTTCCTTGGTTGCCACAAGAGATGAATGAGCTATTTTTCACCATCTGGACGACTCAAAATCTAGATGGATCATCTTTAGTGTGCATAGGAGAAGTTCTCTCGCCATGTTGAGGGTGCAAAACTTCTTTTCGCCATGTTAAGGGTGCAAAGTTCAGAATAAGTCATCCTCTCACCATGTTGATGGTGCAAAACTTCTCTTACCATGTTGAGGATGCAAAACTTATCCTCACCATGTTGATTATGTGAAGTTCAAAATAGGTCATCTTCTCACCATGTTGAGGGTGCAAAACTACTTCTCACCATGTTGAGGATGCAAAGTTCAGAATGGGTCCTCGTTTTACCAAGTTGAATTTGCAAGGGTTCTTCCAACCGTGTTGATGTTGCAAAACAACTCATCTCACCATGCTGGAGTTGCAAAAATTCTTTTTGCCATGTTGATAGTGCAAAGTCCAAAATGGGTCCTCCTTTCGCCATGTTGAAATTGCAAGGGTCCTTCCCGTTATGTTGATGTTGCAAAACAACTTCTCTCACCATATTGGAGTTGCAAAAGTTCATCTAACCATGTTAATATTGCAAAGTTCAGAATGAATCCTCCTCTCACTATGTTAAAGTGGCAAAAGCTTTTCTCACCATACGAACAGATCCACCTTATTCATCACAAATGCCACTAACTTTGCCACGGTGATGTTGAAAAAATAAATTTGAAACTGATTTTTGCCTCGCCACAACATCATATGCCTCAATCATCACATAAATATTCGTAGAATGATATAGCATGTTTTCGACCCACTCCAATATTTGTCAAAAACTCCAAAAATCTTGAAGTCAGCTTGCGCATCGTATGCCTCAAACATCGCCAAAATCTTGGCGGAATGATATAAACATCTTTTGATCCACTTCTACTATTTTCTGAAGTCTCAAAAATCATGAAGTCAACTCCCCACCAAGCTCACTCTCCCTTCCAGACGATACACCTTCGACTTTGGGGTATTTGAAACCTGCCTAAAAAAATACACTCTTTGTGACCTTTGAAATACACCATGATGATGTCACACCCAAAATTGTAAAATTAAAGTTTGGTCATGATTGCAGAAAAGACATTTTGAATTAATTCCATGGTGACCGAGGTATCAAATTAAGAAACTTTCAGTTCATGAGGGCTTTAGTGCGAATTATTGAATCTTGTGAACCAATTGGTAGACAAGTTGAATCAAAATTCTGGTCCCATTCCAGAACCCGAAAATGCTATACTTCCATTCTCTGGTGCTGGTATTCATTTTCTTTATTCTCCTTTTCTTTTTCTGGAATAGTAAGTAAGGAGCGATTTGCATGAAGGGAAAAATAGACGTATTAGCCCGAGAAATTAAGAATTTGGCGAACCGGTAACCTTTCTAACTCTTCTGTATCTTTTTGATTGAAGAAAAGAGGTAAGAAACTTGTAAGTTATGGTAAAGTTCATGGCTGTGAAAACAAAATCTTAGATAACTTATAAAAATATTCCGCATGTTAATGGATTTCGATTGTCTCACTTATGAATGCTATCGTTTTGATTGTCGAATGGTTATTTTGTTTAGCTAACCAAGGAGGAGTCCTGAGTGACAAAGAAAAGGCTAAGCAGGTGTAGGGTTCAAGCATCCGGATGTTTTGCGGGTGAGTTTCTGAACTCCAACCCTCAGTTTTCATTCTGCATGTTACAGGGCTATGATAGTTGGGTTATTATGTTTGTTGGAAAATTCTGTTGTAGCATTTGGTGATGTTGAACTTTGTGGTTGCTGATGTTGTCAATGTTGTTCTGTTGAATGTGAAAGGGTATGTAAACCTCATGCCATTGAGGTATTGATTGGTATATGAATTGCTCTTGTGTTGGCGAGCTGTAAAACTCAAAATAGGAGGCATGCTAATGTCTTCTTGATAGTAAATATTGTGTCCAGGAATAAGATACGGTATGACGCATTGACGTGGTGGAGAGATATTGATTAATGAAGATGTTGATTGAATGAAGTATCGATGTTGTGGCAGAGTGAGAATTGAAGAAGTATTGGCGTGTTGTGGCTAGATTATTGATAGATGAAGTTCTGGCGTTGTGGTGAGATGATTGATAAAAGAAGTTCTGGCGTTGTGGCGGGACGTAATTGAAAGGAGTATTGGTGTTGGGGCGAGATATTAATTGAAGGAGGACTGGAGTCCGCAGGGACTTGTTCTCGTGTTTATAAATTATGACAGTCCGCGGGGACTTGCCCCCAAGTTACAAATCATGATAATTCGCACGAGTGTGTAACCATTCCAGAATGAATCCGCACACATGATAATCCACCAAGCTTGAATCCGAAAGGATTATTATCTAAGTATAATTTCGCAGGATCATCTCCGTAGGGACCATCTTTAAAGTGTGAGTCCGTAAGGACCATATTGTAAGTAAGACAGTCGGTAAGTCTCGTTTTCAAGCTTCTAGGCTAAGTTGGTCCACTTAGACTCCGCTATATGAGAAATAAGTCCGCCAAGTACTAGTCCGCGTGAACAAATTTGCATAGTGCGATTCTACGGGTCTAAGTTCTCCAAGCACGATTGCACGAGAAATATCCATCGAACGTGACTCTGCAAGAACTATCCGTAAGGTATAAACAAGTGCAGGTATGAATCCGCAGACATGAAGCCACAAATGTGAATTCACAGGCATGTGTTTGGAGTGTATTAGCCAACTATAAGTAACTTGGCCAAGATTGTTCACCCTATATAAGTTGCATTGGGTAAATCCACCCAGATATTCCGTAATGCATATATCCGCAGAGACTAATTGGCAAGGGTGTTAAAAATGAACCTAAAAATAAAAAAGCCATGCGACAGGAAATAGAAGAACTTATCTACAAAAGATTGGCTCTTGAAGTTATCTGAAGTATGCAAAATTGAGAATTTGAATACTGCTATTCTTCGCCATTGGTTCAATTACACGACCAACTTCAGTTTAAAACTTGACGTGGATTGCTTCAAAATTAAGATGAATGAAAAGCAAAACTGCAATCCAGTTGGATAAGAAAATTTGAGTCGTGCAACTTTGCTTTTATGGACAAAGAAAGTAGAGTCTTACATGACTAAGGACTAGCACTTTCGATTATATGAGGACGTCAACAGGAAATCAAATTCTAGTCAACATTGCAGGCTGTAGAAATTGTAAAAGATTTTAAATTTTTGTAAAACAATTAAATGGAGAAATTAAATTTGGTAAAAACTCTAGTTTATTAATGTGATTGGATGAAATAGAGCAATTCAATTCTACAAGTCTCTTGCATTTATATAATTGACACTATAAAAATGAGTCCAAATAAATTTTGAAAAACACCATACTCATTCTGAAAAAAAAAAAAAAATCACCTTTCGATCTGGTTCAACCATGGAGAAGAAAAAATGTCTCTCGATTCGTTTTAATTGAAGAAAGGAGGTCCAAACCTATTTCAAAAGAAAATCAACATGTCACTTAAGCAATTCACATTCATTTAAGATCAAGTCAAATGATCTTTGGATTGAAGTTAAACTGAAAAGAAAAAATATCAAAGGATACTTTTATTTGGATTCAAGAAAATTTGACTCCAAATTTTCAATTCGAAATTTGCATGGGAAACCACCTAAATATTGGCATAATTTTAAATTAATTACACTTTGAGCTAGACATTTAAATTGGCATTTAAAATTCATTTAAATTGTCACGTAAGATTATCGTTAGGGAGATAACGAAGCTTAATAGTATAGTGACCACTTCATAACAAAACGATAACGTAAGTGATTAAAACATATCATTTCAAACATAAACGATTAAAAATGATATGAGATAAATAAAAGTGATTATTTTTATAATTTACCTAAAAATAAAAAATTGAAATAAAATAAAAAATTTGAATAGTGTATTAGGTAAAATAGTAAAATGAAAGTTTAATCATTACTTGAACATAATTAAAATTATTTTGTTGAAGAAAAGATTGATTAGAAAGAGTGATAAGTCAAAGAATTGGGATATGAACTTAATATACAAACAGTAATATTGGAAGATTTTTCCAAGATTTTGGATATTCAGAATGATAACATCACATCGAGAATGACAATTAAAGAAAAAAGGATTAAAAATCCAAACATTTTTGTTTCACATGTTTCACGACAGCGCAATAAAAAAAATAGTGCATGAGAAAAAGTGAAAAAAGATAAAATGATGGGTGAGGTAAAAAATTGAGAGGGTATAAATGGAGCTAAACAAAGCATCATAAGAGCGTTGTTGGGAGTAGGGCTTTAGTCTCTTTGATTGACACTCTGCTCCACATAAAAAAAAGAGGGCAGCAGACTTTGCATCTCTGCCCTTTTTTGCTCTTTTGCTTATTAGCTTAGCTTTCTCCATCTGCCACTTTCTCCCTTTCCTTTCATCAAAGTAAGTTTGGGTTTTTCCTCTTTAATGTTTATATACGTGTTTCTACGTAGGATTCTTGATTTTGATTACCTTTTTTTTTTTCTTTTAACATATGTTGAATGAATGAAGCAGGAATAAGGGAAGGTGATTTATATATATGATGGGGGAGAGGATCCCACCAGGGAGTTACTTTCAGTATCCGCCTTCTGGAGTTCCTGCTTCTCCTCATAGGGCTTCTTCTCTTCCTACAGATCGTGACAGGTCCCATTTTTTTTTTCTTAAATTACTTTAATCAATCAAATCCCATGTTCTTTTTTGGTTCTTTTGTGAAAGTTTTACTCCAATTTTTGATGGTTTTCTTTTATTGATCTAATAATTGAAGTTTTCTTGTGCTGATCGATATGGGTCCTTGAAGTTGTTTAAAGGAAAAAACTTTTCTGTTTCTATCTTCTTGTTTTTGTATGATTGATTGTTATGTTTTCAATTGATGGTTATGTTTTTTTGCCCCTCAGGTTCTTAGTTTATTTGTGTGTGCTTTACATATTCCATTTTATCTAGATATGGTTTTACTTTATCGTTGTTATCTTCAATGTTACCTTACAATCTAACAATGGCAGATATTTAGCTGAATTATTGGCAGAGAAACATAAGTTGGTACCTTTTACGCAAGTTCTGCCTCTTTGTATCAGGCTTGTTAATCAAGGTTATTGATTTTCCGCCTTTTTTCTGCAATATAAGATTCATTAGCACTTATCATTGGTATTGTTGGAAACTGGTTTTGATTATTTTTTAGTTGAATGAACATCACTTCAAAAGTAAATCTTTCTGTATCTATACACGTTACATATGCACTTCTCAAGGATGTAAACGCAAGTTTCATTTTGCTAGATTGTTATCTTAGATTCATCATCATGAGTGCATTGTCGAATTGCTTCTTCCAAGAATAAATCTCTCATGTTAACGATATTGAACTGAAATTGTAAATAAATAACAGCCTAGTACAAACTGTCCACCTAGCTATAGTTGACCTACTATTAGTCTAAACTAGCAACATATGATTTTAAGTTATTACAGGCTGAATTGATCCTAGACTAGATGGTTGTACTAAAACATGTGGCCTAAGCCAAAAAATAAACCCCAAATGTTCACTTTTACCACTGAGGTAATTTTGACCGCATATTGTCACTTTTGTTTTTTCTCATGTAACTGCAGAGATCAGAAAGGTCTCAAGTCTTACTCCTAGTTTTATGGATCAAGAGCGATTTGAGCATGATAGTCCTTTCAGGTCATTAGGTCAACATCCCAATGGGAGACAGATGGATTTGGAGGGTTGGTCTGTAATGCAAACAGAGGTAATGCTGCTTAATGGTTATATACAAACCTGTTGTTTAAAATTAAAATTTGTAATTGCTTACCGGTTTAATAAATTTCAACTGCCTTGTCATTGGCTCCCACTGTGATTTGTTCTTACAATGAATAATTTGCTTCTCATTAATATTAAATGGAAGTAAGATGAAATTTGTTAAATGTTGTTATCTTGCTTCCAGGAAAATGGGCATATGCAACGAGTTCCTCCAATTCAAGCTGCATCAATGGGTTGGCCCGGTTTGCCTAGAGCCCCTACAACACCGATTGTAAAGAGAGTTGTTAGACTTGATGTTCCTGTGGATAAATATCCAAATGTTAGTTATGTTGAAAATTGTTAGTTTTCATTTTCTTCTTTTGTAAGATAATAGTTCAGACTCAGTGCCCTTGCAGTACAATTTTGTTGGCCGAATTTTGGGACCACGGGGAAACTCCCTAAAGAGAGTTGAAGCCATGACAGAGTGTAGGGTGTACATAAGAGGCAAGGGTTCTGTCAAGGATTCTGTAAAGGTGAAGTCAGTCATGAATTCTTTTTATTTCCAGCAAGTAATTTTGGTAAAAGAGTGTAGTTTGATATGTACCATAGGTCAACTCTTAAGCTACTTCTAGCCCGGTCATTTATATAAGTTCTGATTATAGTGGAACTGTGCAAGTGTTTTCTACTTCTCTTGAAAATTAGAGTGTAGCTGGTTCTTGGGCTAGTGTTAGGAGCACGTTTTTCGTATTTTTTCCTTCTCAATCCATGTTCTCAATGGCATTTTAAATTCTAGGTGATGTTAAATTTGCTCATCTAACTTCATATATGCTAGTAATCTGCTTCTTCATTTGCATATGACATGCTTGGCAGCCAATTTCGGTATCTTGTTTATTTGGGTTCTGTTTTTGGGCTTTTTGCTGTTTGTCTGTTGTTTATAGTTAATGTGTATTTTATGCTTTTCACTTTTGGAGTAGTTCTTTGCATTATTGGACTAGTTCTGACAGTTTCTGCTTAAGTATAAGATCAAGTTTTCCTTGGTTGTTTGCCCACTTGTTATTTATTCCTACTTCCTTTTTTTCTACAGGAAGAGAAACTGAAAGATAAACCTGGATACGAACACCTTAATGAGCCACTGCATGTGTTGGTGGAGGCTGAATTTCCCGAGGATATGGTAAATTCTCGTCTGGAGTATGCTGTTGCAATACTAGAAAACCTTCTGAAGCCAGTGGTATGAATGAACAAAAGCAATTTGTGATATCTTCTATGGATAGCTAACCCTTCCATTCCATTTCTGTTTTTGTGCTAACCTTTCTCTGTTACACCATTTCCAGGATGAATCCTTGGATAGCTATAAGAAACAGCAGCTTAGGGAGTTAGCTTTGCTAAATGGTACCTTAAGGGAAGAGAGCCCAAGCATGAGCCCAAGTATGAGCCCAAGCATGAGCCCAGGTATGTCGCCTTTCAACAGTACGGGAATGAAGCGGGCGAAGACTGGAAGATGAAGAAATCCCTTGTTTTCTGCTGGTTCTGATCATCAATTGAAATCGAGATGGCTTGGCTTGGCTTTTGTGATGGATGATGTATTTCACCTTAACTTAGGGAGGCTGAGTTAGGAAGATCTAAGTCAAAACTCCCATCAGTTTTTGGGCTGCATATGGGTTTCCTTCTCCACTGATATCCCTTTTCTTTTCCTTCTTTATGTATTATTCATTCCCCCTCCCATAAGGTTTGACGTCAGTCTCTATACCCGCTAGTTCAAAAATAACTTGATTTCCCTAATTGTTTTAGGCTGCTTCTGATGTTCTCCCATGATTCTTTGTACTGACAATCTTACATGCATATTTCTATTTATGCGTGCCCTTCGTCATAAGATACAATCAGTCCCTTGTATTATCGTTTATCTTCATATCAAGTATTCTCTCTCTATCTTGATCATTTCACGTTAGTCTGGTTTTGCATCCACTGGTCTTAGGCTTCTATTCACCCCAATTTCTGGAATTCATGGCTGCCTACTTTCGAGGATTAATGAAATATTCAAAGCAAAATGATGAAATCTTGCAAGACAATAGGAACAATATCTACTTGATATAACATAAATAGAGCATTTCAAATCCACCATCTGAGAACATAAAAACTTAATTTTAAAGTTACCTCAATCAAAACCTCATAAAAGGTAAACAAAACCTGAAAACAGCGACCTATAAATAAAACCTGACATCCAAAAGGGTACCAGATACATAAAAGTAAAATTAAGAACATATTCTATCACTTAAAGCACTTGGCATCCAAGAGAGGCTCTCCCTCAAACGGCTCGCAGTCTTCAATCATCTGATTCACCCGTTCCTTCTGGGCTGCATCTGAGAGGTCAACCTTCTTCCACTCATAGAGTTCCATGTCATAGCACTCGTCAATCACAAATTGAGGAATCTCTTGCCCACGGAAAAGCCATAGTCCTTTTACCTTGAATGGAGGGTTAGCACCAATCACCAACATCTTCCCAAATGCATACTTGCGGGCCAAATCCATTCTCTGCAGGAATCCTCCAACCTTGTTCATCGTGACAAATGACACTGTATTCTCCTCATTGTACTTGTAGTCACAAAACCAGAGTGAGTATCCCTCGGGATCATACATGTCCCAGAATCCTGACACAAATCAAGTATCAGATATCACAAGCCCAAACATTGCTTCAAAAAGGGAGTGCTACTATGAAAACAACAGGAATACCTTTAATTGCAACCTCTCGGAAATTGGTCTTTGTGTTAGAGTAAAGCCTCTTCCAGTCATCCAGTACCATCTTACTTGGAGGCAGCAAATCAAGAGGATTCTTCGGTTTGGGCTTTGGTGCCTCCTCCTCCTCAGCAGCCTCTGCCTTTGCTGCCTGTTTCTCAACCTCCTTTTTGGCTTCTTTCTTTGGTTCAGCCTTTGGTTTAGTTTCTTTTGGCTGGCCAGCAGGCTTCTTTGAAGGAACAGGTGGTACAGAGTCTACCTGCTTCACTTCACCAAGAATCTTCTTGATTTTTGGCTGATTAAACAACGTCCAAAAGTACCTCTCAACATGAGGGAACTCTGAGGTAAAACTCTTGGTCATGATCTGGGAGAAACCGAAGTAGAGGTTACATGTCATGATAATGTCAGCAAGGGTGACAAAATGTCCAACAAGAAATGTGTTGGAAGCAAGATGAGTGTTCAAAGCGCCAAGGGCTCTCTTCAATGCAGCAATAGCAGCTTCCTCAGCCTACATGCAAAATACAAATAAGAGATTAAAATGAAATAGATGGGCAAAATCACACCATTTAAGTAAAATAAGCTACTACTGAATTACAAAAATAAATTTTAACTCTTAATATAGATTAATAAATAAATCAGAATGGGAGAGAAAACAACCTAATCTCTTAAAAAATAATAAGGAGAAAACCCATGCCTACTTGATTATCAATTGAATGGGCATTCCCTTCTACCAAAATTACTTCATAGTGCTTTGATTCCTTTCCAGAAACTATGCATGGGAAAACACTACCACATTAAGCATGTACTAAATGTTGTCTAACCAATCCTCTCTAAAATAAATACAACAAGAATCATAGACAGGTAATCAATGCCAATTTTCCCTTCACAATTCCCTCCATAATATTTTGTATTTTGATGACTAAGTAGCCTTGGTCCAATTTTAACATGGGACCTATTGTCCTCTAAAGTATGGCCCCAGCAAATCAAGCCCAATTAAAATGAAAAAAGAATCTGCGAGGAAAGACAGTAGAACTTACCGGAGGAAGGTAAACACCATGACCAAGTCTCGGATACAACCATTTTGCAATATTAGCATCAATTTCCATGGCTGCGAAATCAATCCATTGCTCGATATGACCCTAAGAAAGCCAAAGTAATGCATACAAACAATTACTTCCATGGTTTAAAATAAACTTAACTGATGACAGAAGAAAACAAGACCATAGTACTATAAGAATCTTACACAATCAATCAATGTAGAACCACATATAGGGTTGTTAACCTTTGAGCAAGCAACTGCAGAGAAAAATATACCAATAAGTAAACAAACATTAGAGGAAGAAAATTTAGGATACAGAGTCAGCAGATCATCTCACCATAACGAGCAATGGCATTGCTCTCAAATACAGGACCCTCAGGTGTTTCCAACACAGGAACCTAGAAGAGTTATAAATATCTTTTCAGTGAACTGACCTAGAAAAAAGGTTACATAACATGTATAAAAAAATTCTCTAGTTTAAATCTATCAATAGGCATGGCAAGTTTACCTTCCCCAAAGGGTTCATCTTGAGGAACTCAGGAGTCTTATTTGACACACCCATCTCAAAGTTCTCAATCATTTTGACCTGCACGCCACTATATTCTGCAGCGATGAGTGCCTTAAAGGCATTTTTGTTTGTTTTTCCAGCATGCAAGACCTGGACGTAAATCAACACACCACATTAACTAGAAGAACCAGTTGACTAAGAAGGTGAGTTGAATGTCAAACACCAGTCTCTCCCTACAACTAATCCAATAAAAATCCTGAAATCGAACCTTTTCACCCCATAAATTCTCTTAAAGACCATTCATTTTACATTTTAAACGGTACTTAGCATTTCCATCTACCATACACAATTAATCTAATTGACGTAACATCTCGCCATCCATCTTTCTTCTGATCAATGGATCCCAATTGAAATCGAAGGTAGTAGAGTTAAAATCAAAATCAAGTTTTTATCGTTATGATTAGTATCTACAAATCCATAAACTATTCCATTGATAGTAACTATATAAAACATATTCAATCTGCCACCTCCTTCGTAATGTAAAAAAGCTAGTTACAAATTTCACTTTCTAATTCTGCTCGAAATAACTTCCACCTAATCAATAGGTGTCAATTTTTTCAACAGCTAAACTACCACAAGAATCGAAACTAATATATATATACACAAAAATATAAAGCTTACCAGAGCCATGGCTTGATAGAAAAGAGCGCTACGAATTGAGAACTGAGATCTGGAAACAGAGAATAAAATAAACGGAATAAGGAAAAATCTTCAAGGAGGAGAACTTGATTCCTATGCATTAAGGAGTAAAATTGAGAGAAAGGATTAAGAAAGAACCTTGAAGAAGAAGTCGCAGCGAGAAGGAGCGGGAGAGATTGCGGGACTAGGAGAGAATAAAAGAAAGCGGGACTAGGGTTTTTGTAGAGTAGAGTGAGTGTGATGTGGGGTTATCAGTTCGGGTTCCGGTTTAGATCCAGATTTACTAACCCCTTTCTTTTTCCGGTTTTTTTAAGCGTGTCTTTCAGGTAATATAGAGTGGGAGAGTTGCAACTAGTTTAATGGGATTTTCAATTCAATGGATTAAATTGCCATTTCAAGAATAATTAAATAAAAATTATAATAATAAAACTCATAACCATTGAAACATTGTTTCTCTCCAATTTTTAATTTCAACTTTTCGTATTTCTCCAGTTCCAATTTTAAAATTATAATTTCAAGACCTCAAACTATCCCAAACATGTTTGTTTAATGATAAATTTGGTCATTAACGTTTGCATGTTCTGTCAAAATGATCTTAATTGCATTTTTGAGCTTTTTTTACCATTAATTTTTTTCAATATGTTTTTTTTTCTAACAGATTTAATTAATAAATTCAAGGTTTCAATCTTTCTTTATTTCAAAATGTTTAAATTTTTCATATTTCTATTTACTGAGAAGTTTTTCTAAATAATTACGTTTATTTTTTAAATTAATTTTTTGAATTTAATATATTATTTATTTATTTTATTATTTTCTACATCTAATTATCTTATTAGATTATCTAAATAATAAATTATATTTTATTAAAAATATTTCACATATAAAATTCCACATCATCTTCGTTAAGTTTTTTAACGGTTCATTAAAATGGTTAGAAAAAGCAAATTGAAAAAAAAAAGTTGATGACCAAAAAAGGCTCAAAAATACAATTAGGATCATTTTGACATAACATGCAAACGAAGATGATCAAATTTGTCATTAAACCAAGCATGTTTAATGTCCAAAGTTCTCATCATTATCTCTAAGGCTTCTTAAGTACTTAACAATGGTGGTATGAATATCCTTTAACCAATTTTTAGTCCAACTTCTTTTCTACTTTACTTACACTCTTCTAAGTTCATCCCAACAAAGAATCAAGTCCAACAAGCACTAAACTATCATGATCAAGCGTTATCTCTTTAAGTCCAAAGCATTCATCTATGATTGAAGGATTTTTCTCATCAATTTTAACGTCGAAATGAATGGGCTCATGCTATCTATTATTTTATGCTATCAATTAAACCAAAATTCAAAGGAAACTTATCAATTTCTTGAACAGCAACTCACGGCACCATGAAAGCTCCATGAAAATTTTATTTTTCTTCTTTGTTCTTAAACGGTGGAGAAAGGATGAGGATGACCATGAAATAAGCTTATTCTCTCACCCACTAAGCATATATACACCTAATTAATCAATTTATTAACCTTTAATAATAAACATCCAATGTTGGGATTTAAGCATGGCAAATTGAGTGGAAATCTATGCCTTTTGCCATGCTTCTCCACTGTAAATAAATGATGGTTTATTTGTCATTTTAAGGCATTTGATTAATTTTTCATCCAATCCTCCAAATCTTGCTAGTTCACATTTAGATCTTACGCATCAATTACTAATTTCTCAATTTAATCCCTTAATAATTCTTGACAGTATTTTAATACCTACATCATTAATTTCTCGATCAATTATAAATTTTCAAAACGACTTGATCGAGAAATTATGGTCTGAAACCAAATTGTTCTTATCACAGCGAAAAATTGATCATTAAACTATTTTAATTTGATTTATTATGTGTTCCCTCACGTCATATTTAATTAATAAATATTCCACAATGACCAATAGTCAACAATCTTCATTTTGGGAGTTCATTTGAGTTGCTTTGCCATTTCCCTCTTGCTTGGCTTGTATATTATTATTTTCTATTTTATTAACTTGTTCCCTTGACAACCTTCATTAATTGGCAATTTTTCCTAGACTTGTAAGTATTCATATTGTAGCACAAGTGAATTCAATATAAAGTGCATAAGGAAATAGCCAAATATCTCAACTTCCAGAGCCTTTAATCGAGCCACAACGTCTCTTATTTTTTTAACGTGTTTTCACACTCTATTAACATTAATGAATTTTATTAATGATAATTTAATCATTAGAGTACAAACTAAGATTTTATCCGAAAATTCAAATTGTTTATCGATAGCTCTCAATAAATCCTCGACATTTTTGTGGTCTCCAATTCAACCATGTACATATTATAATTGGTACAAGTATATAGTTATCATCATTTACATCAAAAGTCATTTGATATCAGAATAGTTTACAAGTGGCATCATAAATACATAACTATGACATATTCTGAATGGTTTTTCCACCCCAGCCTAGGCTTATTTTAGAATAAATTTGTATGTGTCTTAGTCTTGTTAAAGTATCCAAGCCTAAAGCCAATATTAAAGCCTACCGTAATAGTAAATATTCTCTCTATCTGGTTCATTATACAAAAGTCTCAAAACTGGTTTTAAATACCTTCCATTCACTCGACAAATAGTTATGCACTAAAGAAATTTCTGGAATTCATGGCTGCCTACTTGCGAGAGGAATAACGAAATCTGCGATGCAAGTCAATGAAATCTTATAATAATATGAAAAACAAAAAACCATACCTCCTTAATAACACAAATAACACATTCCATAATCAACATCTTAGAATTTAAAACTTAACTGTAATGTTGCCTGAACCAAACTCAAAAAGGGGAGAAAAGAAAAATAAGTCCGAATCCTGGAAAAAGTGACCGTATAAAAAACCCAGACAGGCAGAATTGTTGCAAGCAACATAAAACCAAGAGATATTCTCACTTAAAGCACTTGGCATCCAAGAGAGGCTCTCCCTCAAATGGCTCGCAGTCTTCAATCATCTGATTCACCCGTTCCTTCTTGACTGCATCTGAGAGGTCAACCTTCTGCCACTCGTAGAGCTCCATGTCATAGCACTCGTCAATCACAAATTGAGGAATCTCTTGCCCACGGAAAAGCCATAGTCCTTTCACCTTGAATGGAGGGTTAGCACCAATCACCAACATCTTCCCAAATGCATACTTGCGGGCCAAATCCATTCTCTGCAGGAATCCTCCAACCTTGTTCATCGTGACAAATGACACTGTATTCTCCTCATTGTACTTGTAGTCACAAAACCAGAGTGAGTATCCCTCGGGATCATACATGTCCCAGAATCCTGACACAAATCAAGTATCAGATATCACAAGCCCAAACATTGCTTCAAAAAGGGAGTGCTACTATGAAAACAACAGGAATACCTTTAATTGCAACCTCTCGGAAATTGGTCTTTGTGTTAGAGTAAAGCCTCTTCCAGTCATCCAGTACCATCTTACTTGGAGGCAGCAAATCAAGAGGATTCTTTGGTTTGGGCTTTGGTGCCTCCTCTTCCTCGGCAGCCTCTGCCTTTGCTGCCTGTTTGTCAACCTCCTTTTTGGCTTCTTTCTTTGGTTCAGCCTTTGGTTTAGCTTCTTTTGGCTGGCCAGCAGGCTTCTTTGAAGGAACAGGTGGTACAGAGACTGCCTGCTTCACTTCACCAAGAATCTTCTTGATTTTTGGCTGATTAACCAAGGTCCAAAAGTACCTCTCAACATGAGGGAACTCTGAGGTAAAACTCTTGGTCATGATCTGGGAGAAACCCAAGTAGAGGTTGCATGTCA
Organism: Kokia cookei; assembly: GCA_039519145.1. Taxonomy (NCBI): domain Eukaryota; kingdom Viridiplantae; phylum Streptophyta; class Magnoliopsida; order Malvales; family Malvaceae; genus Kokia; species Kokia cookei. Next base: position 15,412 of record JBBHDX010000686.1, read on the forward strand.
AGATAATGTCAGCAAGGGTGACAAAATGTCCAACAAGAAATGTGTTGGAAGCAAGATGAGTGTTCAAAGCGCCAAGGGCTCTCTTCAATGCAGCAATAGCAGCTTCCTCAGCCTACAAGCAAAATACAAATAAGAGATTAAAATGAACTAGATGGGCAATATCACACCATTGAAGTAAAATGAGCTACTGCTGAATTACAAAAATAAAATTTAACTCTTAATATAGTTTAATAAATAAATCAGGATGGAGGAGAAAACAACCTAATCACTTAAAAATAATAATAAAGAGAAAACCCATGCCTTCTTGACCTTTCCAGAAACTATGCATGGAAAACAATACCACATTAAGCAAGCAGTAAATGTTGTCTAACTAATCCTCTCTAAAATAAATAAAACAAGAATCATAGACAGGTAATAATCCTCTCCTAATATAGTTTAACATGGACCTATTATCTTGTAATTAGAAAGAAACAAACACTACGTATGGCCTCAGCAAATCAAATCCAATTAAAATGACACAAGATCCTTGGGGGGGGGGGGGTGGAAAGACAGTATAACTTACTGGAGGAAGGTAAACACCGTAACCAAGTCTTGGATACAACCATTTTGCAATATTAGCATCAATTTCAATGGCTCCAAAATCAATCCATTGCTCGATATGACCCTAAGAAAGCCAGGGTAATACATACAAACAATTACTTCCATGGTTTGAAATAAACTTAACTGATGACAGAATAAAACAAGATCATTGTAGTATAAAATCTTACATAATCAATCAGTGTAGAACCACATATAGGATTGTCAACCTTTATGCGAGCGACTACAGAGAAAAGTAAAGATATCAATAAAGCAAACAAACATTGGAGGAAGAAAATTTAGGATATGGAGTCAGCAGGTCTTCTAACCATAACGAGCAATGGCATTGCTCTCAAATACAGGACCCTCAGGTGTTTCCAACACAGGAACCTAGAACAGTTACAAATATTTTTTCAGTGAACTGACCTAGAAAAAAGGCTACATAACATATACAAAAAAAATTCTCAAGTTTCAATCTATTAATAGTTGTTATAAGGTCACCTTCCCCAAAGGGTTCATCTTGATGAACTCAGGAGTCTTATTTGAGACACCCATCTCAAAATTCTCAACCAATTTGATCTGCACGCCACTATATTCTGCAGCAATGAGTGCCTTATAGGCATTTTTGTTTGTTTTTCCAGCATGCAATACCTGCATGTATATCAACACAACACATTGATTAGAAGAACCAGTTGATTAAGAAGTTGAGTTGAATGTCAAACACCAGTCACCCCCTACAACTAATCCAGTAAATCCTGAAATTGATCCTTTTCGCCCATAAATTCTCTAAAGACCATTCACTTTACATTCTAAACTACTAGAAGGTACTTAGCATTTCCATCTACCATACACAATTAACCTAATTGACGTAACATATCGCCATCTATCTTTCTTCTGGTCAATGGATCCCAATTGAATCGAAGGTAATATAGTTAAAATCAAAATCAATTTTTTATCGTGACTATTAGTATCTACAAATGCATAAACTATTAAATTGATTTACGAGATTTACCATACAAAACATATTCGACCTGCCACTTCCTTCGCAATGTAAAAAAACTACTTACAAACTTCAATTTCGAATTCTACCTGAAATAACTTTCACCTAATCATTTGGTGTCAATTCTTTCAACAGTTAGACTACTACAAGAAACGAAACTAGTATATACACACACATATAAAACTTACCAGAGCCATTGCTTGATATAAAAGGGCGCTACGATTTGAGAATAGAGATCTGGAAAATGAAAAACAGAGAATAAAATAAAAGGAAACAGGAAAAATCTACAACGAGGAGAGCTTGATTCCTATGAATTAAGGAGTAAAAATGAGAGAAGGGAACCTTGAAGACGAAGTCGCAGCGAACAGGAGAGGCTGCGGAACTAAGAGGGCGATAAATATAAAAGAAGGTGGGACTAGGGTTTTTGTAGAGTAGAGTGAGTGCGATGTGTGGTTCTTTTTTGGTTCGGGTTCGGGTTCCGGTTTGGATCCAGATTTACTAACCCTCCCTTTTTCGGTTTTTTAAGCGTATCTTTGGTTTTGTAAGTAGTGGCTGTTATAAGTATCAATTTACGGATATCCTCTTTTAGGTTAAAATGTGCCTATAGTCCTTGTACTTTTAAAAATTTAATAATTTAGTCTCTGTACATGTATTTTTAGAACTTTAGTCCTTCTGTTTTTCAGATTTCAAAATTCAAGTCCAACTGTTAATACATTTAATTTGTTTGGTCAAATTTTTTGTCGTGAAATTTTGAAATAAAAAAATTACTCATTTGATAACCATGTAATTAAAAAATAATTTTGCAATTAACTTGAATTTAACAAAAAAATTAACAATAATTATAGGCATAAATTTTAAAATAAGAAGAATAAAAAAACTAAATTCCTAAAAATATAAATATCAAAACTAAATTCTTAATTTCAAAAATACAATACTTATAGGCATATTTTAACTCTTCTTTTAATTATTTTAATGAAAATTTTGATTTTTTTCTTAATTATTTTTCAAAAATTTTTCAATGAAATATTATCAATTTTCAATTCAATCAATTGAATTGTCAAATTAATAATAATTAAATAAAATTATAATAATCTAATTATTGAACAGGTTCAACAATTGTTTTTTATTTTTTCCTATTAGTTTTTAGGTTATAAGAAAATATTTACTTGGTATATATAAGCTGTTATTTAGGAGTTATTTTCTATTTTAATTACTTATATTTTATTTTTTTTGGGTTAATTATAAGGGGAGGACAAAACTAGGGATATCAATAGGACGGGTTTCGCGGGGTCGCTCCACTTTGCACCCAATTGGGCTGGGATGGGTGCAGGTTTCGCGAGTGGTGGGCAGGGATGAAGACAAAAATTAGACCTGCTATGAGTCGTGGGGCAGGCACGAACACGGCACCCTTGCACTTGATCCATCTCCACCCGCCCAACCCTGCCTCATCCCCACCAACCCTCCTCATCCCCACTCGCCCTGCATAATATAATAACCATATTTAAAAAATAAACATTTATAAAAAATTAATTTAATCATTATCTTAATAGTGTTTTATTAATTTGCTATTAATGTGATTATCTTAATATTTAATTTAATTTAATGCTTATCTTGTAGATAAATATTCTATTAATTTATAATATTTAATATTAATTTTAATGTAATATTTATCTTGAGTACAGTATTATATTAACTTAATATTAAAGTGATTAAGTTTAATTATAATTAAACTTTTTAAACTTTCCCTATATGAAGAGAGTCTTGGATACTTTAACCTAATACATTGATTTTTGGAATTTTTGTACTTGTGTTGTATTTGAAGACATTTATGATATATTTGAGATATTGTTTATATTTGGATATTATGTAAGGACTTTATTTTCTGAATTTTTTAAACTCGTATTGAAGTTATATTTTATTTACCAATTAAAGGGTCGCGAAAACTTGTTTTTTTTTAAATGGTGATAGTTGAAATAATATCATATATGTGGTGTGAGTTTAGAATGAACATGTATTTCATATTTTTTCATAAAAAATTTGATTTATATTTATTTAATTGATACTTATAAATATATTATATGAAATAGATCGTCGGGTGGTATAATCTGTAATTAGGTGGGTTTATGGACTCACGTGGGTGGTGGGACAGGGAGAAAGTTCGAGCTGCGGGTTGTGGGGCGGGAATGGTTTTGGACTGAGTACCTGCAGCGGGTCGAGGGGTGAGGAGGAAAAATTTTTTTGCGGGGGATTAAGTGCGGAGGGAGCATCCCCTGCACTTGCCCCACCCAATTGACATCCTTAGGGTAAAGCCCTAACAATAACGTCAAAATCCCACGCGACTCGAACCTAAACCACACCTAAAGCAATGAATACCCTTAACTATCAGGCCTACACACGATGTTTAGCTTGTAAATAGGCTTAATCACCCGCTCATATGATCGTTGGGTGAAATATATTTTTCATGTGAAATTGTGTTTTTTTTTTTGGTGATATGTAAAGAGTGTTTTGAGGATTAAAGTGATTTAATTTTTCACTAGCATTCTCTCTTTATTCATTGAAAGGTAAATCATTTTTTTGTTTGATTGAACGTAATACTTATTCAATGAAATAGTCATTACTTTCTTATTAATTGCTTCCTGTAGTTATTCTTTGATATTATCGAAGAATGACTATTCATGCAACCTTGAATAACAAAACAAAATATAAAAATAAAATATTTGAAATATATTTTAGATAAAATATTTCATTTCAAAATATAATTTAAAATAAATTATTTTAAATATTTTAATATAATTTAATATAAAAATAATTATATTAAAAATGTTATTAAATTATTTTTTATTAAGTTATATTTAGTAATCCTATTAAAATTTAACAACAATAACAATAATCATCTATTTACAAAAATTCTGCTAAAGGTACGGTCATTTTAAATTTTTTCTTTTATGTTATTATAACATCTATTCTATTCAACCAAACATAAGAATAATATTACAATTTTATTTCATTTCATTCAATCAAACAATTGAATTACTAAATACAAGCTCTATTTCATTACAACTTTATTCAATTCTAGTGAACCAAATAAACCGTTAGTTTTTTTTTTTTGAAGTTTATTATTTTATGAGCCTTTCAAAACTTCAAGGTTTTCAACATAAAAGAACTGAGTATGATATTTCTGAGAAAGTTGAGCAATGCCAAAAGCAGTGGATATGAGCAATACCAATTGCTTTAGGCGTTGATGAAGAATAAAGATGAACACAACAATATATTTATGTAATTTGGTTTTCTTATATCTACAGGGTTTTGCCCAGAGAGATAATCAATTATCTTAACTCTTCATACAACAAGTGATTACGAGTTCTAACACTTATCCTAATTAGCAACCTCATTTTTTGCGCTTATGTATCACTCTTCTCTAAGTTTTTAGGAACCTAGGTTGAAAACAAAGTAGCTAACTTGTTTAAAACAGCAATACGTAACTGAACGAAGTAGATTATATCTAAAATTCTTTGTACAAAACCTATACAAATCTCAAGTGTATAAATTACTTTCGATTTGCTAACATATTAGATCAATTACAATCAATCTCCCTATTAAACTAGCAGGATAATAAGTTCAGTGAATATTTTCAATAAGTTCAAGATAAGTCTTCAATATTCAAAATCTAATCCACTCTCTTCAAAATAGGGAAGTCGATCTGCTCTGATTTGATCCCGGAACCTAATCTTCAAGACATGCTATCAATATGTTTGGATATCATAGATGGGCTTACACATGTCCAGACCTAAACAGATTTGGATATCATAGAAAGGTTTGCACACGTCCAAAGTATCAACAAAGATCACTTTTATTTCTGTTAGCTCAAATAATCAAACTGAAATTGTAAAAGGGGATGAATTGACATTTAAAAATTTTTGTGAATGCTAGACAAAAAGGATAGAGATATAAACACAATAACTTAGAGTGGTTCGGCCCCCAATTGCTTACCCCATTACCTTATATTTTCACTACTAAGGATTTTCCCAAATTCACTAATTTGATAACCTTTGAGCATAAGGTTTAACCTTACAAGCTCCCTTAAGGTTTCTACCCAAACCTTAATACACAAACCATCTCAAGGAAATACAAAGAAGCAAACAAAGAAATAATCTTTACAATATCAAAATATTTGCAAATTAAGCTCAATTACAAGAAAAACACTTGAGCTAGTATAAAAGCAATGAAACTCACAAGTGTGTGAAAGAAAATTATAGAAATATTTGGCACAAAGGTTGTTTGACTGATCTTTTTGCTTGAAAAATGCTTTCTTGTTGTTGTAGGACCTTTGGAAGCTGATATTTATACACCTTAATTGATTTTCAACCGTTGTGGTTGTTGAAGACATGAATAAAGCTCTTGGGGATGTAAAAACCAATGCATTTGATTCACCTGCAACAAAGAATATCAATACCAAATAAAAAGGTATTGAGAATTTTTGCATTAAAAGCAAACTTCAGTGACCATTGGAGTTGAAATATCGATCCCAGACAATTTTTATCGATGCCATATAAAACGTATCGATAATAGCTGAATTTGTGAAAAAAAAAACATAATGTCAATTTGGTACCGCTTTTAAGAGGGGTATCGATATTTTGAATATTATTGATACTTGGCCAAAAAGTATCGATACTTTTTGGCCTGAAATTATTCTAACTTGTTTTAAAAACAATTTGATTAGTTGAGAAAGTTCTTACTTGATTAAAATAATTTGAACTTGATGTTAAGATTGATTCAAAAAATTGCTGAGAGTTTTAAAGTAAAGATTCAAAATTTTATCTCTTAGGCTTTATTTGATAAATCATTTTGTCAATTTTGTTCAACTTCAAGTTTTATTTAAAAACTTTTCAATTTATTATATCGAAACATATTATCAAATAAAGCTTAATTTAACAATTTCTTTGCATTTAAAGCTCAAACTTGCAAACACACACCTGCTAGAGGTTGATCAATTATTTGTTTATTTCTCTTTGCATCTTAAAAGTATACTTTAAGGGTTTTTAGATATAAAACCATAAGACACTAGATAGGTTCTGATTGAGCCTTTGTAAAAGCTAAAGGATTCCTGTTAAGATATAAAAGCTAGCGGAAAAATTCTATCTTAGCTTTATTAAAAAATATAAGGGTTGTAAATATTAATATATTTTTCTTAAGAGTAACGATTTGAAGTATAGTGAACTAGAAAACACTTGATTGGGATATTTTAAGCTAGTGGAGGTAGACAATTGGTGATGAATCATCATAAATCAATTGTCCCAATATTCTCTTTTCAACTTTTTATTTTAGAAAAGTTTGTTGAAATTTTAAAATACCAATTCATCTCTCCTAGTATTTTTAGGCTCATCAAAATAAGAAGAGCTTAAATAACTTTTAATAATTTTAGGAGGGTTTAATTAATGTTTTATATATTTTACAATAAGTTATTTTAACATTTAAGCTTGAAATTTTAAAAAAATATTTAAATATTATGAAAATAACATTAAATTTTAAAAAGTATTGAAAATTATTTAAAATTACAAAAAGTTATAAAAATTAGAATTATGAAATTTTATCACAAACTAATAAATGTTTATAAATTATATTAAAAAAATGTTTACAAAAAAAGTTTATTAAAATAATGTTTATAAAGATTTTAATATTTAAAAAATAAAAAATATAAAAAAAAAGTATGTATACTTGTTTTATTTTAAAGTGTAGAGTTTTTGGTTTCAATAATAAAGAAATGAGAAAGAATAAAGTGGAATATCAGTCAATCTTATGCGGAGAGTCGAATGAGGGGTTTAAATTAGGGGGAAGCTAAAATTTTTTCAAGGATCAAAATGTAATTTTATTTTTATTAATTTAAAATTTTAAAAAATTTTGAAGATTTAAATGAAATTTTTTTCATTTTAAGGGCAGGACACATGCTAATCCCTAGATTCGCCTCTGGTTTGAATGACGATGTATTTGATGCTTGATGTCTTAAGGTAAGTGATGAATAATAATTTTAATTCAGGAATTGTGATCCACCCAACCGAATTATGTGAATCATGATTTGTATTCAATTAAGTGCATTTTTTACCGAAGGATTTAATTAATTTTTTAATTATTTTCAAAAGGGTTATTTGACATTTTAACCAATAATAATAATAATTAAAGTTCAAACATTTTATCGAGAAATTATAAAAGCCTGTCCATTGTTTTTAATTTTTCTCTTACAGATCCATCCTTCCGTCCCTTGAACACAAAGGACTTCGCTGCTATTCTCGATTTCTAGTTTTATCCTAAAAAACTAACTAAAAAGATGGCGAGGAGACCGGACGAGGAATACGATTACTTGTTTAAGGTAGTACTAATCGGCGATTCTGGCGTTGGAAAATCTAATTTGCTTTCTCGATTTACTCGGAACGAGTTTTGCTTAGAATCTAAATCTACCATCGGCGTCGAATTCGCCACCCGCACTCTCCAAGTAATAAATCTCCCCTTTTTCTGCTCTTTTTTTTTCTTTAATTTTGGTTTACTTCAGATGCTTGGATTTAGATCAATTATTTCCCGTTCTTAACGTGCAGTAGATCTGATTTGTTCGTTGTTTAATCGTTCTTTCTAATTTGAATTTCAACTGCTTTACTTTGAAAAAAAATATCTTTCTCCAGTTTTTCCTTGAATGTATGATATTTTTGATTGAGCCAATCAGTGAGAATAGTATTTGAAAGAAAATGGAGTTCACTCCTGATTTTGATAATATTTAGTATTGAATTGTGTTGAATCTATGTGAGACATGAATAAATATGTAAAAATTTTCATTGATTGTGAAGGATTTGGATTTAAAATAGCTATACATCATTAAATATTTGTTAATTAACTGAAATTAAATTTGGTGGTTATCTATTAAAATATATGTAGTTCATTTGCACGATCTCATGAGTTAAGATTTGAATTTTAGAGTCGTACTTGAATCCACTCCCGGCCCGAACAGAACTAATCGTAGATTATAAAACGGATGATACCACCTGTGGTTATACTAAAAACAAACAAAAAAGGGATCTCATGAGTATGGCTGCTGGTCAGTTTAGTCACGAGTTATCAGCCCTGATAGGGGATGATTAAAGGGCTGGCCTTGACAATGTAAGGCTATGCCAATCCATTTTTCTTGATGGAAAATGTGCGAGTTTTCTTGGTTAACTGATTTTTATGACTGAAGGGTATCTTTTTAATACCAAAAATGTTGAATGGTTGAATAAGATATTAGCTAAATTTTTTTGTTATAAATAGGCATTTTAATTCTCGTATGAAAATAACTGTAAAAGCTGAAAAATAATACATTGTTATTTTTACCAACTTGGCTGTTATGATCAAACAAGGTTGGAAATGTTCATCTAAATCCAAAGTCGCAACCTTTCAAGAGCTGAGTTGCACACATGTCATGTTCTTTTGCTCAGTCTACTTGATGGCCTACCTTGTTACTGCTAATATAACATAAAGAATTTTAGGTTTTAGTCTTTTTGTTTCTCTCTTCTCGGAAATGATTGAAAATGTGGAGTAGGGCCTTTTAGAGAGCATATAGGTAATGTCCATTAATGTGTTTCTGGTCTTTCTGTTTGCCTTTTCCCCTGCATGTTAGGCATGAGAAATACAGTCACGGGTCTGGTTGTTATAAGGTAAATGTTCTGAATATGGCTTCTTTCAGGTTGAAGGGAGGACTGTGAAAGCTCAAATATGGGACACTGCTGGTCAGGAACGGTACAGAGCAATAACCAGTGCTTACTATAGAGGTGCTCTTGGAGCTCTTCTGGTGTACGATGTTACCAAGCCAACGACATTTGAAAATGTGAGCCGATGGCTGAAAGAACTCAGGGACCATGCGGATTCTAACATTGTAATTATGATGATTGGGAACAAGACTGATCTGAAGCATCTACGAGCAGTTGCCACAGAGGATGGTCAAAGCTATGCCGAGAAAGAAGGGCTTTCATTTATTGAGACATCTGCACTAGAAGCAACAAATGTTGAGAAGGCTTTCCAGACCATTCTCTCTGAAATATACCGCAAAATTAGTAAGAAGTCACTTTCTTCAGATGAGCCTGCAGCAGCAAGTATTAAAGAAGGGAAGACCATTGATGTTGGAGCACCCGAAGCCAACACCAAAAAGGCTTGCTGCTCATCATCTTGAACATGTTACAATTTTCATTCCTTTCTTTTGTGTGATCAATGCGTTGTATTGTCAAGACAATCTTGTCGTTGCTATTAAGTTATTTTGTATCATTACAAACATTGGAACTATTCATGTTCTTGAGTTGCTGCAAGTTATTGATTATTTTACATGGCTGTAATTACCATCTCCTCTGTCAATGATCTTAAGGGAGGTAATAATTTTCAACTGTTTCAGATACTGGGATTTTATCATCATTTTTGTGAAGGCTTACAGGTTAAACATTTAAGGTATTGCACCCACTAATCCTCAGTTTTGTCACTCAAATGCGTTTCCCGTGGTTTGAATCTTTTTGTCCTCATGAATACCAGAATATTAGGAATTACTAATAATGGTTCCTGCACTCATGTTCAGTACTTCAACATTTTGTTTTTCAGCATATACGGTATATAATCTAACGAAAATATAATAAACAGAGGAACATGCATTGGTACTTCAACTTACACAGAAAAGGTTCAAGTAGTAAGCATTTTAGTTTCTGAAACATTCATATGATATGCAACATTTTTACGATCTAAAAGAGTTCCAGCTACTAGCCACAGCAATTGTTCTTCTGTTCGATCGGTTGTCCCTTCATTTGAACAGTTCCAGCCGACTTGTTCCCAGTTGGCTGGTTACCCATTCTGCATAAAATTGGATAGAAAACCAGATAGGTAAAACTTCGTAATTAAAGATATGACATGTAAAAGAACCAGAAATAAATAGAAAGTGGAGATTTTAGACAATAAATAATGTAAACGATTTTCTTATGAACTAGACTGGTGAACTCCAGACTCAGCTAGCAATGTGAAAGATCAATTATCAGAAGCATGATCATTACATTAAATACTCTGTGGTCCATTAAGAACCTATTGGTGGGTGACCATGACAATTGTGACATCTTACCATAAACAACATTTATTTAATAGCAAATAGGTAAAGAGATCATGGATTTTGAAGGAAAAAAAAAAGGAAAAGTACGACAGAGTGGAACTCATTGTACTTCTTCTTAATCTCGCCAGCCATGGTTATGAAAGCCTGCTCCACATTGATTGAATCTTTAGCACTTGTCTCCAGGAAAGGAATCCCAATTTCATCTGCAAATGCCTGCAGTTCAATGAGAACAGAATTGCAAATTAGTCAAATTATGATTGCCTGCAGTAAATTATCTCTAATCACCAGCAGCAGATTACAGTAGTTTAACCAAACTGTTATCTTATCCATTAAAAACCAGCGAGAAATTTCTAGAGGACCAAAAGCATCTAGAAATCTCAAAGAGATTAAAAACCTTCAAGGAACACCCTGGGTAAACAAGACAATTAACTGATGATAACTGTCCAAACATTAAAAATAACAAAACAAACCTTCGCTGTCTGCGTGTCAACAACCTTGTTCTCAACTAAATCACATTTGTTCCCAACCAGAAGCTTACATACACTGTCATTAGCATATCTGTCAATCTCGTTCAACCACTGCTTGACATTGTTGAAGCTCTCCATCTCGGTAACATCATAGACAACCTGTAGTAATACCATCAAAAGGATTCTGAGACACTTAACAGGGTCAGATATGAAATAAGAATGTAAAATGTTTAACAATAAAAATATATATTCTATGTTCTTTGACATGCTAGGATTTGATTTTGACAATAAAATTTTATAAATTTCAGGTTCAGGGTGTTCAAACAGCAGTATGGACTTATATTCACCTAGCTGACCAATGGAATCAGTAAACGGGAGGCAGCTAGCTAGCCAGCTACAGTGAACATTTCTGTCACACATTCCTGATTGGAAATAATTTACACACTCAATAGAACATTCAAAACAGCAGTAAAAAGCCAATAACATGTATGTTTAGTAAAGCAGGCTCCTCTTTCACCAACTTGAGAATTTAAAAATAAGGTAGTTTTGGGGTCACATTACAATTAGCATGACGTAAGAACATCCAAAATATTGACTGCAAGTTAATTATATTTGCAAGCAAGAAAAAGGATATCAATTAGCAGATAACCTGATGATCATATTTTTTTGAAACACATCCCAATACCCACCCTGAAGGTCTAGTTGGGATAAAATTTTATGATCTGAGATCAATCAGGTTCAATTTCTTACTATTATCCCATGAGCTCCTCGGTAGTAGCTGCTAGTAATAGTCCGAAAACGCTCCTGTCCAGCAGTATCCCACTAAAAGAAACAAGAGCAAAATGTTACACATTAATTGAGAGCAAGCGAGAAAGGGGGAAAAACTTGATTCTTTTGAAATATTCATTTGTAGAACCATAAAAAGCTTTCAAAATAGTAACTTTGTTAACAGTAAATAACAATTTCTAACAATAAATGTTAATTCTATTGAAATTTGGACTTCCTTGATTCTTTTTAATAGTACAAGGACTAAATTGATCAATTTAACAATAGAGAGACTAATTTGATCCAATCCCTATAATAGAGGAACCTGCTAAGTACATTCACCCCAATTCTGGTGTATCAAAATTAAGCCATTAGATTATGCAAGCCCTTCTTGGTAGGAAATTTGATATATGGCACTATCTTCTCTCAATCATTTACAACAAAACCATCTATATGTAAAGCCAAACACTAGTAGCAGCTTTTATTGACAGTTAGGTCATATACTCGTATTCTTCTACCAAGACAATAATTTGACACGGGACTCTCGTAAGCCCATATGTCTTTCCTACATGACAACAAAATTATGTAGGGTTGTAAATTTAGCGACATTCAAAAAAGTTCTGACCATAAATAACTTTGAAAGAATGAAAATATCAGCTTAAATTAAAGAAGATTATGCATTGTAATTGGCTTCGAAAAGTAAATTAGATTTAGTAAATAAACATATTATACTCACAATTTGCAGCTTGATTGTCTTGCCATCCAACTCCACTGTTCTGATTTTCTAGATGTAAACAATTAGGTAAATTAATTTTCACATTTTTAGCAGATGAAAGTATGAAACAACTTCCATTAAAAACATTTCTCCAGCAACGAAAAAATATACTCACAAAATCAACACCGATGGTACTGATGTAGCTATCCACGTAAGAATCATCCTGGAAAAAAAAGTAAAAAACACTTAAAATTCATAACCCTAATTAATCTGAATTAACCTTAAAATAAAGTTCATTAATCATTCTTCTTCTTAATTTACAACAAGAAAGAGGGGAAAACCCAAAAGGCCAAAACCAAACCGACAATGCAAAAAATCAAAAACAACTGAAAAACAATTTAAAGAATAGTAAGAAATTAAACTTTACAGCAAATCTGAGAAGCAAGCAGGATTTTCCGACGGAGGAATCGCCGATAAGTAGAAGCTTGAACAGAAAATCACTAAAAACCAACAAGAAATAATAGTTTTGAAATGAAATGTGAGTAGAAATATACGGAAAAAATTGCTAACAAATAATGGAAAGAGAAAAGGGGAGAGAAATTAGAGAGGAAATGGTGGACTCACTATTCGTTACTCATGATTGAATCGAAAAGGGGAAAATTTTTGAAACAACTTCAGAGAAAGAGAAAGGGAAAGCTTTGGCCGTCACTCTACCCCCTTCTTATTGTAGACAAATTAAATATTAAATATTCTTATTTTTATTATATAAGGGTATTAAAAAGTGCCAAAGGCTTTGAAACCCTTCGAACTATTTATTATATACGGACACCTATCATCTGTATGGTAAAAATTATCTATACTAATATTTATAATTTTTCCTAAGTTGGTATCATCCTCCCATGCAATCTATAGTCGAATCAGGTAAATTATTGGTTTGTGAATATTGATATAATTGATTTATAGGATTTAATTAAATAAATTATTAAAAAATTTATAAAATTAAAAATATTTTAAAAAAATAAAAAAATGATTTCATTACAGGTTCAATCAGTCTATGGATTAACCGAGTTGATGTCTCTCTTAAATTGGTATCTCGATCAGTCCAGTAGATCTGATCGGTCAATTCGATCTTTTTCAAACAATCATTCCTTCAATTAAATTTTAATTCAATGAAAAATTTATTAAAAGTCTCTCATTTTTATAAAGCAATAAATATTATTTTGTGGACAATTTATCTTTTCATATAAATTAAAAAAATATTTACACGTGAGATTTAAATTTAAAACATTAAAACTTTTAACAAATCAATTTTACCATTTAAATAAAACCATATTTTGTTATTATATAAAGATGTTAAATTTGTTACATAAATTTTATAATTTAGTACTTAAAAAATTATATAAAAATAAGTTTTCGCTTAAATGATAAAATTAAATTTAAAAAATCATAATTTTGAAACTAGTTTTTATTGATTTTAAAGTTTTATTTTTACTCAAACACTATGATTTTTTAAAATACTATTTTTGGAAACACACAGTTGTCTAACTTAGAGAGAATGTTTACGCAATTAAACTTTTCATCCTTCGTTAAAATCAGGGTAATTATTACATCGACATTTATTGTTGTCGAGCTCCTTTTTAAAATATTCAATATTTGAACAGCAAAAATATAATTTAATTTTTTAACGAATGATTATGAAATTTAACCTTGAACTAAATATACATTTATATCAAGTTCTAAATAATAATTTGTTAAAAAAAATTAATGTAACCTGAATAAATTTTAATAAAAATTTAAATGGACCTTGACATCCGTTAGTGCTAAGTTTCATTTGGGATCCTAGCAAAACCCTAATTTTTAAAGTAAAATAATCATGCATTAAACCATTATAAAGTCATGGATCAAGATTATCAAAATTAAAAAGCAAAATATCCATACTATTATTACAAGGCATCAATTCTAATTTCTTATTACAAGGAATCGATTCAAATTTATTCTTATTTCATTGGTCAATACATACGATTTTAATCTCAACAATTATTGGATTGTGTTAATCGTTAGTTCATTAAAACGAATAAATAAAAACTTATTATGAATCCATAACATAAAAAAATGAATTTTACATTTCTCATCACAAGTTCGAAGTTCGTATCCATACATAAAGTTTATCAAACTTCAAACTCAATTTCTTTCTCACATATCTTTAAGACTCATGACACATCATCTCTTCATAGGATTCCTACTATCCGAGGTGTTCATCTGTTCGGATTGCACTTAATACTCTAACTCTACCGAACGGATTAAATCCACATGAATATCTTATTTTGGAAGAAATCACAACACCCATTTAGTACTATAGAACCTTGTAGGGTCTTTACTAACACTTACGGCATGAGCCGTAGAGGACCAAAACCACTCACACTCCTAGTCCTAGTCATGCTCAGCTTTTCTTAACGTCCATTTTTATCATCAACCACCTCATTTTTGGTACAAGCCTTTCATGACTCGCTGTGGATTTGTGCTTGGTGACGACTTTCTCTAGAACTTTTGCCCTCACTGAGAATTCTTTTTGTTTGCTAATGTCTCTAAAATACAACATAATAATAAAAATGATTTAACTAATAAAACCCTTGCATATAAATAAATAAACAATGAATGAATGAATGAGTTCATCTTTACATGTAAAAATTGTATCGACAACTAACCATGAACAAATTGAATATGAAAAAATGACACAACAATACTTTTCCGGAATTTTATACATTTCTTAGAACATTTTGGACTGCTAACATATACCACCCACCATTCTCTATTCTCCCATCTTTTTATTTTGTTACACCTTCAGGTTGAAATTGGAATGGAATAGTACTTATCCAGCAGTCAACTTGAAATCCATGGCAATTTCATGATTATTGAATCTCTTGTGGCAGCAAGACTTGTCAGACCTCCAAATGGAGTTATTCTTTTCCCTAATGCTTCAACTGGCACTCTGCTCACCACCTTCTGTATCAAAATAAAGACCGTAAAAGCTTCTTTTCCAATTTTTTTCCAACCAATTCAGTTTGTCCAATATCATCCAAATTACTTTTTACCTGTCTTGTCTAAACGAGCTTTGCGTACAGCATCTTGGATCAGTCTCTCGTGTTCTTTGAGCATTTCTTCCAGGTTTTCTCCAGGAGGCATCAATGGTCCAGAATAATGGATTCGGTTGTTCTGGGGAACATAAGATTAACACACAAAAGTAAGTATTAGTGACTCACTCCAGACAGATGAGACATTAGGAAACGTTATAAACTATGTTCTTTGCCAAGTAAAAACTTCTAGCTTCAAATTTTTGCCAATTCTTTTAGATATGGCAATCAGATAAAAGCTTTGCATCCGACAATCAGTTGTCAGAAGAATGGATATTGAATCTGCCACTAAAGGAAAAGATATATGATGTCTAGGACAAAACACGTGATTGATAAAACTGTCCATTATTCTCTTACCACGGTTGATTCCTTGGAAGACAATATTTCATCCATTACAAGTGAAACTTTTGGTCTATCACGTAATTGATGTGACAATTCCCGCTCTTTGGAGGAGCCAGAATTATCCTGATGGTTACAACTGTTGCCAAGACGCTTCTCTGGCCAATGTGGATTTATAGTATTTTCTTTGGTCATATCAAACCGTGAACTGCCACTAGCTGCAACTGAGTTAGAAAATCTAGACAATTCCACTACTCCACGATGAGCATTTACTGTCTGAGTTCTTGACTCTTCAGTATTCCTTGGAGAGCCAAATGCTCGAGCAGAAGCCTTCACAGACTCAATCTCATTTGCCTTCATACACAATGAAGACCCAAAGTTGGCAGGGGGCAATGATTGGCGAGAATGAGAGCATACAGCTCTTGCCGT
Source organism: Kokia cookei (assembly GCA_039519145.1). NCBI lineage: Eukaryota > Viridiplantae > Streptophyta > Magnoliopsida > Malvales > Malvaceae > Kokia > Kokia cookei. The sequence continues at coordinate 31,934 of JBBHDX010000686.1, forward strand.
TCCTTTTGGAGGTTCGATAAGGAAGCCGGCACTCCCATCCTTCTGAGGATAGCTTACTTCACTCACACTTTTAGCATTGACATGTCCTTGCCGCTTCTGTCTCAAGCAATACAATAAATAAAGTCCCAATCAAGGGGCTGACTTCCATTGAGAAAAGTTCAAACACCATAGTTACATACTATCATAATATATGTATTATGCATAAGCAAATAAATCTCACAAGTTAAAAAGTACCTTTCTGGGTGCTCCTAACTCGGCATTTAGTTCTGGGACTGGAACAGCTCTAGAAACCTTTCTAATTGAATCATGCCTACGCAGTTTCCCACCAACTGCTCTTTGCCTGGTTTTCCAATTACCAAACAGGCAGGACAGTTGTTTTTGTACTTTATCAGAAAATTTTAAAGAACAACCCAAATGACAAATTCACAAAACTTCGATGAAGAATAACAAATTTTCAATACAAAAAGCAGAAAAGTACCTTCTAGATTCATCATCTCGAAGCTTGACATCAAACTCCTTACTAGGTGGGTACTTAGGCAAATTAGATGGACCGCAGGGAAGAGGATTTGTTGTAAAGAACTGGAAGAAAAATTCCAGAGTTCAAACAAGCTTACCAAAATGAAATACTATAAACAAAAAGAATGTTAAGATCCAATGATGAACTACCCAGCAGGGCACAATCACATGTTGTGCAGTACTATTCCCTAGATAACTTTAGCAAAAATGTCTTTCTCAAGTAAAATGAATACCTGATGTGTACCGATATACAAACAAGCTGGATATCTGAAACACCCAACCATATGTAGAAGATTACACTATTAAAGATCATAAATAATGGCATCCCAATTGAAGGTAAAATGCTAAGGAATACCAAAAACTAGTTATAATGCTAAGAAAGGCTTCTTGCTTATTATACAGATATTTCAAATTCCCAACTAAACCATGAAGAGTTCTCTTATGAAGATTGTGAATGGTAGATGTCAGAATGCAGTCAAGCCAATAAGGTAGGAGTCTTTTCTCATCTTGCTTCTATAAGGAGGTATTACCTTTACTTGTTCACAAGAAAAAAGTACACAAACAAGCAGTTGGACTAACAAAAAGATTTATCCCAAAAAGAAGTATGTGTAAATAATAAGGTGATAACTAAAAGAGCTGTTGTAACCTTGATACAAATGTATGACTTGGAGGGAAACTAGCTTTACCTCACTCTCAAGTGCTGAAGAAGCAGTTCCACGACACTTAGGTTCTATTGCAAGAAGAACCTCTAAAAGGGCCAACACGTTGGTAGGGAAGTCCTTGAATGCCTCAGAAACACAACGTTTATAAGGATGCTGAGGTTTGAAAATAGTTGCATGAGGCAATTTTGATCTCTTCCAATATGCTTCGGAAGGTGATCCACAAAGTTTGAAGATTTTATGCATCTGCTCAACCTACAAAAGATAAATGTTGAGATCACCACACTCCAGAAATGTTCAACTGTAGGACTAAAGTGTACTGCACTCGGATAGTTCTATGGGTAAATTCTGAACATTTATAGACAATTCTAGCGTAGACAATACATTCATTGTATGTTCATAATTAAGTCATGCCAGTGAAAATACAGAAATAACAGTTCATCAGATACTGCATGCTCCAGTAAATTCTCAACTAAAAGTAAACCACATCAGCTCTGTGGATACGCACTACACCAACAGCAATGCCTCCCTCTCCCCTGCAGACTACATTAAAAGCAAACACTGACACAACACAAACTCATACCTCTCTCCTGAAAGAGCAAATAATTTGACACCTACAAGAGAAATGAGGTGACAAGTAAGTTCACAAATCCTAATCCCTAAATAAGATCATAGTTTTGGTCTAAGCAATTCTGTACCTAGATCATGGAACAGTGCCACTATGCCTGCAGAATTTGAAGCAAAATAGTCAATTTGCTGTATAGTATGACTTGAAAGTCTAGCTTTCAGCATCCTGGTCTGCCAGTTTCATAATGTGAAAAGAAATGCAGAAGTCTCTTTGCATGTATTTTTTTCCATTCTTCATGCATGTTCACCAACATCCACACCCACAAACACATATATTTATATAGCCATGGATGCATACAAACAGTAATAATTCTACTAGAGGATTTATTTCTTCTAACATAAGAGACACAAAACTTCATCAGAAGCTTGATGTACAAAAGAATTTCCAAAATATGGATCAATACCCCCAAAACTTAAATAAGTACCTCAGTTCTTCCAGGCATGATAGGCTTTCCAGCAAATAATTCAGCAAGAATGCAACCAGAACTCCACAGGTCAACAGCAACTCCATAGTCTGTAGAACCAAGCAAAAGCTCAGGAGGGCGGTACCATAAAGTTACTACACGACTTGTTAAAGTCTGCTTCTGGTAGGGACGGAATACTGTTGCCAGTCCAAAATCACCAATCTTGAGGTTGCCATTATAATCTATCAAGAGATTTGCGCCCTTGATGTCACGATGCAAAACACCTCGACTATGGCAATGGTCAAGACCACGAAGCAACTGTTGCATATAACACTTGATCTGCAGAGATAACACATAAAATTTAGCATTTGAGCACAAACAACTAAGTTTAATGCTTTCATTTGAGTTAAAAAAATGAAAAGGGGTATATAATTCTTCAGAAATCAAATAATGGCACAATATAACAAAAGTTAGACAAATTGCTACAAAGTGTAAGTAGCTAATACCTGAAGATTGGTGTTTCCACCAACTGTTTTGTATTTAAGCAGTAAATGCTAACAAGTTGCACAATATGTACAATAAAAAACGAAAGAAAAGCCACAGTTCAAGATGTGGTAGAGTTATTGTAAAATAGTGTTCTTCACCATCCATATATTGTTTAGAAGCCCAGAAGATCTTTATGGTTATTTGAACAACATTAATGAAATAGTCAAATAAAAGTCGAAAATGAATATACCTCAGCCTCAGTGAACTTGATCCCAGGTGTTGACACAAGCCCTGCAAGATCATGCTCCATATATTCAAATATAAGATATAAACTTCCAGACACCCTAGAACTAATTAGACCTTCAAGCTTCATGACGTTAGGGTGATCAAGCCTACGTAAAACAATAATTTCTCTCGACATGAAACGAACACTTTCAGGGTCCATATTAGCAAACCGCACTTTCTTCAAGGCAACTATCTTGTTTGATTCAAGGTCGCGAGCTTTGTACACACTGCTGTAAGTACCTTGACCAATCTACATTATTAGCAGGACAGTCAAGTTGTGGAAAAGGATAAAGAGTCGGTAGGCATAAAGGATTGCGACAATAATTCTAAGAGCTACATTAACAAAACATACGCTCATTTTTACCACATGCACTAGCTAGTATGTAGAATATAAATTTCAAGCAAGCATATATAACAAAAAACATAAATTTCTGAACCATTTAACACAATTAGTACTAGAATCAAAACTATAAATGAATTAAGAAAAGGTAAAACCAATTTGTAGACCTTTTCCAACTTTTCAAACGACTCAGCCTTTCGAGGTATCCAGCCATTGATGGCTTCTCCAGCTACAGCTGCAAGCCAAGAAGGCCAGCCAGCAACCACCTGTGCACCTTTCTCACCACCAGTGACATCCATGATCCTAGAAATCCTCATCTGGTTATGTCCACTCCTTTCCCCGGCCTCCATTGACAGGCTTTGCGAGTGGGATAGGGTCTTTTTAGGCCTCTCAACAACAGACAACGCAGCCTTCTTTTCCTCCTCATCAGAAGAAGATGCAGCCTGAGAAACTGCATTGTCCTTCCTAGAGAAAACAGGAAACTTTTTTGCGGTTTTTGTTGAGTCATTGTGGGCCTTGCCTTTTTTGTGACGGTTATTTTCGAGATGTTTAGTTGCTCGATTTCCTTTCCAGCAAATGCAACCCATGATTTGAATGCTTCATACGACAGGGTTTTCTTCTTCTGTTGTAGGATGCAATTCAATGGCCCCAGAAATAATAAGGTCCCCAGTATTAGAACCCAAATGCAGGTTTCGAATTGAACAAGGAAGATCCCAAAAGACTTATAGTACAATCAACAAGAACGCAGTTCCTGAAATCAACGAAAACGGCTGAAAATGTGAGAAACGGATCGGAATGGGATTCTTCGGATCAAACTACGGAACCCCAAAACACAACTTTGCCCCTCTCACAACAGTTAAAATAAATTTGCATGTAAAATTAACCACCAACTAAAAAAACAATTTTTTTTGTAAATAAGAAAAAAATTGCGTCGTCTAAATTTGTAAAAAGAAAAACAGAATATGAAGTTAAAAATATTTTTGGGGAGGTATTTGAGAATTTGAAACACTAGGTTTTTACTTGGAAAAGTATTAACTTTTTTAGAGCATGCAAAATGTCAGTTCTTACCAAAAAGAGAGATTAAAATGCGGATTAAAAATAGCCCTTAATATGATAATTTTGGTTATTCAGGCAGAGCATCCATAATTTGATCTTCTCTTTTTTAAAGCAAAACTAGGTTGTTTTTTTAATTTTTTTCTACAATATCCAAATGAAAAACCAGAGGAAGAGCAAATAAGGAAAGTTGTGCTCTGTTTTGAGCCAAGAAAAATGGAAAACATTGTTGTGTTTTCTGTTTAGGACAGGGGAAAAGGGATCTCTGCTTCACCACGTGGCATGAAATGAGGTCCACTGGAGGTTTGACTTTTACTTTGGTCTCCGCGGAGGAATATCCTGAATGATAGAGACGTGACGGAATGGAATGAGCTGCGCCAACCTAGGTTGGTATATACAAAACCAGGGTAGGTAGGCAGGGTAATAATACAATGACAGTTATCTTCTCCGGTATCACGCCATTAAATTCTCCTCGTTTGATTATAATGGGGTGTGATTTTTGAAAATATTGGAAAAATATTAATTAAAATCTTGAGGGTTCACTATTTTATTAAGAATTATAATAAATTTCCAAAATTCTCTCATAAAATTAAATATAAATTTAGTTTCGTAGTGCAGTAATTATGTTAATGGCATTCCACAATTAATTTTCTCTAATTAAGTAATTAACTTATTTTTATTAATGGGATGTGAACGAAAAAAAACATTCAATGGCTAGCACCAAAAATATATATACACATATTATCATGGTAAATTATATTAATAGTCGCTCAGTTATACTTTTTTTTGTTATTTCATTATGAAAAATTACAAAATATCATTCGATTAATTTTTGCTTTTGATCACTTAATTATAAAAACTTACAAAATGATTATCTAACTATTCAAATTTTTTTTATTGTCACCAATTGACTAATATAAAAATGGAAATACCAAAAAATCCAAGATAATTAAGTGATCGAAAAAAATTGAATAATTTAATGACTATTCTGTAATTTTTCATAATTATATAATTATTTTATATTTTTTCAACAAAAAAATTGTAGTTGGATCACTACTAATATAATTTATGCTATTAATATTTGAGAGAGAGATAATGGGCATAAATGTGGAAAGGAGGCATTAGTGGGTTGACTGAAACTTTTATGGTTTTTTTTATAAAACTAATCCAAAAAATTAATTATTTACATAAATGATTTTTTTATTAAATACGTAAATAACAAAAAATGTACAATAAAAATTGATAGAGTCAAATAATATGATGTCACTAACATGTCACTGCAACAACTTAAATAAAAAATTAATTTTTTTATGGAATCACGTAAAATAACACCACCAGCTTTTGATTTTTTGCTTTTTGTTTATATTTATTTTTTTTAAATTTAAATTTACTTTTTTGAGTAGAATCATTCTAAATAGCATCACCAATTGACTTTAACTTTTTACATTATTTTTTTATTATTTATTATATAATATTTAAATATATAGTTTGATTTAAATATATATTTTCATTTTAATTAATATATTTTATTTTCATTTAATTTTTAAAAATAAAATTAATGTACGATACATTAATAAAAATATTAATTTTTATTGTAAATTTTAAATTATTTACGAATTTAATTAAAAAACGGATCATTTACATAATTAATTAATTTTTTTAAGTTAGTTTTATAAAACTTTTACCTGGGCTCCAACTAATTTCCGGAATTTGGCGTCATTTGCCATTTGCCAAATATCACTGTAATGATGTTACCTAAACACCAACTAAAACACGTTTGAAAGCTGCACAAAACTTCAAAGTTTAAAGCAATCCAAAGATTCCATAAATAGATAACTTTTTGGAGAGTTGTTGAGATATAATTATATTAAGAAATTGATTTCTATTTATTAAAAATGAAATATAACTGTTTGAATGCTAAAAACTCATGTTTTTTCGTTAGGATAGATGGTGTGTTTATTTGTAATTAATATAAAAACGACAATAACGATGAGATTAAATATTATGACAATACTATAGCGTGAGAAAAAAAAAACTAAACGTACCGTATCGTTAATTCAAACCCACTCTTAATCTATATATTGAGCATCGAGCTTTGCATAAAGGATAATAAATGTTATTTTGGCTATCTTGCTAATATAAATTTTGATTGGCTATCTTGCTAATATAAATTTCGATTTATGATGGAAATGTGTTTGAAGATCAAATTGATAAAATTTATAAATATGAAGAGTTAAATTTGTTAAATTATTTAGAATTGAGATCAAATTGATAGAATGTGTAAATATTAAAAACTAAATATGATGTTATATTAATTTAAAAATGTCACTTCGTCATTCTTGTTAACTATTTAGAAAAGACTGACTAAAATAAAACCGATCGAAAATGTTAGTTACAAAATTAATTTTTTTATAATTTAGTGACCAAAATAGAAATATGCTAATAATTTAGTGATTAATGGTGTGATTTATCTTTATATATATATAACGAAAAAAAACTATTTGAAGAAAAGGTTTATCTCATGTGTTAAAATTTGAAAGGTCTTTGTATTCTTTATAAATTTAAAATTTAGTTTTTTTACTTTTATTTCATAGAATTTAGTTTGTATATTTTTTAAATTTTTTAAATTTAAGTCCAATTGTTAAGGTCTCCTTAAAATTTATCGGTCAAATTCAATAGCGTGACATTTATAAATGAAAAAAAATACTCAATAACTATGTAACAAAAAAAAACATTTTAATGAATTTGAATTTAACTGAAAAATTTTAATAATATTAACAATTGGATGTGCAATTTTAAATTTGAAAAATAAAAAACCTAAAATTCTTAGAATAAAAATAGAGAGATGAATTTCAAATATACTAAAAATATAAAGATTCAGAATACATTTTAACCAATTTGGACACATGGTGACACTTTTAGTAAATTTAAATGATAAAAATTATAAAGTAGTCTTCATGATAAAAATTATGATTCTTAATATAAATAATCGGTATTAAGAAGAAATTAATATATATAAACTCTTCGTACCACTTGAGTTATAGGGTGAACTTATTAAAACATCAGATATTTTCCGTCTCATACTTACACATAAGCTCTCCAAATCACTATTTTTTCTTCCTAAAAAAAAAGTGAACAATTGACCGGCAGTAGTGTTGTTGACTTTCGGACAAATCTAAATGCAGCAGTGCATCGCCTACACATTCATTGCTGCAAAACCTGATGAAGGCACGACTGCCGCTATTGGTACATTGAATGAAGCAGTAAATGGTAATATATGGAAGCCACATCCAACTACTATAGCATTTGTAACAGTTGATATGTTGGTCCAAGAAAAGCAACTTGATTAACTCTACTACTACAAACTGAGAAGATATAAGCAAACGAATAGTATCCAAGAAATTCTAAATATCATAGTTAATAGACTCAGTTTTTGCTTCTATTATTCTATATGTAGTTCTATAGCTAAAGTAAACAAGCTTTCTTTTTCTTTTTTTTTTAAAGAAAGAACAAAAAAGAAAAGATAAATTACATCAAATCAAATGCATAAAAGCACCGCTCTCTTTATTTTTTTGTAATAACTTTAAAAAAAAATTTAGGAGTTTTATTAAAGACATGAAGACTTGTTTTTCATATCAAATTAAATTTAATCAGTCTATCCGTAATTAAGTTTTGTTCTCTCGGCATATGTTTGATTTTCCATTGCCCTTCAACTCTCATCATTCGTCAGGTCCTTCTAAGCATAGTAACACTTGAATCTTTTAATTTAAAATCAATTAAAACCTGAACTGCCTCAAGATTATCAATCTAAATTGTAACCCGTTTGTACCCTTTGTTTAGAAAGATAAAGAGCCCATCAAGGATAGTTCATACTTCCACTTCGAAAGGAGAACAATTACCCAAATAACGATTGAAACACAAAATCCAATTACCAACTTAATCTTATAAGACGCCTCTTACAACTGCATCACCTATAAAAAGGACAAATTTGAACCTTTTATTATGATACTTCATCGGTCAAAATGTTTTTATATGAAATATGTTTTCATTTCTAAAGAGTACTCTAGGTGTCAAATTCCTTTTTTGCGACATTAGATTTATTCATGTGTCGAGTTAGGTTAATGTTAAAATTAAGAGAAAATAGATCTAATATATTATTGTTTAAAAATAATAAAATATTAAAAATATTGTTTTATACTAATATTAATATATTTTATAATTAAATTTAAAATAAAAAAATATTTAAAAATGTTCATTGTCTCGAGTTAGTTGAGATTGGAATTTAAATAAATTTTAGGTTTAGTATATAACTATTGGTATATAAAATATATAAACATAAAATGTTATTATATTAATAATTGCGTTAATGATTTTTAAGAATTAAATCAAATCAAAATTTCATGTATAAATTTTCATATAATCAAAGTTCATGTATAAAATTGCACAATAAACCAAAATTCATATATAATTTTAAAATTCATCCCGAAACACCTTAATGTATGTTTTAATATTTACATTATAAGACTATATATTTAATTTGTATACAATATAAAATACATAATATATAAATAAAAGAAAATAACATTTCATAAATTAGATTTGGAGCTTGAATATAGACTTGATCATGGGTTGAATTGTTCGCTCGAAAAGTGAGAGGGTTTGGGGAAAATATAGATCCAAAAAATGAATTTGAACAAAAAAAAAGCTAATTTTTTAAACAGATTGGGCCTCGAGTAGGATTTTTGGCCCAGGTCCGACTTGATCCGAATCAACTGTTTCGCTTTTATTTTGCTACCATTTCACCATTATATTGCTACTATTTAGAGGTATTGTTTTCTAAGTTGCAATTATATTAGTGTTATTTAAGTTTAAATATTTTTTAATGTATTTTCAATTTGTTGGAAAACAATTATTTTAGTGTTTTTAGTATATTTGATGTATTATATTTTTAAAATTTATTTTTATATAAAAAATAATCTAAAAAAAATTAATACAGGCGGATCAAGTCAAGATTGGATTTAGTATTTTTAATCTGAGTTGGGCTTAGGTAGAATTTTAAATCCATTTTTGGGCTAAGTTAAACTTAGAAAATGGGCTTACAAATTTACATCAGCCCAACTAAGATTAAGTCTAGCCTGACTCATGATCAGATCTACTTGAATATTAGAAATTTAGAACACAAATCCAACTAATATATATATATTTGTAAAAAACTCATTTTTTGAACATGATATTTTTATTATTATCTAAAACATCCATAGCAAAGTTTTGAGTATAGCGAATAATGCACATGAGGTGTAGTATGATGGTTGTTCACCTCATCTTTTAATTATATGGTTGAAGGTTTCATCGTTGCTCATGAGAATTAAACACATTTCATGATTATCTATTTACTTTTTCAAAGAATACTGATATCGAGATTAATCATTATTACTAACAGTGGTTACCCTATTTACAACAACAACAAAAAAGTGACCTAATTTAAGCAGTTTTTTTATAAAATTAACCCAAAAAATTAATTAATTACGTAAATAACTCATTTTTTGATTAAATACGAAAATAATCTAAAATTTACAGTGAAAATTGGTGGAGCTATATAATATGGTGCCACCAACATGCCACGTAATCATCTCAGGGTAAAACTTATTTTTTTGGTGGAGCATATAAAATGACATAACCATAAATACTATAAAAATACTAAAAAATTTGAAAAATAAAAGGACATGAAAGCAATATTGCCTTTTTTTAATGGTGTCATATTAGATGGCGACACCATTACCCAAAAAGCATCAGACTTTTTTTTCATTATTTAATTTTATTATTATATTTTATAATAAAATATTATTATTTATTTTTTAAACTATAAAAAGTTTTTTTATTCAAATAAAATATTATTACTTTTATTTTTAAAAATATATTTAAATAATAAATAATAAATAATAAATAATAAATAATTAATCGGATGATGTCATTTAATATGACTTCACTAAAAATAAAATATATAATAAATTAAATTATATATTTAAATATTATATGATAAATAAAGAAATCAATTAGGTGGGGTCGTTTAAAATTGCTCCACCAAAAAAAATTAAATTTTAAAAAATTAAATAATAAATAAATAATAAATAAATAAAAAGAAAAAAATACATGTTTTAAGGAAGTGGTGGTCACCAAAAAATTTTTTAAATTTTTTTTAAAAAATAATAAATCATTTGAGATTTAGGAAAAATGGTGATGCTATTTAATATGATACCATCAAAAAAAATTAAATTAAAAATAATAATAAATCATTTAAAAAAAGTTGATTTAAGAAAGTGATGATGTCATTTAATATGATACCATAAAAAAATTTAAAAATAAATAATAAATCATGAAAAAAAAGGCTTGACAAATTTTGGAAAGTGATAACGCCATTTAATATGGCACCAACAAAAAAAGATAAAATTATTTTCAAGTCTTTTTATTTTTCAGATATTTTAATATTTTCATAATATTTATTCATATGACGCCATTTTAAATGGTTTCACTAAAAAATTATTTTTTAATTACGTGACACGTTGGTAGCATCATATTATATTGCTTCACTAACTTTACGGTAGATTTTAAGGTTATTTTTGTATTTAATAAAAAATAAATTATTTATGTAATTAATTAATTTTTTTAGATTAATTTTATAAAAAAATCAATTTAAGCTAAAGCGCAAAATGTGTGAAGGATAGAATTTGTGTGGTATGTGTGACAATTATTTGATGGCTGAAACAGTAGAGCAAGGGTGTGTTTGATAAACAATTAAATTTTCATTTTCATATATTTGACAATTATTTGATGGCTGAAAACGTATAATAAATATGTGTTTTATAAATCATTGAAAAATTTTCATTTTTAATATTTAATATTTTAAACATATTTGATAATTATTTTATTTTTTTATTTTATTAAATAATTTAAATAAATTATCAAATTTTTAAAAAATGAGACATTCAAATTACTATACATATCTTCGGTAAAATAAGGTATATATGCCGTTTTAAAAAAAAAAATTAGAGTTTTATGTCATTTTTAAAAATATTTAAGGAAATATGTCGATTTCGTGAAAAGTTCGCCCAATTGGAACGCACTTTCCAGATTTTCCTCTCATTTTTTATTTTATGTTGTTTTAAACTTTTTTTTATTCAATCAATCACTTAAAAAAAACATTTACCGTAAAATATTAAATCCAACCAATCATATTTAATAAAGTTACTTAAATTCATTTATAGTTTATTCAATCAATCATTTAAGAAAAAAAATATTTACCATAAAAATACTAAATCCAATCAATCATATTTAATAAAGTTGCCTAAATTAATTTATTATTCATTAAATATGATTGATTGGATTTAATATTTTTATGATAAATAATTTTATTAAATGACTAATTGAATAAAAAAAACTTAAAATAACATGAAATAAAAAATTAATTATATTAAAAAGTTAAAAATTGTAATTTAAAGGGAAAACACGTTCAACTATGCGAGTTTTCTTAACACGTGTAAAGAAAGCTCGTCTAACTAAACGAGCTTTTCATGAAATCGACCTATTCTCTTAAATATTTTTAAAAATGACACAAGACCTTATTTAAAAAAAACACATACATCTTATTTTACCTTATCTTTCATTCAAAATTATTTAAAATAATATAAAATATTATATTAATAAAATTAAAATTAAAAATCAATAATCATTTAAAAATTAAATTTTACTTTTATTAAATAATATAATTATATTCAATAATTATAGTTATTATTTTATTAAATAATTTTTAATATAAATTTAACACTGATAAAATTTAATAATAAAAGACTTTAAAATTTTAATTTATCAAACATATCCTAAAATTATAGGCGAAAAAAGTTACACGTAACATAACGTAAGCCATTGGCCATAGCCTATAGGTACCATAGCCAGTTTTGGACGTCTATCTAGAATGGCCAAGAATGTGCCCTTTAATTCCACCATTTATACCTGCCTTTAGTAAATTTGTAATACCTACAAAATAAATAGGATGGCGTATGGGACTGTCGTCAAGCTCAATGCTTCAAAAACATGTTTTTTTCACACATTGAAGGAATCAAACCCAAATAATCCACCTTTTTTTTTTTTTTTTTTTTTTTTCAGTTTTTCTGAGATTTTATTTTACTCCGTAAAAAAAGATACTGAGATAGGTTGAATGTTGATGAAAATTCTAAAATTAGGGGGTTCGATCCGTTTCTAAGGTTGACTATTCTTAAAAAATATATAAATTTCAAAATTATAGATAAAATTTGATAGGATATGTAAGATTATATATGAATTTTGATTTTGCGTAATTTTTTTTAAAAGTTTTATTTGATATAGTTTTTTAAAAATTATAAGCATAATTATCAAAATTCATGTATAAAATTACAAAATAAAGCAAAGTTCATGCGTGGTTTTGACAATTTCCCTTAAAAAAAAAAATAATGAGTTATATATATATAAGCATAAGTCTGGCGAAAACTTCGATGAGAATACTTTTGATTTTTTTATCATATTATTAAATTAACTTTAAAAATAGTTTAGAATAAATTTAGAAATATTAGTTAAAAGATTGTGTTAATTTTTAAATATAGTTTTTACTTGAATACAACTTCAAGCATAAAAGATATAAATTTTTTTTGTGATAATTATAATTATAATTTAATGTATAATTATTAGTTAAAAATTAAGGTTCAAAATTTGTGATTTTTGGCATATATTGAGTAAGGATGTTTGTGATTTTTGTCTAAGAGTGCTTAATGATGGTGTATCTTTTGTCGAAGTTAATGATACTGATATAATTCTTATCCCTAGGCAACACAATCTGCAAAATATGACCCATTTTCGATCGATCAATTTATGTAACGTGTTATTCAAAATAATTTTTAAGGTGAATGTTAACAAGTTGCAAAAAAATTATGGCTCATTATATTGATGAGGCACAAAGCGTCTTTGTTTCTGTTATATTGATCACAAATAATGCAATTGTTTCTTTTGAATTACTTTATTCATTTAAAAAGAAGCGGAGTGTCCTTATGGGTAATTTTGCGTTAAAGTTGGACATGAGGAAAGTCTATGATAAGGTGGAGTGACATTTGGTTCAGCGGGTTATGTTAAAGATGGGGTTAGATGTGAATTGGGTGGATTTGATTATGTGATGTGTTTGGACGGTTAGGTATGCTGTGGTTGTGAATGGGGAGCTAGAGGCATATTTCACCATCTCATGGGCTACGACAAGGTGATCGTTTGAGTCATTTCTTGTTTTTATTTTGTAGTGAAGGCCTTGTTGCTTTGTTGAAATTGATGTGCTATAAAGGTCTTTTGAAAGGGGTTAGGGTGAGTCGTACGGGTCCTTGGACATCTCATTTGTTCTTTACTGATGATAATCTGGTATTTGGGGAGGCTTTAGTTGATGGGGTGGGGCACATCGTGAATATATTGAAAGTGTAACAGCCCGATTTTTAGTAGTGTTGAAAACATTGGTTTCGGGACCACAACTCCGAAAAGTCGACTCGCGAATCAAATCTATTTTATTATTTATGATATCATTAGTGTCATATTCAATTTTGGTTAAGAAATTTTATCATTTAGATATTTAATTTAGTAAAAAGGACTAAATCGTAAGGGGTGCAAAAGTGAAATTTCATTTATTAAGGAAGTTAAATGTCAATTTCAAGGAAGGCTAAAGCCTTAAAGGATAAATAGACCCTCCTTATTGTGAGTGGACGGTGTAAAGTGATTGAAAGGTGAAAATCTAATATTACATTAAGGGCATTTTAGTAAATTGTTATTAAATGAGTTAAAATTAAAGAACAAGGAAATTAGATGAAATTCATTCATCTTCAATAATCACCAAAACACCAAGAAACCCTAGGAAACATAATAGAACATTTGACTGTAACAAGTCCTTCGATTGGTAGGTGATTTCTCACCCGTTTTCAGTGATTTTTATGTTTTTAAGTTCGTATCAGCTTAATCTAGCTAACCTAAGGATCAATTTGTGAATCTATCAAATATTATAAAACTTTCCATTGTTGAAAGTACTTATTCTTGAAAGTTTTTGATAGATTTGTAAACTTGGTAGATAGATTCATTGATTTTGTAAAGTGATTTTGGATGAAATTAGGATTTAAAGACTAAAATGTTAAAATGATGAAATTGCGTGCATTTTGTGTGGAACAATGAAATTGTAAGGACTTGTTGAAGATATATGGTTATATTGGTTGGTATTGATCTTGTTAGAGAAAGGTTATTTTGTATGTTTTATGCTTAGGGACTAAATTGAATAAAAATAAAAGGTTAGGAGTAAAATCGTAAATTTCCCAAAAGGACTACATTGTGTTAAATGATCAAATTGTGTGAATTAATATAAGAAATTGAATGATTTGTGGATGTAGACTTCGATCGTGCCACTGATCGCGGGAAGAAGAAATTGACAGAATAGTCCTTGGAGTATAACCATAATTGCAATCTAGTATGGTAAGTTCGCAATGTTAAATTCTTACTTGTAACTGCTTATAACTGTCTTCTTTATGGTTGTTGATGATTGGAACGACAAATTGAAAAATGAAAGATAGAAACGACAAAAGAAGAATTACCGGCCTTATGCCAAAGCTAAACGGTCTGATGACTGAGGTCTTGCATTTGTTGTGAATTCTCTATGACATCGTGAGTCACTATAAAGTGAATAGAATCCAATAATGGATTACAGGCCCTACAATAGTTGAGATTTATGCTTGATTGTAAATTCTTATCAACTTAGAGTGAGCAACATCGTAGAGAATAGATGTACCGTATTGATGGCTAATAATAGCATCGTATACTGGTAACAGGCATGACCTTTGGGTCAACAGGGAGAAACATGAACAAATGACCTTTGGGTCAACAGGGAATAAAACGAGCATCATGACCTTTAGGTCAACAAGGAGTAAAACGAATAACGATAACTGAAGTACAATTTGTTCTGGCTCGATCGACTTTCAGTGTTGTTCAACACATCTTATTCGGTAAATTGATATACTTTGCGAACTTATTAAGCTATGAAGCTTACCAGTGAAATTGTTGTTATTTTGTAGATTCCATTTTGTGACTTGAATATTGAACCATTTTGAAGCCATCACACTATCCCGGGAGCTCGTCGGTTGTATTTACATCACTCGGTTATATGACATGTACTAGGATGAAATGACTTATTCTACTTGTATAGATGAATGAAACTTTGTTGTGGATTTTAGTTAAATGTTGCATAAGTTTGTATGTTAGTTCAATGTGATATACGTACTATATGAGATGTATGAAATGTTAAAACTACGTACAATGTATGTCCATGTTAAATTTTGAGTTATGAAAGATGAACAGTTGATAACTTGAGTTAGGCATGATTTTCTTGAATTCTGTACACTTGTTTCGATAGAACTCATGCTTGTATCGGTAAAAGTACAAGATAGGAAAGAGGTTTTTCACTGACTTGAGTTGTTTCGGTAGTTGTATAATAGGTATCGGTAGATTAAGTACTTGTATCGGTAGAAGTTATAGGGTATAAGAGAGGTTGTTCACTGACTTGAGTTGTTTCGGTAGTTGTATAATAGGTATCGGTAGTTCTGTACATTGAGGTATCGACAATTTAAGTATTTGTATCGGTAGAAGTTGCAGGGTAGAAGAGAGGTTGTTCATTGACTTGAGTTGTTTCGGTAGTTATATAATAGGTTTCAGTAGTTCTGTACATTGAGGTATCGATAGTTTAAGTATTTGTATCGGTAGAAGTTGCAGAGTAGAAGAGAGGTTATTTACCGACTTGAGTTGTTTCGGTAGTTGTATAATAGATATTGGTGGTTCTGTAAATTGAGGTATCGATAGTTTAAGTACTTGTATCGGTAGAAGCTACAGGGTAGAACGTTTTAGCTCTTTGGAGTTTTTAGTATCAGTAGTAGTATGACTTGTATCGGTGGTTGCCTCACTTGTATCGGTAAAACTGTCAAGGGTATCAGTAAAAGTCTGCACTATTTCATGAATTGCTTACTGACTTGACAACTACCGATATTTTTCCAACAAGTATCGGTAGAAGTCTCCAAAATTCTTGGAAATGACCTTTTTGCCCTTGTTGAATTGTGATTATAATTAAATGATAATATATGACGTATTGGGTGTATGTCCTTCGTAAAATAAGGTCAAATGACATAAATTTAAAGATGAACTGTGATTGATGATCAATGACACCGAGACCCTTGTCGATGACTTTTTTTGGGTTTTAGGTGTTACAGAAAGAATATTAACGATGTTCAGGACAACAAATTAATTTTGGGAAGCCCTTAGTATATTTTAGCTTGAATGTGGATAACGATCTGCGCAGTGATATTGAAGGAATCTTGGGGGTCCATAGTACCTTAGATCCTGGGAAATATTTGGGGTTGCTCGCCGTTGTAGGGAGTAATAAGAAGCGAGCTTTTCGAGCTATTAAATATCACCTACTTGAGCGAATTGGTAGTTGGTATAATAAAAGTTTGTCGCAAGGTGGTAAGGTTATGTTTATTAAATCGATTCTACAAGCTCTTCCAAATTACACTATGTCTTATTTATTACTTCCTAGTTCTTTTTGTAAAAAACTGGAGACTTTGATGTGTCGTTATTGGTGGGAAAAGTCAAGTTTTAAAAAAAAGGATACAATTGTGCTCATGGCAAGGGTTGTGTGATTTAAATGAGGTAGGTGGTATGGGCTTTCGCTGTCCGTCGAAGGTGAACATTGCGTTACTTGCTAAACAAGGGTGACATTTAATGAATAATCCAAATTTGTTAGTTGCTCGTGTGCTTGAAGTAAAATATTATTCTACTAGTAGCTTTATGGAGGTAGGGTTAGGAAATCAACCTTCTCTTGTTTGGCATAGCATTTGGGCTATTAAGGGCCTTTTGCAAATGAGAAGTGGTTGGCAGGTGGGTAATGGTCGCTTAGTCTCGATTTGGGATGACACTTGGCTTTTTAGTAATAAACCTTGTAAAATTCAATCAAATAGAATTAGTGGGATTGAGAAGGTGGCAGACTTAATTGATGTAAATCAAAGAGATTGGAAGGTTGAGTTGGTGAGGACATCATTTCTGACCAGGATGTGTGCCAAATATTGAATACTCTGTTAGCTTTTTATGAGTTGGAGGATTGATGGAGATGGTTTCCGGAGGAGAATGAGGAATATATGCTCCGTAATGGTTATAGGTTGTTGTTGAGAGGATTCCCAGCATCGAAGGGAGACAGATATTGCGATATTGGACAAGACATACTGTTGGGGATCGATCCAATTAAACAATGAATAAGTAAAAAAGTGAAAGAAATTGAGCAATTGAACGTAAAACGTGAAAAAAATCCCTTCTAAGAGGATAAAAAATTACAGGCAAAGATAATTTTACTACAACGACAAAAAAATGAAGAGTACAAAAGATGAAGATAAAAATTAAACCTCGAAAACCCGAAAAAAAAGAACTCTCAAAACGTAAATACAAAATTCTCCAAAAATGTTAAGAGTTCTAATCTCTAATGAGTGTTTTTTAAAATTGTAAAAGAACCTATTTATAGACTAAATTTTTAAGTCAAATAATAATAAAATAATCTAAATTAATAAAAATTTTATTGAAATAAATAAACAGAATTTAATTGAAACAAATAAACAAAATTTAATTGAAAAATTATTTATCAAATTTAATTTGAAATGAGTCATACTTAACACATATGAATTAAGGAAATTATGAAAGGCTAATGTGCTTGAGAAAATGAAAAATAAATGTTGGAGATATCTTAATAATTTCATTCATACAAAAGTTAATCTGTTTCAGCGTAAAATTGGTTTAGATAGAATGTGTCCGTGTTGTGGTGGTGGCCCGGAAATTACTCTTCTGCGTTGTGGTAGTTGGGATATATTACATGATGAGACTGTGGATTCACCCATCAAATGGTTTGGGCAGTTATTCAGGAAGGAAGCGAATCAAGTGCAATTATCCATCATTACAATTTGGGCTATTTGGAACTCCATAAACAAAACAATTCATGTGGGGATCTACCAATCAGTTCAATCAATACTTATCTTTACATTGGGCTATGTATGGGAGTTGGAATCTCTGTCGGTGGAGCATACAGATGCTGAGGGAACCGAGTTGACAATTCGGAAGCCTTCTGTTGACCCTTGGGTTTGTGTAAATTTTGATATGGGATTTTTCAATTACCTACAGGCTTCAAGGACGGGGGTTGTTGTTAGGAACTCAGAGGGGTTAATATTAGGCTCGACTTGTTTTTGGAGGGAGCATATACCTTGTGCGTTGGCAGCAAAAGCTTTGGTCGGTGTGCAGGCCATCCGATTTGCTCGGGAGTGGTCATTTTCAAGCTCAACAATATTGATATTGATAGATTGAACGTGAGTAGCTACATTTTGGATGCGAAACAGTTAGTGTTGGGGTTTGAACGACTCAAATTCCAGCATATCAAGAGAGCTGGTAATAGGGTCGCTGACCTCTTAACTCGAGAAGGATTTCTCCGGAAACAAGATGTCTGTTGGGTGGAGGAAGGACCAGTGTCGACCCAAGAGGCGGTGGAACGAGAAAGGCGGACGGGGTCTCGATTTTGCTGACATAGATGTTCTCATAAGCGGTGAATGCTAGATCTGGATATTGACTAGTAGTAGGTTTGCACGATATCAACCATGGGTGGTGATCGACGGTAGATTTTGATGGTGTTGAAACAGTTATCGGTCGTACGTTTGGAGGGAAAGGAAGAGGATAAGGTTGATTTTGTTTTATCAGTATGCTTTTGACTTCTGTTTCTTTTAACTGTTTTGTCTTTATTTGGGGTTTACTAAGAACCTGATCATGATTGTTTTGTGTTTTCTAATAAATCATCTCGATTCTATTAAAACAATTCTTTATTGGCAAAATAATAGATATTATCAATTGCAAATGTAAAATACAGTAATTATGAATATTATATTTTAAAGTAATTAGTAAGAAAGTGTGTTAAAAAATAGTATTTGAAAAATTAAACTAAAATTTTATGTTTGGCAAAAAAAAAACCTTAAAATCTTATGAATGGAGCCGAAATTGATTAGGTTTTGTTTAATATTATTTTTCAAAAATATTTTTGAAACAAAAAATATCTTTGAGATAAAAGCATTAAAGTATTTGTAAATTTTTGATATCAAAAACATTTTAAAAAAACATTTTTCTAATCAAAAAAATAAAAAATATTTTAACTTTTTTTAACAATACTTTTTGATTTAAAAGCATTTTTAAAAAGTATTTCTAAACTAACCTACCATGTAAGCTAAAAGTTAATGGCAAGAATCTAATATTGAGATACCTCCCGCCTAAAAAACAAGCATAACAACTGGATTATATAATTTTCTTTGAAATTTCCATCTCGTTTTTAACTTGTTTTCTCTTGATTTTGGCCTCAATTGATTCAAGCCTTGTTCAACAATACCCCCACCAGCCTCTTATTCCAACTTACTAAAACTTATTCGTTACTCTTAGAAAAAAAAGGCAGAGCTTGCGTGCTAGTTTAGCGAAAGGGACTTGATTAATTACCTCAGAAATCTTTCCTTCAAATGTTAGACTTACATTATTTGCTTAATTGAATAAAAAATAATTTCAAAACGATTTTAGAAAAATTAAAATGTAGTAGCACTTTATAACATAATTAAGGTTGAATATTTTCTATGAGTCACATCGATTATAATTGTAACTTGAAAAAAATCTAGGATCATAAAATAAAAACCTAAAAGTCAAGGGGCTTTAAATGAAATAGCATAAATTATAAGATAACAGGATCAGCTCAGAATGCGTGGGGGGCAGGATACGAAACTGAAAGTCTTTTGATTAACCTTTAACGTGTTTTCTCTAAATCTCATAAATCCATTCCTATAAATTTGAGGATTCAAGCATTTGATCTTTGTTTCAACATTGTATCAATCCTTTCTTTTCCTATAACCTATTTCAGGTTCTGGTCAAAGCTTCCCAGGTTAGAGACTTCACTTTATTTTCTCATGTATTATTTCGTGATCTTTTATACGTATAATGTATATTATAAGATTATTCGTAGTTTTAACAGTATATCTATCTGTTGTCAATGCTTTTGAAGTTCTATTGGCCAGGCAGATGATCAGTGATTGCAGGAAAATGGGTTATTAATGGATATGGAATTTTAGCCGTTCACTATTTTTATGTATGCATGTATGTAGGCATGAAGGTATTGGATATTGATTTGCCTACAGTTAGTTTTAAGCATGTTATGTGTTTGAACAGAATCAATTCCAATGAACTTGGAAATATTGGTTTTACTGTATACCATTTTAGACTCTATGGATCTTAAGTTTAATTTCTTAATCTGATGAGTCTAGGATAATCTTTAAAAATAAAGCTAAAAGATGGGATTTGAAAATCAGTAGAAACCAAATTTCAACAAACAAAAAAAAAGTAAAATGTGTCTTGAAGCCTTATTATGGCATTCTTGTTGTGGAGAATGATAATTGTAAATGCTGTCTGTAGTTGTTAATCCGTAAGTTCTAACTTTGTATTTTATTCTTTTGAAAGACTTGTACTTCTTTGTAATTGCTAAAAGGGTGGAGAAAGGAAAAAAGTATGTATGAAGTTATGCAGAACTAGAACCCTTTTTTCAAATTTTATAGTTTTATTGTTCTGATGTCATTATTGCAAGTTGTTTGAAAGCAATTAAGCTGATTTATTTTCCATTCACTTGTATGTATATTCAGGAAAGATGTCTGAGAGAAAGATCCTGGATAATGGTTTTGATGAAGGAGATAAAGACACATCTAATCATTCAATAAATAAGGTAAGCCACGTTTACATTTTGGAAAGCTAATAATTTGCATTTCTGCTTTATGGAATTCAGGTAAGGCCTCTTTCTACTTGTTTTTGAAGGGCTTGACTTCATTTTGTTCGAGTTAGAAGCCTTCTATAAAAGGTGGATATAAAAAAAGTTATAATTGTTGTTAAAGTTACATATACAAGACCTAAAGGCTTCTGATCCTTATTAGAAAAAGAAGCTTATGATCCAGCCAAACCAGATCATAAAGTCTGATGAGTTAAATTTTTTTTCATTTCCTAGTCTTTTAATGTTGAAGCCAACATGCAGCTCTCCCTGTTTTCATCTACCATTCGTAACTCATCTTATGAATGAAGGATGCTTAATTGCTTATGATATTAAAAGTCTAGGAAAGATTCTGAATCCAATAAATCTCTCATTGATGACTGTCAATGTTACTACTGCTTTTATGTTTAAGAGTTGTATTCAGTGTCTGATAATGATTTCTATAGTCATAGGCTTCCAACTTGCATTTTGCTACTCAGAAGGCTTTTTTGTACATATTTATATTTCTGATGCTTTTGCATGTTTTGCTTCAGGTTGACACTGGGAAACCGCCATCACTGACTTGGAGGCGAAAACTAAATGGTGAGGGACGAGTTCCTTCAATGTTCACTCTAACTTTTCAAGAGAAGCTTCATATGGTATGTTTAGACAGCAAAACTTTTCATGGTTTTTGCAAATCATAAACCTTGTGACTTGTATACTGTGTAATTTACTTTTGTTGTTTCAAATGTAAATGCATAACACTCTTAAGGAGACATTTTCAAAAGGATAAACAGAAAATAGCTTAAGCTGATTTAAAGATTGGCAATATGATTGTGAGTGAGCACCTATTACAGTTATAGGCTGTTAAGCATGGAATTCCAACACTCTGCATCAGAATTT
Source organism: Kokia cookei (assembly GCA_039519145.1). Lineage (NCBI taxonomy): Eukaryota > Viridiplantae > Streptophyta > Magnoliopsida > Malvales > Malvaceae > Kokia > Kokia cookei. The sequence goes on from JBBHDX010000686.1 coordinate 54,086, forward strand.
GTTTACAAAATTGCACAGCATTTCTTTTTACTGTAATCAAATATATAACACTATGATTGAGACAATGAGTTTATATGAGATGAATCATGCAAGTAGGGTTAATATATAAGGAGGTACCGGAACTTGGCAATTTATACATACTTGGTACCTAAACCTTTTTTGGACCTAACTGGTACCTAAACATGGAAACCATAAGCCAACTGGATACTGTTTTAGGTACTTGACTAAGGCTGTTAAAGTATGCTCATGTTGCATTGATGACCAATAGCATGATGACATGTGGCAGCCTAATATTTTTATAATTGGGAAAAATAAAAAAATATAATTTTTTTTCCACATGTCAAAATGTGAAGCTATCACATCATCATGCTATTGGTCATCAATGCCACATCAGCATACTTTAACAGCATTAGTCAAGTACTTAAAAAAGTACCAAGTTGGCTTATGGTTACAGTTTTTAAGTTTAGGTACCAATTAGGTCCAAAAAAAAGTTTAGATTCCAAGTGCCAAGTTCAGGTACCTCGTATATATTAACCCTAATATAAATCATCTAAACAAAATGTACAAGATTTCCAAGATATTTTATTGTAAATGAATTTTAGCTCTTGAAATTTGCCAAAACCAAGTTGACACGTCATGTCAAACATAGTTGAACTTGAGCTTAGTTTTGTCAAGTGTCTTACAGCCAATACTTTCTAGAATCTCCAATAAATAATAGCACCCTGGTATGAGATACTAAAACATGAAGTAGGTTTGAAGTGGTATAAAAATAACAAGGAGAAGATAGTGTTTGAGAAACATTTATCAGTGCATTTTCTGGTGGCAATTATTACAATGTTTTGACCTTATTTTAACCACATATAGACAAGTTCTTTACAGTATAATGCACATTTGGTAGAAGCGTTTGGAAAATGAATACCTTTTCTTATTATTTGATCCACAAACCATTGTTTTGCTTTGATAGGCTCCCATAGGTATTCGGCTGTGGCAGCTGATCCGAGAAAACTCAGCCAAAGGAAAGGTAATCTACTTAATTACCTCTTCTTAGCTTCATGTGTTATAAATGGTAAATATTACCATTTGACCTAATTTTTCTGTTCTGTTTTCTGACACCATATCTTCATGTTTGTTTTGAAGCGGGGTATTATTATCGACCCATTTGCTAAGCGCTATATCACATCTTCTCATGGTATTCCTCTAGGTGGTATTGGGTATGTCTTCATTTACTTGCTGAAAATTCTTATTTCAGTTTACTTCTATACGTAACATTAAAGAATGAATGCTTTTATTAATTTATTGGTCAGATGTTTCTTTGGGATGTAAAGTCACCTTAAACCATTTCTATGCTTATTAATTTACAAATCAAATAAAAACTTTTTAACCTTTTAATTATTTATGCATTTAAGCAGCACATATCCATATTAGTTATGGATTTTCAAATATGACAATTTGTTTGAAAAATGCTAGCAGCAACATAATGTTCTCTGAAATTTACCCACTTTATGTGCCTTGTTGTTCTTTTCCTGAATACTAACTCTTTTAATATCCTTATCCCTCTTGTTCCACTTCTCAATAACGACTTTCAGTGCCGGAAGCATTGGAAGAAGTTACAAAGGTGAATTTCAGCGCTGGCAACTATTTCCTAGAATATGTGAAGAGAAACCAGTTTTAGCGAATCAGTTTTCTGTAAGTTGGTTATCCCTAGCCGGCCTAGAGAAAGGAATATACTGGTGTTGCATCATTTCTATTGCCAGCAGCTATAATTTAAACTAGACGCATTTTCTATCAAAAGTTGGATTGTCAAAAACTGGGAAATTTCTAACAAGCATCTTATGCTATGCTTCTTTAAATCTGTGAGTCTGACATTTGTTAGTTGTTGATGAATATGACTTTCTGGCAGAAGTATCTGCAAGATAACAGAAGTTGTGATTAAGAAGTTGCCCCCTTTTCCACTTTTTTTTTCAACTGTCATTACTGTTACCCTTTTAATTGTAAGGGATGATGTGTAAGGTTCATGGCATTGATATCTTATGATTGTTTATTTGCAAAAAGTAATAATATTAATCTGTCTTAATCAACTTTAAATGTTTCTTGTAGGTTTTTGTTTCACGCTCAAGCGGGGAAAAGTATTCCAGTGTACTGTGCCCGGCAAGTTCTGAGCTAGTCAAGTAAGCAGATATTCTTTTATCTCTATGTTTAATAAATGAATGCCGTTTATTATTGCTTGAGACCAATACGCTTTGTTTGGTACATTGGAAGAACAAGAAAAGGTTATCTTACCAATTATGAATATCATTTGCATTAACAGAGAAGATGCAGTTTCTGGTATTAGTTCCTGGGACTGGAATCTTAGGGGTAATAACTCTACGTATCATGCTTTATACCCAAGGGCTTGGACAGTATATGAAGGTATCTACATTGCCAAATGGTGAACCTTTTGCCTTTATTCTTTTACGACCACATTCTTGGATGTATCATCTTATAGGGTGGTCACAATCTTGTCGTAAAATGCAGGTGAACCTGACCCAGAACTTAAAATTGTTTGTCGGCAAATTTCACCTGTTATTCCTGATAATTACAAAGAAAGCAGCTTTCCCGTTTCAGCTTTTACTTTCACTGTGAGAATGGATCTTCTAAAAATTTTCTTTACAATGGTGAACACGACTTGCTTTGGAATTGATCAGTTTGATTTTTGATAGTTCAGCTATATAATACTGGAAACACCAGTGCAGATGTCACGTTGCTTTTCACTTGGGCTGTGAGTAACTATTTTCCTTTTAATGTGTTTATCCCTCAATTGACCATTAGCAGCTAGTATTCGTGCCATATTTTTGTGTATATCTTCTCAGAATTCCGTGGGAGGAGTATCTGAATTTTCTGGTCGTCACTCCAATTCAAAAATAATGTAAGTATGTCATGCTTATATATGTATTCACACACCAGCACATGCACACATACGCATACACACAGATTTGTATAGATGTGCGTGCAGATGTCTGTATGCTGATTTTCAGTTTCACTCATTCTACATATTACTTGTTTATTTATTTGTTTCCTTTTATCGGATGTTCTTATCTTTGTAGCATATTTTGGTTTATACTACTAACATATCAACTGATTTTGCTAGGATGAAGGATGGTGTGCGCGGTGTCCTTTTACATCACATGTAAGGTCATCAGTGAAGCTGGGGGATAAAAAATGTTTCAACTTGGTTTGATCTGTTTATTAGCTTTTGCGTTGCTTCTTTTTGGTTTCTATAATTAACACCTAGTATTACTGCTACAGGACTGCAGGTGAACAACCTCCTGTGACTTTTGCAATCGCTGCCCAGGAAACCGATGGCATTCGTATTTCAGAGTGCCCCTGCTTTTTGATATCTGGAAACTCACAAGGCATAACTGCAAAAGAAATATGGCAAGAAATAAAAGAGGTATGTTGATTTTTTCCCCTTCAGATTCCTTGTGTACTATTCACGAAGATTGCCTCTGAGCTACTTAAGCGTGGTGGCAAAATTACTGGGTCAACATTGATCATCATTTCACTGAACTTGAGACATCTCAAAATGTTTTTGTAGCATGGCTCCTTTGAGCATTTAAAATCCACTGAAGCATCAGTGCCTTCAGAACAAGGGTCATCTATCGGGGCAGCCATTGCAGCTTCTGTGACAATTCCATCTGATGCTGTACGTACTGTTAATTTCTCATTGGCATGGGACTGTCCTGAAGTAAACTTTATGGGTGGAAAGACTTATTACAGGTTTGTGTACATACTTGAAGAAGAAATATCGCTATTTGAAAGCTTATTTGCTTGCTGAATAGTGTATTACTTACAGGCGCTATACGAAGTTCTATGGAACTAATGGGGATGCTGCAGCAAATATTGCACATGATGCTATTCTTGGTAATATTTCTCTTTTTTTCATTGTTTTAATCATGGTTTCTAAAATTATAAGAATAAATTTATCTAAACTTTATAAGATTTGTTAATGGAAAGAGCCCTCAAATTTTAACAGTTTCTCAAATCAGTTGCTTATAGTCCTTATTTGCATTTGTATGTTCTTTTTCTTGAAACATAGAGCACAACAGTTGGGAATCACAGATCGAAACATGGCAAAGGCCTGTACTCGAAGACAAGAGGCTTCCTGAATGGTTAGTTCTTGTCTTATTATTTGTAATTACCCATGCTATCAGGCTCTAATTTTCCTGAACTCGTTCAACAGGTACCCCGTCACTTTATTCAATGAGCTCTATTATCTTAATTCAGGGGGAACGATTTGGACAGGTACCTAGATATTAACTCAATTGTTAAATTTGGATTTATTGTAGATGACTTGTGCCAATCTTTCCCCTTTTGTTTGTACTGCAGATGGGTCATCTCCGGTCCATAGTTTAGTAAGCATTGGAGGAAAGAAGTTTTCCCTTGATAAATCGCAGTTGGGATTGAAAAGCATAATTGGTGCTCCCCATCAAAATGATACTGCCATTGACATTTTGGGAAGGATGACTTCTATACTTGAGCAAATACACACTCCAATTACATCAAATTCGGCTTTAGGAACAAATTTGCTTCAAGAAGGAGAGGAAAACATTGGTCAATTCCTTTATCTTGAAGGAATTGAGTATCACATGTGGAACACCTATGATGTCCATTTTTATGCATCTTTTGCACTAATAATGTTATTTCCAAAACTACAACTCAGCATCCAAAGAGACTTTGCAGCTGCAGTAATGATGCATGATCCTAGTAAGATGAAACTTTTACATGATGGACAACTGGTTCCAAGAAAGGTTCTTGGAGCTGTTCCACATGATATTGGAATGGATGACCCATGGTTTGAAGTAAATGCATACTGCCTTTATGACACTGATCAATGGAAAGACTTGAATCCAAAATTTGTTCTCCAAGTTTACAGGGATGTCATTGCCACAGGTGACAAAAAGTTTGCGCAAGCCGTTTGGCCCTCTGTTTATGTTGCAATGGCTTATATGGATCAATTTGACAAGGATGGTGATGGGATGATTGAGAATGACGGCTTCCCTGATCAGACATATGATACGTGGTCTGTATCTGGCATAAGTGCCTATAGTGGTGGGCTATGGGTGGCAGCCTTACAGGCTGCATCTGCCTTGGCACATGAAGTAGGAGACAAGGGTTCTGAAGATTATTTTTGGTACAAGTTTCTGAAAGCAAAAGATGTCTATCAGAAATTGTGGAATGGCTCTTACTTTAATTATGACAACAGTGGCAGTCGCACAAGTTCATCTATTCAGGCTGATCAATTGGCTGGCCAATGGTCTGTAATGATGGATGTAACTTAAATTTTAGTCTAGAATTTACGTTCAGGCATAATCTAGAATATGTTTTTGTTAGAATTTTATGTTTCTTAATTCTCATTTCAAAAGCATTTTCTTTATTCTGAACCTGGGATTTTCTCTCATTTATTTTTCTGATTAGAAAATATAAGCAGTACCTTTAAAAGATGATATTGGCATGCATCTATCACATAATGTTTTTAGGTCTAAGCATGAATATTTTCACAATTTGCACAAGCTAATTGAAATTTTGAACAATTGGACATGAGATTATTATTTTTGTTAATCTTGTTGCATGTTCCTTTTTATCCCAGCAAAATTTCTTTATATTGTTTTATTCACGTGGTAATGAATTACAATGTCTTTGTAGGTATGCAAGGGCATGTGGTCTTTTTCCAATAGTCGATGAAGACAAAGCAAGAAGTGTGTTAGAGAAGGTATACAACTACAATGTCTTAAAAGTGAAAGGTGGAAAGCGGGGGGCGGTAAATGGGATGCTGCCTGATGGAAGAGTTGATACGTCATCAATGCAAGCAAGAGAAATATGGTCTGGAGTTACATATGCGGTGGCTGCAACAATGATCCATGAAGATTTGGTGGATATGGCATTTCATACTGCAAGTGGCATCTTTGAATCAGTGTGGTCAGAAGAAGGACTTGGGTAAGATGGCTTTTCTTTCTTTTTCTTTTTTTCTGTAGTTGACATAAGATTTTTTTGGAAAGCCTCCCCACTAATGTTTGAGTGACATAAGAATAGATACTGAAGGATTTAAAACCAAATGGAATTCACAGATTGTAAAAGGTTCCTCTTAATGTTGAATTTTTTTTCTCCCATTTCTCAGACCTCAGAAGAAAGTAATCCTGATTGAGATTTGAGATTGGAGTTTTTTATCGATTTCTTCAAATGTCTTGTCTTTTGGGTTACTTCCTTTTTCTTTAGGACGGTGGCTAGTACAAACTTTACTCCACTCCAGATATAATCCTTAGATGTAATGTAGGGGAACTCCATCTTGTTATCATTGAAACCATAAAGTAAGATTGTAAATGTGTAAGACGATCAATTTCAAGCTCTGCTGATAAACTAGATAGTAGCAACAATGACTTGGAAGGGATTTTTTACCCTTTGAAATACTTGCAGTGGAAATTTTTCATGCTTCTGCATCTACTTCTTGACGTTGATGATTATTGTTCTAATATTCATCATTTGCTCATTAACATGTTGCTAATATGTTTACAGTTACTCATTTCAAACTCCGGAAGCTTGGAACACAGATGATCAATACAGGTCTCTAACTTACATGCGCCCGTTGGCCATATGGGCAATGCAATGGGCCTTATCAAGACCAAAACTTCCAAGGCAGGAGCTAAAACCTGAAATGGAGGCAGATTCGCTACGTATACACCATGCCGGCTTCTCCAAAGTTGCTCGCCTTCTAAAATTGCCTGAAGATCAAAGATCCAAAAGTCTTTTACAGATTATGTTCGATTATACTTGCAAGAGAATGTTATGACTTAATTGATCGGTGCAATTATTATTGTGTATGTGAGTGTGCAATGCATTATTCAATAATTGGAAAACTTGAGTATTTGTAAAATTATATTGTTACTGAAAAATAGTGTCAGTACTTCAAAATATTAAAATTTGCAGTGTAAGCAGATCTGTTCTCTAAACTAGTTTTGATTATCTTCATTTGCAACCACACCCCTAATTTTGTTTACTAAATTACGCTGTAAGAATCAAACTACTATTATTATATTGGTAAACTACATCATACGTCATCTAATTATGGGTCATTTTTTTGCCAATTAATCAAGATTATTTTTTATTCTCCATTTTTGTTAATTACATTGATAGGAGGGTGACGTGGTAGTTAAAAAATTGATATAATAATAAATTTAATCATTAATTTTTATATATTATATTGAATTAGTGATTGAATGCCAGGAGGGGGAGAGGTAGACGGGGAAGGGTTTTTCTATTTAATATTAATATTAAAATAAAATTTTAAAAAATTCAACATAATAAAAAATTTAGATTTATTATTATATTTTTTGAAAATATTTATGTATTTTTATATATTCTTTTGAAGTTTTTAGAATTAAGATTAAATTGAGATCATTTATAAATTTTGAAGATTAATTTTTTAAAATTATGATTAAATTGATATAACATGTAAAAATTGATAACTAAATTTGTTATTATATGGATTTTTCAATTGTCATGTTACCCTATTCTTAATGCAATTAACAGAGATGCGACTAAAAGATCAATCTCGTTTAATTGGATGACCAATTTAAAAAAATATATAATTGAGTGACAAAAAATGAGACAAATCCATAATTAAGTAATCAATTTTAAAAAATTCATAATTGGGTGAAAAAAAAAAACTGAGAGACCTGTGATGTAGTTAACCCTTTCTTATTTGTGAGACATGCTAAAAAAGGAAGTTTCCATGCACCAATGATTCAATCAAATAAATGAGTTTGGTCGTGTTGTCGATGTATTATTATGTGATCCAATAATTGAGAAACATTTTGCATTGCTTCAAAATTTTGCATTATTAACAATGCCATGAGGAATACCAAAAATTAAAAAGAAAGAACAATGGCAATAAGAAAAAAAGGCATGAAACATTAAATATCATGCATCCAATTCCAATGAAAAGCCTTTTCTTTTTCCTTTTACTTCCATGTCCTAACCCTTCCAACATTAGGAATCTTACATAAGATATAGCATGTAGGCTAAATACCTTTCTTGACAATATATATCACCCTTCTCGTGATCTGGTGCATGATCATACACAATAAACAATATAGTTCCACAGTTTGGAGCAAAACTAATGCACCAAAACACAATCTAAACCTAGGATTTTCTCCAGCTCTCCAATATGTCAATAGAGAGATGAAACCATCTACATTTGCAAAGTCAGTTGCTTAAAATTGTTCAGCAATGGCACGCAAGACAACTTGGTTGAGAGCAAGGCAGCGATTCTAACATCCTCCAGACCGTAAGCATTACACCTAGTGATCAGAAGCAGTGGCAACATCTCCTTCCAAGCCTCTCCGTTTCTTCTTCCCTTCCCCATGCCTTGACCTCCTGGGTGCCTCATCCTCACTTTCACTGTCATCGTTTCTGAAGCTGTTTCCTGCAGCAAACTGATCTTCATGGTGAGCCTTTTGTCCTTCTTGCTGATACTGTGTCTCATCTTCCAACCCACCCGCTGGACCACCCATTTCCTGACCTCTACCCTGCTCTGATCCTGCACTAGATCTGTCATTGGTTGGTGTCCTCTGATCTCTTTTAATAGGCCGGCCAGAGTTCTGAGAGGCAGGTGCTGGAGGTAGGGGAAACATAGGAGGCATGCCAACGGGCCGGCCACCTCGAGCAGGATTAGCACCTGTGGGCCCCATACCCCCCATAAATGGCGCACGCCCTGGACCCATCATCATCCCGATTCCACCAGATGGAAACATTCCCCCAGGCTGTGGAGGTCGCCCTGGAAACATCATGCCAGATGCAGGACCTGTAAAATCTCCAGAAAACCTCGGCCCATACGGTGCAAAAGGACGAGGACCACCAAAAAGATCTGGCATCCCAAAACCATCAGGTGTAACTGGTCCAAAAGAAAAGCCATCACCACCCATCATCATCGGTGGAAAACCTCGCATCCCGGGCATGGGTCTGGCACCACGGGCTAGTGGCATGTGAGGGGGCCACATGATTCCTCTGCCTCTTCCTCTGCCCTGAGCTGCAGCACCAAAGCTTTCATCCTCCTCCTCACTTTCTTCCTCTTCCTCTTCTTCATTGTCCTCAAATGGAACAATGTCGGGGTTCTCTGCATTATCTGAATTGACTCCCTTTGCTTTCTCTTCTTCTCTTTTTGATTCTGCTGCCAGTGAAATTGCCTGTATCCCAAGGAATTAAACAATTGAATACATCGTACAAATTCTTTCACTGTGGGTATCCAATAAAATAAAGGGAAAGTCAAAATGTAAGCCTTATGCAGCCTCCTATTTATCTCAACCAAAAGCATGGAAAAATGAAAGCAATGCCATAACCCAAACAAAATACCAGTGAAATTGCCTGTATACATTGGCAATTAAACAATTGAATAAAACATACAAATTCATGATGTTTCAACGTCGTTACCTTCTTTAAGTAGTTCAAAACAATACTAGTATTTAACTTCTACAGACTATTAGCAAACTGCAATGTGTCTCAATCGGTTAGTTTCTAATCAATTTCCCACGGAATATCAAGTACACAAATACATTGCTCTAGTAAGCACAACAAGATAACTCAACTCCCCAAAACATTCTGGAGTCCACAAAACCTTATCACTACTGCCACCAGCATAATATGATTTATTAGGACACTATTAGCCTGCACGAGTCGTTAACCCATACTCATATACCATACAAGGACCTCATATTAGGGCATGTAAATAAGATCATACTAATTAGCATCTAATCAAGTAGTAAACACAAGATTTGGTTCCTTCTCTTTTTGTTCCTAATTTCAACTTTCCCACACTTTTCTAATAATTCTATTTCTATTGTTTTCAAACTCAGGAATCAAAAAAATAAAATAGCTCAGAAATCAGAAAAATAAAATAGAATAAGCATACCATAAGCTCACTATCTGGCTCAAGATAAAGCAAGGAGGCCAACTGCTCACCAACAGAAGGCTCTAACTCCTGGCAATCTCTACTTATCTGCAAGTGCACAAAGTACAGAAGTAAGGTTAAACTATAATCACACCAAAAACAACAGCATCACATTGTAAAATATTGTGATATCGTATATTGCAAACAGTATATTAAAGCTAAATGATACATGGTAAAAGCAGATAATAATTCATACAAACCAGAGTATTAACCTAGTTAGATGACAAAATTATTGCCAAGTTATACTCAATCAATGTTAAGGCTTAACCTTCAAAGACTGGAATTATACCTTTACCGGTAAGTTCTCATTGTAGGGATTCCTCAAATGCCGAGTTTTGTGGAAAGACAGCTCACATAACTACATATCAAGCAGCAGTTAGTCATCAGAATCTCAGAAAATTTGAGGATGCATGCCCAAAAAATTCAAATTATTGCATCTAACAGAGGGCACTAAACCAATCAGCCAGTACAAATGCAGCAATATTATATCTAATAAACACAAATTGTCAAAACTACCTCCATGCTAAGAATATCTTTAATGTTTTTAGTTCCTTAAAACATAGCTTCATAGAAAATTTTGTTTTAAAAGGAGAGGAGGGGGGAGGGGGATAGAGAAACACACCTTTAACCATTTTACCGAGAAATTACGTCCATAATGTGCAGTTCCATGAGCATATTTCCAGTTGCCTCCAGCAACAGATCCACCGATTTTGGATGTCATTTTGGCACAACCCTAGCAAGACAAGACAATGTAATAATTAAGACATCGTACAACATAAAAAGGCAACATTTTGGACTATTGATAATATATAAGATCTATTGAAGACTGACTAAATAGTAATGCAAGACCTATGGATGACAAGTTATTTCAAAATAACAAAGGTATGAATTCTCAAATTGAATATAGAGGATACAGAATAACACACAGGTATGGTTCTCAAATTGAATAGATGGAGGATATTAGATTTCTGAAGTACCTGGAAATGCCGTGTACGGTTAACGGAGAAGACCAAAATCACATTTTCAGCAGAATCAAAAGCTTCATTCAGTTTAGCCTCATTGCTTCTTTGGGTTGCCCATACTCCTTGTTGAACAGATAGTTCCAGATTTTCGCGGTTGCAACTTTTAACAATAAAATACCTAGGGTGCCATATTTAAGAGTAATCAATTATAATCAAGTTTTTCACAGCAATGAAACATAACACTGCCAATAATGTAAAATTCAGAAAAAAACAGAACAGCAAACAGAATCTGTCAGCTTGGTATAAGGTAGATGACTACCACAGCAACAGTGAAGATGGAATTTCACAACAGTAATCAATCATTAAAAAAAGAACAAAGTATTATAATAAGAAGGCAATGGCTTACTGTTGATCATAAAGCTGAATTTATACTTAAGGATTTTAGACATATTAGCTGAAAACCTGTTGGAAAGATTGACAAATGCAAAACCAATATACCCACTACTTACAGATTTTTACGTAAACTTAAAGCATAGATCTACAGTTAGGGTTCTTACTACAGAGCATTTTAATTCATTCTACAACACCTTCTTCTTCTACTATTCATGTAAATCACTTTCTTATTCATATAATCTCTAATTTGTCATTTCTCTCACTGGATCACACCATAACATATAAGTAGAAAAGACAAGAAGCTGTAAACTTAATAATCAAATCCAGCAAAATAAGCATGCCACTGGAATAGAAGGAAAAAAAGAGTGATTGATTTTCTTTCAGATCTAAACCAACAAAACTAGGAAATAAACACACTGACACCAGAGTACATAATGTCCTTCTAAACAAGATGGCCTAGTTATATAAAAATATTTTGAAATTCTAAATAAAGAAAATGATAATACATTAAATTTCTCAATCATTTTCACCACAAGAAAGTTGTTCGTTGTATCTAAGGCTTCAACAAGTTTAGTTTATAATAACTTCATTTCTCTTTGTGGACAGAAGAGAAAAGGAGAAGAAAAATGATAAATTTATTCAACCCTTAACTGTAATCTCTAGTTCAAAAGTTTACAGGCATCAACATATTTTTAGATGCCCCTGCAAAATAAAGAATACAATAGCTTGAAAGAGGAAAACAACGCAGAAAAGAATAGTAAGTCATTCAATTGTCAAATTTGAATAATACAGTATAAATGTGTAATAAAAAGAACAACTACCTATTTCAGGTTTTATGATACCAATTACACCTTATAGATAATGACAATTCCTTTGGGCAATTATTATTGAATAAAAGATGTATCTTAACTGTATTCAAAATAAAATACAATTAATGATTTACAGAACTCAATTAAAGACCCCAGGACTCTGAACACACCTAGATATTCCTTGAGGCAAAGGTATAGCAGTTCTGTTTGCCTGGTTAGACTGACCATTGGGGACATTTTGTATCTGGGTCTGGCTGACCTGTTGCTGCAGTTGTTGTACTTGTTGTTGCTGCTGCTGCTGGTGCACGTTAGTAGATTCAGTTGCTGAAGGTTTTCCAGCCGCTCCTTGGTTTACATTGTTTTGTGCTTGTGGAATCTGAGATTTTTCAGTTTGTTGGGGGAAGCCAGCATTCCGCTGTTGGTAAAATTTGTTGTTATAATTGTAAGCACTTAATTGCTGAATCTTCTGCAGGACTTCTTCCACAGGAGGAGGAGGTCCTGGGAGCTTTGCATGCCTATATCGGCAGTCAGGACCATTAGGACAAAAACCTAGCTTGTACCTGCAACCGCGGAATTTTGCATATTAATAAACATTCTTAATGATAAAACAGAATTGGTACTAATATATTCGAGAAATTCCAGGGTCTGATTTAGGGTGCATGAAAGGTAAGCGCTTTAGTGAATTCGAGGAAAACAAAATGATTTGGATGTGCCAGTGACTTCCAAAAGAAGATACCCATCATTCCTTACAGTTAGTTTTACCAATGTAAAGCACAATTTCTATAAGCTATTAACAAATTTCGTTGAAGATAAAACGGAAGGACAATTTCGCAAGTTACATTCAATATAAAGTAGCACCATTTTAGCTTATATCTAAGTGTTCCGCTAACCCAAATCCTATAAAAAATGGTGCTAGCAACTAATTCAATGTAAAAGACGAAAATACAAGTATAATTCAGCCAAAAAGAAAAAGAAAAACGCACATGTTACACTCCTTGATATCCTCGTTGGTGTGTTTGTACACACAATCTTGCTCCCGGCACTCACCAAAAAGCCGAAAAAAACGGCAGACGGGCATGCGGGACTTGTCGTACTGGTGAAGGAAACCACAGGCATCACCCTTCATGCAGAGACTGCGGAGCCAATGCCGGCACACGGTCTGACGGAAGCTCCTTCGGCCAGCTCCACCACCTTGATTTGCGACGGGATCATTTATCGAAGCCTGGACACCACCAGGGGCGGTAAAATTGTTGGTATTGTTGGCGGCAGAAGGATCGCAATTGACGACAGGCATGGAGGCGGTGGGGGCTGGGGGACCGGCATCGAGACCGCCCTCAAAATCGAAGCTGAGACCTCCCTCCGCGTCATCCATAGTTGATGCGCTTGTGTTTTCGTTCTTTGGGTTGGTTTAGGGTTTATTGTTAGAAATCAAATGCTTTTACCAAATGAGAGTGTTTCTCTAAAACAGGGTGGGCTGTCACCTTTGAACGTTGGGTTTAGTTTAAAAGTGAATCGATGGAAAATTGAAACTTCAAATATTGTTATTTGGATAAATCTTAAAAATTATACATGAATTTTAATTTCAATTGTATATGTAAACTTTAATTTAGTGTAATTATCCATATAAAATTTTAATTGTGGTTCAAATGTATATTTAAAATTTTAATTTGATTTAATCATACACATTTAAAGAAATAAATACATCAAATTATTTTTATATTGAACAAATGTATATTTATATATGCGATATATAAAAATAAAATGATATTATATCTATAATTGTGTTAGTAATTTACAAGAATTAGATCAAATCAAAATTTCATGTATAAAATTATATAAAATCAAAGTTTATGTATACAATTACACATTAAATCATAATTTATGTATAGTTTTGAGATTTATTCTTTTTTTTATTTATAAGTTTTCACATATCCCTGTATAAAGTTATATCATACAATACTAAAATTTCTAGTAGTCCGAATCCCATGTGATGACCTACTGATCAAGAGTGTTCACCGTCTCAAGTGTGGCTCGAGTTTTAATCGCGCTAGTCGCGTTTGCTGTTCGAGTTTTGCCCTGTTATTGTTATTCACCAAAAAAAAAAACTAAGAGTCAAATATATTTCGAATGAAGTGATTTTTTTTTTTAAATTAACATAGGTAGAGTTAAAGGTACTTATAAGTCGGATCGAGTCGTACACATACAAGATATTTAGACTCATTTTCTAAGTTTAGGCTCGATCCAACCAAAAAATGAGCTTACTTTTTTTGCTTGTCCTATCTAATTTAAGAAAAGTAAACACGAGTCCGACTAGGCCTACTTATAGTTTATTTTTTAAATTAATTTTTAAAAAAAATATAATGCACTAAAAAAACACTAAATTGAATTTTTTTTCTAACACATTAAAAAATATTTATATTAAAACACTACCATAAATATAATAAATATTTTATTATATTAAAAAAAATAAATATAATAAATATTTTGAACTCAACGAGTGGCTCCAGTGGAAAAGAGGATGATGTTCATCCTAAGAAACCTGAGTTCAAGCACCTTTGCGTGAAAGATGTGTATGCCTTGTCAAAAGGTTAAGAAAGTATGAACAGATATTATCATGTAATCATACCAGTATATTCAAAATAATATAATGGATATTTTATTGTATTAAATATAAATTTTAAAATTTTATATTTTTGGTTGGGTTATTTAGTTGGGTAAGTTATCTTTTAGGTTTTGAATAATGAATTTAATTATTATTGGGTTATTGGTTTAATATATAAATGTAAATATAAATGTTAACTTGATGAATTGAACTGAAATTACCAAAAAAGGATGAATTGGTCTTTTAAAAATTCTTGGAAGAGAATAGAGAAAATCAAAACAATTTGACATAATGAATTTAAAGTGATTTAACCCCAAATGTCTGCTTCATTACCTTAGCTTTTTACCATTAAGGATTTTCTCAAATTCATTAGATTTGTAGAACCTTTGAGGATAAGGTTTAACCTTACAATCACTTAAGATTTCTACCCAAATCTTAAGTCTCAAATTCTCTTAAAAGAGATACAAATTAGCAAACAAGAGACAATCCTAACAAGATTAAATTATTTGCAAATGAAGCTCACAATACAATGAAATACACTTTAGTAAAGAAATAAAAATAAGGCTCACAAGTGTATGAAAGAAATATATGAAAAATTAAGCTCTCGAGATGTTTGATTAAAGATATTTGCTTGTAAGTTATTGTAGGTCCTTGGAAGATGGTATTTATGCCCCAAATTGATTTCTAACCGTTGTAGTTGTTGGTGTCATAATTATAACTGCTGGGGATGAAAAACCAGAGCATTTATGTCACCTACAACTTCGAGTATTGATATCGTATAAAAAGATATCGATCGATATTTTTTGTATTTAATGTTAAGTCAGTGACCCTTGGTACATTAAAAAATCGATACCAAAAATAAATTATCGGTACCTTCTCTTAAAGGTATCGATACTGGATCGATATCTCTTAGGGTTTGTGAAAAACAGAATGCTCTTTTGTATCGTTTTTTAGCATATGTATCAATGTTTTTAAGAAATTATCGATACCTATAAAGTGATATCAATATTTTTCAGGGCTTGTCAAAACAAAATGTAAGTTTGGTCTCCTTTTTTTTCAAAGGGTATCCATATTTCAAGAATTATCGATACTTGACAAAAAAGGTATCGATACTTTTTAGCCTGGAGCTATTTTGACTTGTTTGCAAAATATTTTGAAGTGTTAAAATGATTTTGTCATGTTTAAAATCATTTTAACTTGATTTTAAAAATTTTTCAAATTTTTCTAAGAGTTGAAAATAAAAATTTAACTTTTATCCTTTAGATTTTAAAATTGATAAATAATTTTGTCAATTTTAACTTATATTCAAAAATATTTTAAATTGTTATATCAAAATACTTTATCAAATACAGCTTAGTTTAATAATAAATATATATAATTATTAATTAACATATATAATTAATATAATATTGTTTTATATCATAATATTCTGGTTGAACTAGACTTGGGCTAAAAAATCTTGCCTTAAAATTCGGTCAATATAGAAAACAAACATTAAATTTTATCCAAACTTATTTTTCAAACCTCATATTTCATCCAAACTCTCTCATTTTTCGGGCAGGCCTTCGAGCTTGGACGGGTGGCCTCGCCAATGAGCAAGTCTAAGTAGAGTGGGTGAATTTTTTTTTAAACTGTTGATAGGGAGTGGTTACAGTAATTGTTTATCCCTTCTCTCCCGGTTTCATTATATAAAATTATCATTTTATCTTTGTATATATATCCATTAAAAGAATAATAATGTAATAATATATTATAAAAATTAAAAAAATCTAATCTTTTATGTTTAAATATTTATCAAACTTTAGAAATATTGAAATATTAAAGTTGAGTAGCAAAATTGAATTGAAACGGAAGAGAATGCATCAAACTTCCATAAAAATTATAGTGATTTTTAAGATTATATATTCATTATGGAACAGGGTGAATAGTAAAATAAAACGTGCCAACAATTGTGAAATGATGGTGGATTTAATAACATTCACCTTCGCCCCGCTTCATTGTCATCTCTAATTATCAAAATGATAATATGGAGGCTTATAAGATCATGAAATCTTAAGTTTAAATTATATTATATGTGCTTTTTTTTAGGTTGTTTAGAATTCAAATTTATTTTTATATATTTTATATAAAATATAATAAATTCTTTTTAATTATATTCTAATTGAATTGATGTTTAATTTATTCGTAATATTTATTTCTTCTATTGGTTAAATTTTTTACTCATTCTTTATTTATCACATGTCAACTTGTTGACCACTAAGAAACCACCTTGACCTAACAGGTGGCACCATGGTAGATGTACATGCGTATTAAAACACTAGGTCATAAATGCCAACAAATATAAAGATTGATAACAAAACAAAAAAAACAAAACAAAAAAAAAGAGTAATCGAGCCACCTCTTCATCACAATCGTGAGGCCAAGATTCCAAGTGATGTGGAATCCTTAGGGCCCCATTTTGAAAACCCTGTTTAGGTCACTGTCTTTGTACCCATTGGGGCTCACACCCATCAAACAATGCTTAAACATCTTTCTAATCATGACAACCCTGGAGACATCTAAGGCATTACCCTTTCGAAGGGCATCGAATTGTGTTATCTTAAAGTTATCAACCAATTTTGGCTCAGACAAACACAACTTTGCTTGGATGCAGTGACCATGTGGTTGGAATAGTGAGGTGATCAGGGAACTTGTGCTCCTAGAAGATATACTTGGAAAGATCCGACTAGACATGTTCATGGATTGAATTCGAGTCGGGTCTAAAAATGATATTAACATATTTTATGTTTGTCCAAACTTGACTTGACTCAAAATTTGAATAAAATTTTTTGCCCAAACCTGCTTATATTTGCAAAAGATTAACTCAAGTTCATTTTAAACAAACTCATATTATTTTTAATTTTTTTTAAAAAATATTTATATTATATTATTTTAATATTTAATAATTTTATATATTTTTTATTTATTAAAGATTTGTATATAATCATCTTAACATTATTTTAATGTTTATATTGGAATAGTATTATATACTTAGTGTTGGTTTATTTTTTTGTGTGTGTTTTAAATACATAATATATAAAAATAACATAATAAAAAGCATTATAAACTTAAAAAGGGTAAAATAAAGCTCGGGTTTTGAATGTTCAAGCCCGAGCCCAAGCCATATTGTAAACGGGCCTAATTTTTTACCCAAATCCATTTTCGAGCTTAATATTTTTGCTTAAACCCTCTCAAATTTCGAGTGGATCTTCGAGATTGGACGGATAGCTCAGCCCATGAAAAAGTCTAGATCCGACCCCAGCTTGCTTCCCTTTCCTAACAAGGGATGCTCAATCCTCATGCCTACCATTTATTGAAACACAACATCCTAGGTGACCGATCATGATTTATTTAAGTGAAGTTGAACAAAATTTGAAACACCTTTAGATAGGGCACCTCATCTCTCTAATGACATAGTATAATAAACCTAATCAAAATCTACCACGAGGCTCCAAATAGTTGCCTAGGAGTCACTCCATAATAATTCAAAACCTCGCAAATGAACTCATTTGGTGGTAGGTGAAAGCCAGCTTCCAAGGCATATAAGGGCAAATAGAACCTTGATTTCTCACTAACGATGCTTAATTCGTTCTCTCTTTGATGAATGCTAAACTCAAATTCATAGTTATGCATCAACAATCCTTTACGTTGCAACAATTATCGCATCTCATTCTATCACAAACGGTTCTTTGTAGCCTCTTCGCCTTCAATTTTCGTCGGTCCCCTTTACCCACACTCCTACTAGCCTTTCTGTCTCGATTTCCCCTAACCATACTCAACTAAAAAAACCCTAAAAAGCAATATAAAACAAACATACTTACCAAAAGTTACCCTTAATACTGGTATGACTCACATTGGTGAAGTACAAACTCAAAACGAAAAAGGAAAAGTTTAAAACTTAGAAATACTTGAAGTCAAAAAAACTTGAAAACTTAGAAAAAGTTTTCTACTTTGGGAAGAAGCAACCATTAATGAACTCGAGCACTTTATAAACCTTTCAATCTAAGGAAGCTTCTAGAATAGGTTTCGACAAGCACCAACGAGAACTAGACACCTGGCGAGTTCAAACGTTGAAATGCCAAGCAATAATTAGTAGCATTTTCCTATAATACACTATATTGCATAACCATAAATGTAAGTACCCACACACGCACCTGCAAACAACTCACATCCTACGTATACCCCAGGTGCAAACTCTCTACATTTAAAGATTTGAAATTCCAATGCAACATAGTAATTCTCACCCAATGCCTTGAACAACTTGACAATTGACAATGTCTCGAGAGAGCTTACTATATAACCTCCCTGAGAAAATTGTTATACCTTCACCACTTGAGCACACTTTTCAAATCTATTCCACAAGAAAGTCCCACCTTCTCCTTAAACACATCCCTCGAAACATTCATCGACTTACATTCATTTAAGCTCATGTGAACCACACTTACTAATTGTCATTTCTGATCTCAACTGTCATTTCCCATCTAAGTGATTGAAAGCACATCAATCTCCACCCTAGTTAAACTTATGATAGCAAGCTATTGATAAGGACGTGACACGTGACACCTCGAGATTATAATTAAAGTTATAAAGCTTTTAACTCTGACTAGAAAGGGAGCTTCTTTATTCTCTTTCTCCTTGTTCTCCTTAAACCTCTTTATACGACCTCTATACCACCTTTGCTCGAACACCCTCTACGATGACTCTCCGCCTTGTACCTAACAAGGTGAAGCATCCAATTCCACCATTATCTTTGCCTTTCTAGATCCAAGCATCAACAAAGTTCTATTAAGAGCTTAAGTTAGCAAGCACTAACGGTTAATATTTCTTTGCAAATTTTTCTTACTATTTTCTTTCGGGAGTTTAGAGTTTTTCGGGCAAAAAAAGCTTAAAAAGAAATTAAAGGTGCTATCTTGCCTTATAACCACAAATATATCATTCTCATTAGTAGATTTTGAAATCCAACTTGGCAAGGAAAGCCAAAAGAGGAACTAGCCTTCTTTTGTGCTTACAACTAGGCATTTTAATCACACTCCTTGCTAAACAAGCTTGGAGAAACTCTTTCTTGAGAAAGTTGTCTCGCAAAAGAAACATTGGTAAGGAAGTTCTGCACAAACAGAATTTCATGGATACAAAAGACATAAATCAAGTGTATCTTGGACGTAAAAGGATATTCTGTTTGGAAGGATCTACGTTTAAGGGGAATAGACCACCGAATCTAGGGTGGCAAACATCTATATTTCAGGAGGGCAGATTGATTTTCATGGAGCATAATGATACCAATTGCAATCAAAGTTTGGTCCCTACAAGGAACTTTATGACAGTAGGAAGGGGCAAAATCTGGAAGAGATTGAAGCAACAGAAACAAGCCATGGCATGATGAAGGATAAGGTGCTCGCTATGGCGGGAATGATAAGAGCTTTTTGGCAGTACCACTTATCAGGGAAGTACACTGTCAAAACCGATTTTCACCTACTTACAAATGGGGAGATTATGATTGCCTTTCAAGATTATCCACTTTCCTCCAATGATCTTCCTTGTACTCGTGAGATAGGGAAACGAATATAGACCATCAACTTGTGCACTTCTTCATGTCATGAAAAGCAAGAGTCAGCAGACCACCTTCTCTTTTCTGCAATCTCGCACGAGTAGCATGGTTTGTATCTAATATCAGCTTGAGAGTATCAGAACTGCCCTAACAGAAAGTGAGTATGATCCACCATAATTGGACAACTGAAAAGAAGTGCAACATACCAGAGCAATTGCGAGTCTATTATCGTGCATTTGACTTCAAAGTTTGAGAAACAGAAGGTTAACCCTATGGCAACTTTTTATCAAGCAAAAGAGTTAGCATGTCAGTGGAGCAAGGCATTTAACGAGGAAACACATGCCCATGATACAAACAACCTAGTAGGAAAAAAGGCCCACCCGAACTTCACAATACATTTTAACCATCATCAAGTTTACATGCCATGGAAGAAAGGTGAAATAAAAAAGGATATGGTTCAGCGTTCCATTTCAAAGATAAGAGAAATGCTAGTTTGAGGTCTTACTCTCTTTTTGAACATTAATCACACAACACTTGCAAAACTTTACCTACTACTATAGGTTCTCTATTAGCAAAAAGGTTGAACGCCATTTACCTGCCATGCAAGCCAGCTGATAAATTGTTACAAATGGTTTTGCAGAGAGACAAGGGGACAACGCATTGGAAGTATGATCCTATCTTGTCGAGCATTAGCAAATTATTCAGCAATGTGATCTTCCAGCAAAACACCATCGTTGACACCAGCAGCTGGACGGAGTTAAGAAATAGGCAAGACAAGCAGCTCAAGGAACCATAATCATGTAGCGTCTGTTATCTGTTTTTTCCCCTTTTTTCAGTTCTAGGCAGTTTTTGGATTGCTTGTTCCACTATCAGAAGAAAAAAAAAAGAGAGAACATGCTAAACCAGAAAGCAACATGATCCAATCCGAATAAAACAGGTGCTATAAAAAATCAGTTCACATCAGACTAACAACTAACATCATGTTTTTGTTTTCAGTTTCACCATAGATAAGTTTAATAAGATTTGTACAATAATACTAGACAGTGTTCTGCGAAAGGGAGAAAAAGGCAAAAGAGAGCAAAAAATGGAATAATGGACACGCCTTAACAACCAATTTATTTTTGCTTTAGTGACATTATCACAATAAACAGATATCTGTTAATACAGTTGTTCCTTCTTTTACCAATCTACACCCAATTCTCTTGAAAGGAAGAGTTTGTCAATGTACAAAATGACAGGACCAGATGCTGCAACATAGTGTTGCATTTGAATCCTCGCCGATGCTTCTGCAAGAAAATGAAGTAGAGAATTGATATCAATGCATGTCAATACTTTTAAACAAAAGCTCACATTCATTTTTCTGATTTTTCACTTCTCTCAGGTGAAGAAATCACTGAGAGGCCATTTCCCTTATGAGATGAAGACATTCATGACATGAAATTTTAAGGCTATGCAATCGTTCAACTGATACAAATTCAAACTATGATTTTCCAAACATGAACAAAGACACATCTTCATCCAATCCTGAAGAAAACATGTTGATGCAAAGCAACCCCTAAGCTAAAGGTTGAACTGTATCCTTGTACAAATATGTTACGAAATTGTTACACATATCCCTGGAGAATGCAGACACGTTTTGTATGTCTATGCAAGACAGGTTTCGTTGCCACCAAACTACGTTTCAATGGATGCACCATTTTCAACCATGAGCTAATCGAAACAGAAGTAAATATTTGCAACAAGTTTATTACTTAGAGTTATTTGATAGCTAAAGCCAAATCATACATCCACTTACCATCTTCATTTAGTTTCTTCATTAGCTGTGCCTTCGTAGGGAGGGCGTACATCCCAGCAGCTACAGCTTTCCTGATTGCCCAGCCGTGGTGGGGCGCAAATACCTGTGCATAGGCCTTGGAAGCTGGATCTTTTAAGGAATTCCCCCTGCCAAGGAAAGATTTGATGGGTTCTAAAATTTAGGACTATAAATAAAACAAGCATGAACAAACAGACTTCTATTAATGTTAGTTTATTTATATCTAAGCTTGTTAGTGTTCAATTGGTTTCATTAAGAATTTCAAAATTATATTCGTGTTTGTTTACTAGATTATATATGCTCATATTCACTCGTTTAAGTTTAACAAATGTGTTCATGAGTAATAAACAAAGAGACAACAAATAAACATATATCTTATCTGTTACATATAAAATAATCAAATATAATATTAATAATTACATTATAGATAAAATAAGCACAAAAACAATAATATTATTAATTATATAATAATCAAATAAATAAACTAGTTTTAAATAATTTATTAAACAAGCTTTAAGCAAACATAAACAAGCTTGTTCATGAATATAAATGAACTGAACAAGCTTTATTTGATTTCAGTTGTCAAGCCTCAAAATTCCCTTCATGTTTGTTTATTTAGCTTGATAAACAAACATAAACAAAGAGAAACTGAAATGTTTATGAACCATTCATCGAACACTCTAATCATTTACATCCCTACTAAATTCTCATTCAACAACTTCAACTTCAAATTTAATCACAGTCTGTTTATATCTGCAAGTTTTGACCATCACTTGCTTGTTTTGTACCTCCAAATGAGATATCCCTATACAGTTAACCATACAGGTCACTAAATGTTAATGTGGCAAACTAGCATTAAAAGGAGCACAATTAACCATAAACATAAAGGTCACTGCAGAACAATGCTAATATACCAGGCAAATTAGCATTCAAAGGAGCATCATCTACTATTGTCTGAACTTAACAATAGAACTTTGTTTGATCATTCCGCTTAGAATTTTAAAGAAACAAAAAGTGGCTCCAAAGATCTAGTAAAACTTCTCTCAAAAGAGAAAAAGTTTCTAGAAAAATTATGTATAAAGCCTACAACAAATGATGGAAGCTCTGACAGAAGATTATAGAAAAGGCATATGCTTCTATTCCATGTAACATGGTTTATAGAAAAGACTAACTAAAAAATGGTTTTATCAGGAGCTCATTGAAAACAACGATAATCAACTAAGCCTGTCCTAATTAATCAGATGCAATAATATTACAGAACACAGAAGAGACATGTGAACTGGTTCACTTGGCACACCCTAATGACAATGTTCTTTGAAAATAGTTCTCGCTACTCAGCACTCCAAACTTACCAGAAATGTAGCACAATATATAGGTTGCATGACATATAACAAAGATAATTTGGAGCAGCTAGCCAAGATATGTAAATTAATGACAAGGCACGTAGCTAATCCCCCAAAAAGTGGCAAGATTCTTAGGTTTACTTCACTTTGTAGGATGTCCTAGTGTCATGCCCTAAAAATGGTGCATGCCATGGTAATATTACCATAGAACAATGCTATATAACGTAGAGCTAAGTTCCAAAGTAGTGTAAAGCCTTCTTGAGACAGAAAAATGATATCTACCACTATCCAAAGAATAATCTACAACCCAAGTTAAACAAAATGAGAGCTTGAGAGTCACTTGTACAAAAAAAAAAAATAATAAGAGCATTAATAACACAAGAAAAAAATTTGAACTAAAAAGGCTATATTAGACCCCAAGTTAAACTCTTAGCTACCAATGTTCTAGATTCCTCCATCTATATGTCTGAAAGAAAAGGTGAAGATAAAGGGATGACCGACTATTGCTCAAGGTTATTATAGTGGATAGTAAGGGATTCCGAAATCCCACAAAATCATGAATTAAATAGGAAACTATGTTTCTAATTCAAGGGTGAAGATTAATGAAAATTTGGCGATTAGTGATTCTTGTTTCCAGATTTTCTCTTCCTCTATGTACTAAAATAAGGTTGGTTTACAGCAGCAGAAAATTAAGTAATAAAAAACTGAGAACATTCACTCATTCTCTCAGCTTTTCTTCCCCTCTATTTCTTCATGGCCTTCTCTCTCATTCTTTCAGCCTTTCTTATATCTATTTCTTCATGGTACCAAAGCCTTTTTTGAGGTTAAAACCCTCTCCTTTTCTTGTAAATTCTTCAAATTATCCAGTAAGTCCCTATGGCAATCGAAAGGAGTACTTTGCCTACTTATTTCAAAGTCACATCCAGCCAAGTTTCTACCTGTTCAAACAACAATAGAGGTAGCACAACATCCAAAGGACGCTCTCCAACACCCTAGTCCTCAGCATTCAGCAAAGAAGAGTTGGGAATACTCCAAAAATTAATAAGTCAGGCTTAGGTTTCAACCCCTGCTCCTTCCAGGTAATGATTTATTTGCCTTAATGTCAGGAAACTGAAATTTTGAATTATTAAAATTCTCTTTGCAGCTTTCACTATAAAGTTATCTAGCCACCACACTTTTCATCTTCCTTAGCCACTTTTTTCCTCTTATCACTACCACCTCTCACCATAATTGTTCTTAATGAACTGTTCCAATCTTATCCACTATCTAACATGACATTCTATTTCACTAGTTTGTAAGGTTCCTCACATACTCAAAGAAGCCTCTTTAATGGCAAACCAAGTTTATCGAGTTCTCAAAAATTTTCAAAGTCAATCATGCTATTAAGGAGGAAAAGAAATAGACTGAACCCTAAACCTTAAAAAAAACTGGAAAAACAATTGATGCATAGAACTGACTCACAAGCCATAAGAACAAAAAATTAGTACAATAAGTCATGTATATTCCCTTACTGAGTCGTGATCATAATAGAGTATTGTCATTCTTTTTTGTGCTGAAATCTTCGTAGAAATTATAACAGCAAATGCACAAGCAGCACTATTGAGTTATAAACAAAGTGTAAACAGCTTAACAATTTAGTTTCAATTGAGTATACGTATTGAGGTTCTTAGTTCTTACTCTGTAGCCAGAATTTGTTCAAAGAGTACCCTGACCATGTCAAGCCCACGTTTCACTCTCAAAAGGTTTCTTGTATGGCTCCCAGCTTTCCTCACACACTTCCCTTCTATATCCCTATCAAGCATTGCGTTTAGCGTTGCAATAGACTTTGACGCCTCTGCAAGATCATCAACCTGTTACACCAAAAACAATGATTATAGATAGGAATTCAATTTGTGTAAATTTAATGAATCAAGCGTTTTAAATTGAAGGAATCGTGGAAAATTCGCACCTTTGCAACGTAATCCATTTCCGCGAACTTGAAGGCGATGCCTAAACAACCAAAGAGAGGAGAAACGAAAGAACATGCGCGTGAAAAAGGGGCCACCTCCACATCCGCCGTTTGCGAGTTTACCGTAGCGGCAAGTTCCTTGAAGGCATCGGCCATTTTTCTCAGTATCTTTTCGTTCTCCGAATTCGCCATAGCTGATCTGTGTATGTGGTTCTAGAAGTTAAATACTTTGTCCGTGGGAATGCTGGAGAAGGAAGGTTCGTTGCTGCGCTAGGACGCAAGGAAAACAGCGGAAAGGGTACAACAATGCTTAGGGGTTTTGTTTGGCGGTATATTCTGCTGCTCTAGATTTAAGACTGTTCGCCGCTTGGTATTGGAGTTTGTACAGCTCAGCTTCTTCCAGCGTGTAGCTTGGTCCTCTCCACGTGATCTCCCTTAATCCGCGTGCGTCTATGCTTTTTAGTTTTTTTTCTTTTTTGGTGAATTATGATTTTTAACCTTTTATAAGTACATGAATGTTATTGTTGCCCACTTCATAGGGTGTAGACACATGTGGGATGTTTAGCTTACCGTCGACTCAATCCATATATCTGATTAATTTGGGATGTTTAGCTTACCGTCGACTCAATCCATACATCTGATTAATTTGAGTTTAAAAGTTTCTGAGTTGGATCAATTTTGGATTTCGAATCGATATTTTAATTTGGGTTGATGATTTTTTATGCCTTTATTTTTTTTTGTTGGTGCATAGTGTTAATAATTATGTTAAGAATATGCATGTGATAATGGAGACAAAAATTTTAGCCATAATAGTTTGCATTGGAAAGAAAGATGGAGTGGGGAAGATGGAGAGAGAAAGAAGTGAGAAAAAATGAATTAGAATAATTTTTATTAATTAAATTAAATTCTAATAAATATATTTTTAAGTAAAAAATAATTTAAGTAATATTTTTTATGAAAATAAAAAGACCTATGTGATATTCTCTAATTGGTTGGAAAAAAAATTAAAGTCAATAAACTTTTGGACTAAAAACCATAGCACAATGATACTTTAGGTATCAAATTGAGACAAAATAAAGTTGAAGTACCAAAATAAAAAAATAAGTATACTTTGAGGACCAAATAATGAATTAAGCCTAATATTAGTATTATAATAAACTGCTATTATTTTTAAAGAAAAGAAAGAAAACAAAATAAAATAACGCCATAAATCAGAATGGCAGAAAAAGAATGAACGCAACACTTCGACAACATGGGAATAAAGGGCAAAGCTTTTATGCACAGTAACACGAATACAGTCTCCATTGAATAATCAAACCAGAAACTATGTGAATAAAGTTACAACATCTCTACGATACCCTCTTACCATCAAAAGTCTAGGCAAATTATCGACCAACAAATCCATGTATTCCATGTAGCAGTATGCTGGGTGGCTCACAGGAGGTGGCGGTAAGCTTACAAGCACAACCGCAGCCATTCTAGAATATCTTAATATCGTTGAATTCAGCTTCAAAGTTGTATATAGAAACTTCTCTACTTGTTGCTCATTCACAATTACAGGCTTTCCATCAGCCATCAATGGGGTCCCTTCTTTCTTTGCTGTTTCCTTTATTTCAGCCAAGTAATCACCCACCCGTTGCTGAGCAGCAGTAAATGCCTCTTTTGACTCATCTGGCTGAGATCCATTCTCAGGTTGTACATCCCATGACTTGATCGCTATGACAAACACTTCAGCCTGCATCCGAAGATCATATAGAAACTTCTTCACATCAGCCTTGAGGGCCTCTGCATCGGTATCCTCTTCCGCAATGCAGAAGACCTGAATCTTACAGCTCTCGAAGCTCTCTTTGGTAAGAAGAAGTTGTGACAGAAGAAGCATGAGACCACCATCTCTCACAATCCAATACAAATCAATGGTACCATATTGTCTTTGATACTCATTGGGCCATTCATCGAGGCCCTTGACAATGACAACTGCCTTATTTGCAACAATACAGTCGTTAATTATACCAACAAATCTGCCTGGGATTTCTTTTAGGTTCTCACGACGCCATATTTCTGGGTACCGCATCACTACAATATTGGGCTTAAGGTTGCCGAGACCCATGGTCTGCACGATTCCACGGAAGCCTTCACTCATATTGGGTGCCACAACTATTTCTGCAACTCCTTCACAGTTCTTGTAGTTAATGTAGGTATCAAGCTGTTTGCAGGCAGCCTTGGCATCTTCAGCACGTTCATGATAGTCTCCATCTAGTATATTGATAAATATAGACATTCCACGGCCTTTCTTCTTCATGCAGTTTGCAAAGTCAGCAAGTTTTGGATGGCAAGGTACATTTTCTGGCAGCTTACCCCAAGGCCGGCAGAATATAAGAGGAATGGGATACCAGTTCTTTGGATGAACTTGGTTTGCTGCAAACAAAATGATAGGTCAACAGGAACACAAGAGGCAATACTCGTGTCTATATGTATAAAATACAAGTAGAGCATGCATATACACAATGGCGGAGCCACGTTAAGACCCAAGGGAGCCATGGTCCCCCCAAGTTTAATTTTTTTCAATTTAGTCCTTTGTAAATTTACACTACGACCCTCCCAAAAATATAAATAGACCCCTCAAGGTTCAAGATTTTTGTAATTTTCCCCTTTGTATATATATTATAGCCCCCTTAAAATGGTAAAATTTTAATTTAGGCCCTTCATAATTTATAAAATTTAAAATTAATAATGGTAAAATTACACTTTGGCCCCCTCAAAAATGATAAAAATTTATTTTAACCCTTTAAAAATAATAAAGATATAAGTTATTAAAATGATGAAATTACATTTGTACTATTGTAAAAATATACAATTTAATCCCGGCTCCCCCAAAAGAAATTTTCTGGCTCCGCCACTGCATATCCATACAGAAATGCAATTGGTAAAAATATGCATAATGTATGACTTACCTCCTAGAGATCTAAGGCTGCGCAGAGCTAGTTGAAAATAAGCACTTTTGAAACCATCCCCCCAGTCCCCAGCTTTTCCTTTAATGCTCACATAATAATATATCAGGCTTGCAAGGGCCAGAGACACCACAGTGAATGACCATGAGATCAAGAACATGATCACTGCAGCAAACAAAACAGCTGTGACCATTACTTTCCAATGAAAATATCATTAGCCAAATGCATGCTAATATACAGGATTTTTTAATTTTCCAACTAGAAGGGGCACAAAATGTTAAATACAATGGATGCAATTCAGCCTACCAATACAAAGTGATGCTCCAAGGAGAGAGAAGCTCCAGTGGTGAAATTTCCATCGAGGACGCCAACTGGGAGCATCTAGAAGATCTAGAAGGAAGCAGGACAAGTTCACACCAGAATAGCATAGAAGGAAAAACATGGTTACGGTTGGCGTGATAAGATCCAGGTTCCCGATAATCACACAACCCATACAGATAAAGGCAGTAAAAAGGGTAGCCATATAAGGTTCACTCCCCTCTGCAACTTTGAAGTAATTGAGAACAGGAAGAATATCATCATTGCTTATTGCTGCAAGAAGGCGAGGGGCACCAGTCAAGCTTTGAAGCGCTGCACCTAAAGTTGAAAGAATAATTCCGATATGAATGATAGCTGGAAAAGGCCAAGCAATTGTAGCCGTAAGTAGCCTGCATCAAAAGTGGTTTAGCATTACAACAATACCTTAACCTTAACTCCTAAAGAAAATAATGCAAAGGAGAAATGTTGCCAGCAGAATCCATGGCGTGAGAGAAAAAAAAAATGATACCTGTCAGTCAAAAGCTTGTCTCTGGTGGCTACAGCTCCAAAAAGTAAGACGGAAACTAAATAGAGTCCAGTAGTAGTAAGTGTGGCAGCCAACGTCCCGATGGGTATAGAACGCTGGGTGTCTTTAAGTGAGGCGGATCGATTTGAACCAGCCATGATTCCTGTCACGGCTGGGAAAAAGAGACCGACCAAAGCACTGAAGAAACATATAAATAAAAAGCAGTTAGAAATTATATGAATGAAAAGCATCCATCATAGCAGGCTTGAGACAAAATGTTGGTTAATGAATATCGAAACTTGATGGTAGGGGAACAACATTTTCCTTCTTTGGATAGTTAGGTGGACAAAGAGATTTGGAACAATCAGTACAACCACCGATTAAGCTTAGGATCTGTTTCCTCCAAACTCCATTATCAAACAAGTTTATTGGTGCTTTATCAGTAGGATCAACAACAGGAATTGAACATAAAGAGAACCAGACGTTTGTCTAAAATTTTCCTCCAGAGATAATGCCTTATCCTTTGATCATGAACAATCAGAACACAAGCACTTTATCAGAATTTAACTCTAGTAATTACAAAGGTAGGAGCCTTGAAGATTCTTACTGGAAGTTCCAGTGCACATTTCCTTCAGCGTCAGGGATCCCAGCACTATTTGTATTCTTATAATCTGAACTCCAGTTATCTTTAAAGCTTTCTAAACTCAAGCCCGTAACTCCAGCTGTATCAAGCATCACAAGCAACATGTTTCACTTAGATTGACTTTGAGCAATAACATAGAGCTTGCAACAAGCAATATGTCACTGTTATGTTATATATATATATATAGAGAGAGAGAGAGAACACTCACGTGCAGGATCATCCTTCTTAGCCAGAAAAATCCCAATGAATATGCAAAATATCGAGAATAAAACAGGTATAAGGAAAGCAGGGGCAACCCTATTGATCATTTTCACCCCACCAAACACAATAAAGCAAAGTATTATAGTCACAACAATCCCATAAATTTGCAAGTCGTGTGTACTTATACTTTGTATTGGTTCTGAGACCGTGCCATTGACCTTTGTAGTGGTCTCTGCATTGCAAGCAAGGTGCTATTAGAAATGAATTGGAATAAAGTTCTTTTCAATACATTTGAATCTATACCATGACTATTGCTACCAATAACCAGTAAATTAGGTACAGAACTAGGTTATCAGAAACTGTGCTGTTGACAGCAGTCAACCTTACCAGTAAAAATCCCAGCAGAAGGAAGAGCTTTTAGAAAGGTTTCTACAGCTCCCAACACATAACTACAGCCATAACCAAAAGCACAAAGAAGATACCAGTATTAGCATGAGTAAAATGTTGTTAAATACATAACATACTAAGCTATCAAGGTAGCAGAACTCACTGTGAACTATGCAAAAAATAGTATCATAAAAATAAAAAAGCAAAGAACCAGAAGATACACTCACAGAGCTCCTGCAACTGCATTGCCGAGAAAGAAACATAATCCAATGCTAACTCCAACCTCAGGACCAAGGGCGCGACCAATGAGATAATATGGACCACCACCCTAGTAGTAATTAGCAAGAAATAATTAACAAGAAAGTCTCTAGATTGCCGGCACAGATTTATTTATTGAAAGAAATCTCCAAAATCAAGGTAAGAACAGCGGAATCCAACTCCAAAGTACCTTCATTGCACCATTGGTTGCAATAGCACTCAATGATATTCCTGTCAATAAAGTACACAGACCACAAAGTGATACCAGCAGCAGTGCATCACCAATGCCACCCATGCCAACAATCCTGCAATATGTTACAATTCAAGGGCATAAAATCAGAATTGGCTTTTTTTTTCCTAACTGAAACCCTTTTATTAGACAACACAAAGAAAAGGACTCGTGGATATATATATATATCTGTACAGCATTAATAAAATATAACACTTCCTGTGAAATTCATTTTCTTGCAAAAGAAGCTCAGCTTAAAATTTAAATCCTGCACCATTAATTAGAAACAAAGCATGCATTCAATTTACATTTGCACGCGCACTTCTGCACATCGGTGTTGTCAAGGCATGCGCCTAGGCACAACTGCACTAGATAATAAAAGCATCTCAGTCCCTTTCGGGCAACACCCATTTGATCAGGCACATGCCTAGTGCGCCCAGGCGCACCTTTTTTTGGAAGGCGAAAGGCATAAAAAAGCCCACCTAATTAAAGTTCTCTTTGATTTATTTTGTTCTCACTTTTTTCATTAGATATACTTTTACTAGTAAGAAAAGGATAGTTTTGAACTCTGTATTTGAGTTTTGAACAACAGACATGAACCATAACAAAATCATGCATATTGACCAACAAAAAGATTGCTTGTTTAGTAGATAAACTAGACTATACTTTTGTGTTTATTATATATTTTAAGCCTTATTACATATATATACACATGCATACACACAAACAGAAACATACACGAATACATATTGACCTTTACTTTACTCAGGCTAGCGCCTTTTTGCGCCTTGCACCTGAGGTAATATAAGGGTTCTAGTCCCAGACAACACTGTTGCATATACATGATAAGACAAAATAAACATCAAAAGAGATATGACTTACCAAGAAAACCGTATATAGTAGATAATACCCAAAATACTTTGCAAGCATGGGACAAATACCCCCATCATTGTACCCATTTTGAGAGCAGAAGGCTGCATGATATAAGCACAGAGCATGGAACAGCATGAGTAGGACGTAAGGTACAGTTTACTATGTTTTGTTAAGAAAGAGGACAAGGAATAAGCAAAATTAATCAATGCTTGCTACTATTTCAACTGAGACAAACATAATTAACAGGCGAGCAGTAATTGAAGGAAATTAAGCAAGGGTACCATTCCTAGCTTCAACATTCCACATAAATTAATTTCTAAATACTCCATCAAAAATTGGACATGATTGACATATATGCCTAGAAAGAAGGAAATCAAATTAGTTTTTTCAACAATTCTCTATACTAGAAAACAGTAAAGTACTAAAAAGCTAATAACAAGGTAAAATCGCAAATCCATAGTATCACCCGTATTCTTCAAAAGATTCTTCTTTTATCAATGTATCATAGCTTGTTTTCTTTCGCTCAACAAAACAAAATTGACATTGAAGATGAAACACAACGCCAACTAAAGAAGGATGTCATAAGTGTAATCAATCAAGCTAAAGTGAAAGGAGCACTTACCTTTGGTTGCCCACTGGTGATGGAAACATCTTCACCATCTCTAGGGCTCGAGAGTGCAGGAGCTTGCTCTCCTGTCATACTGAAAATAAGTCAAACGGAGATAAAAATTCAGATGTAAAGGAAACTTGTCCAGCAACCGAAAATTAGTCATTAGTCAATTATACTTTGAAACATTAATCAGCAAGTACTAACACGAAGCAAACATCTTTCAATTATTGAGCACAAAATCAGAGAGTAAGCATTAATGAAATTTTACCTTTTAAGACCAAGAATACTCACAAGAGAATCAAAACCGAACAATTCCAACTTATGTTCCCCGTAAGGACCATTGACCCCTCCATTTTCAGGATTCGAACCTTCCCTTCCATCAGAATCCAAGTTCCCTAGCGTTCCTGCTTTATTTTTCCTGCCAATATAATAGATAACTACAGAATATGATAAAAGAAAAAGAAAATACCAGTAAAAGAGAAAGAAAAGGGGTGATTACCTGACACAAGATGTGGAATCGGAGGAGGAAGATCCGGGATCCATGGAAGACATCTCGAGAACGGCGCGATCGTGAGCCCCGACCGGGCTATATTTGCGGCCTCCTTTTCCATGAAAGGCTAAGTCTCCGCCGCCACCTTCTAAATCTCCATTGTCCATTTTTGTTTTTTATTTCAAAGCATATATCTTGTAGATCTAATTCTTTTTATTCAGATCCAAAAATGAAATGGCCAACTAGCAAAAGATATAAACTAGAAAACCAGCCAAGCAACTGCAGCACAAAGAGATCTCTGATTATATTTGTATTTTATTTTAACATTAAGAAAAGTAAGTATGTATATATTATAAGTAAATATATAAACGGGGATTGGAGGCCTTTTTTCCCCCCTTTTCTTTATATAATAATTAAACCTGATGAAACAACTCTGAACAGCAGCGAAGAGGAAACTTCAAAAAAAGCAAATTTGTAGTCTTTTAAAGTCAGGTAAATATCAAAACGAAATATTTATGCGTTGAATTCTTCATGTTTTCCTCCATTCTAATTACTACATGTTTTTCCATCGATTAGTTAATTAGATAAATTACAGTTAAATTTTACTTAATATTATTTTATTAACTTCACATCAATTTAATAAAAAATAGATAAATGTTGATTCAGGAAATTTTGTTGGATGTAGATATTCTCATTGACAATTTCTTTTTTCGTCTTTCTAGAAAAGCTTTTGACTGGGGAGATTTACACAAATATGCTGAAACATAAAATAAAATTGAGTATATGTGTTGTTTTTTTTTTTTAATCTACCTATGTTAAATTTGGAGATGGTACATTTTTATTGATGTGGCAATAAAACACGTATTGTAACTCGTGTTTTCACTAATTTAATTTTTTTGTCAGATGATTAAATATTAATGTTTTTGTTCGTGAGTTTCAGTTTCAATTTCTTTCCTATTCACATTTGTATTTTTTATTTTATGTTGTTTTAAATTTTTTTATCTTTAATACTTTATTTCTTTTGGTTAGATGATTAGATAATTGTGATTTCAACTTTTAGTTCAAAGTTTTATTCGCATTTTTTGTATTTTTTATTTTATTTGTTTAAAACTTTTTTATTTTTAATTAATGTTTATATTTAATAAATATAGTATTTTCAAGTTTTTATTTTTAATTAATAACTCTTTTGTTTATAAAATCAAATAATAAATATGTAATTATTTTTTAAAAACATTAACTAATTCTTTTGATGTATTTTTATATATATATTATTTATTTTTTCAATTTATATTGTGGGTATGATAATTTCTAATACGGGTTGAAAAATAAATATTACACTTATAAAAATTATATTTACTAAAAATTATAAATTTGTAATAATTATTTAATTTTATAAATAAAAAAGTTATTAATTAGATAAACGAATTAAAAATAATAAAAACTTGAAAACAACATATTTATTAATTATAAATATTAATTAAAAAATATTAAAATCCTTATAAGAAGAATTGAACTTGAAATTCAAAGATGAAATTGTAATTATCTAACAATCTAACAAAAAAAAAAGCTCACGTATTAAAAATTTAAAAAAAAAATTGAAACAACATGAAATAAAAATACAAATATGAAAGAGAGAAATTAAACTCGAGACTCAAGGACAAAAACACTAACAATTAATTATTTGAGAAAATGAGCTAAACTATTAATTTCAATGCGTTTTATATGACACGTTTTCAACTGATGTAATTGAAAGCGCGCTTTGTAGAATGCATTTTCAATGAAAATACACCATGCAAGATGCATTTTATTTTCTCTTTCCAAAAATAACATATATCGCTAAAATTTCAATATAAATCTTCCTTTTGACTGATTACAAAATATTTAAAAGAATCGAAATATATAAATAAAATTGTTAAAAATATATTTTAAAATATAATATAATTTTAAAACTAACAAAGGTTGGGTTTTTTTTTTTTCTGAAATTTTATTTTTTACTATGCTTAAAAGTTAAAACTATTTGTAACAAAATCTTAAAAAGAAGGTAAGCAACTAAAAGTAATACATAATATAATTGTTTATGCAATTTTATAATAACTTATTCACTTATGTGAGATCACACTTAAATAAAAATTCAACTAATAAATAAAAAATAGGCATAATAACTTATTTGCCCCTTCAACTATATACAAAATGTCAATTTTGTTCCTCATTTAATTTTTCACTTTTTTTAGTTATTAAACTTGTGTTTTTTGTCAAATCACCTCAAAATGGATGAAAAAATTAATATTTTTAACTATATTGATGTGACATATACATGGATTGCCACGTGGATGACAAATCAACATTTAATTAATTTTTTTAAAATATTAAAAAATTTAAAATATATGTATAAAACTATTTTTAAAAATTAAAAATCATTAAAATTATTAAAAATTATTTTTAAAATTTAACAAATCAATTAAATACTAACATGTCATCCATGTGGCAATCCACATATGTGCCACATCAGCAAAGTTAACATTTTTTTCCATCTACTTTAGATAATTTAACAAAAAATATAAATTTAAGAGCTAAAAGAAACAAAATACCTTCTTCTTGAAGAACTATCAAAGAAAGTGAACCCAATAAGTAACTCCAGTAGAAAAGAAGATATTGTTCATCTTAAGGGTCTCGGGTTCGAGCACTTGTGTGTGCAAGGTATGTGTGCATTGTCAAATGATTGGAAAGCCAAATCTTTTCCTTACAAGAAAATATTATCTTCCAAAAATTAATCTTTATACGTAATCTAGTTTCTAAAAGTATTAATATTACTCCTATTATGATTTGTTTAATATTACCACCTAGATGACACGGGTTTAAATTCTATCATTCTCTCATCTTAATATTGTAATGATAAAAAAAAAATAACTCCTATATTTGTTACAAATAAGTTACCCATAAAAATTAAGCATCAAAAGTCAAATTTTCAAATATAAGTGTCACTTACAGCTTGTAACAATTCGTTTTTCAATTGTGTTGAAAATTACGATTTTAAAATTTTATTTTCGATGTTCGAGTCAATAAATATTATTATTTAATATTTACGAGTCTAATTTAGTAATATATTGAGTTATGATTTAATAATTTTATCGAATTGATAGTTAATTAAGTTAAAAAAAATTAAACTGTAAAAGTTCTAAAAATATATCACTATAGATTTTTTTTTAATTACTAAAGGACTAAAATAGTTATTAAAACAATATTTAAAATGACAATAATACATTAGAGAACTTAGTGGACAAATTTTTTTTTTTGAATATACTAGTATGATTACATGGTAGTATCTGTTCATACTTTCTTAACCTTTTGAGAACGCACACACAGGTGCTCAAACTCGAGACCCTTAAGATGAACAACATCCTTTTTTCTATTAGAGTCACTTGTTGGGTTCAGAACTTAGTGGACAGTTAAGTGGCTTTTGTTCGTGTAAAAATTATTAAAAATTATTAGGGGAATCAATCACGTCAATTCTTATCTTCTATACGATCATGATATTGAGGATATTCTTTATATGTTACATGATTGTACGATAGCAAAGGAAGTGTAGATGCTTGTGGTCCCGATTTAACAACATATGTTTTTCGATATTGGAGCAGTGGCTAGAGACTCTAAGAGTGCTTCAACTGGCAATGTGGTACATGATCCAAGTGGTAATATAATATTGGGTTTTAATAGATATCTGAGAAGTTGTACACCTTTTGAGGCAGACATTTGGGGTATTTTGGATGGGATCCATATTTTATTAAATAAGGGATACAAACGTGCCATAATTTAGACAGATAACCTGGAAGTAGTTAATGCTTTGACTGTTAGGGGGTTGAAAGATTCATGCATTACCTTGCTCAAAAGGATTAAACGGATCATGAGTTTCGAAGGGCAGTGGGTGATCAAAAATGTTCTTAGGGAATGCAACTTGATTACGGATCGATTGACAAAGCTCAACTTAGCATGGAAATCAAATTTACAGATTATTGATGTGCCTTTTGATGATATATCAGAGATTCTTCAATAAGAAAAAGCGTGTAGCATTTTTGAGTGTCTGATTTGATGTAATATCATTTAATTGTTATTTCACCAAAAAAATTAAATTATAATATAATTATAACTATTGTCAACTGTTGTCACAATACAGTGTGATGGCTTTTCCCATACTAGGAACGACTTCAATATTCATGAGGAACTTTCGAATCCATATTGCTTCTTTGGTAGCCTTAGAAGCAACCACATATTCGGCCTCCATAGTGGAGTCACCAGTACAAGTCTTCTTTACATTTTTTCACACAATGGACCCCCGCCTAAGAAAAAGCACAACCTGTTGTTCTTTATAAATATTTGAGTATATGTTTAACTATTTGTCAGTTTCTTGGTCCTGATATCGACTCACCAACCCTACTGCAAAACAAAAACAACCTTTCTCATGTTCTCTCTTTCTTTTGTTGTCTTAGGACAGTCCTTTAAAGAGAGATAAAATCCCGATACAGAGGGTTTATTTCCCTTCTTTGAATCGATCATTAAATAATGCTCAAATATCTTGTGTATGTATGAAGCCTGAGACAATACTATCACTTTGTTATTTCGATCCTTAGGATTTGAATGCCTAAAACAAAATTAGTTTCTCCTAAGTCTTTCATTCTAAACTGTTTGGTTAACCACAATTTAATGAGTAAAATGTCATCGACATATAGAACGAAAAATACCACATTTCCGTTCCCAAAACATTTGTAAACACAAGGTTCATCTACGTTTGCTCAAATCTAAAAGTCTTGATTGCTTGATCAAATATTTGATTCCATGAGCGGGATGCTTGCTTAAGTCCATATATGGATCTAAGCAGTTTGTAAACTTTATGCTCGTTTCCTTTCACTATATATCAGGTGGGTTGCATCATATAGATGCTCTTTTCAAGATAGTCGTTAAAAAACATTATCTTGACATCCATTTTCTAGATCTTCTAATCGAGAGCCACCGCAATGGATAACAATATGTGGACTGACTTGAGAATGACAATTAGAGAGAAGATTTCTTCGTAATCGATACATTCTTTCTAAGTATAATCTTTTGCTACAAATTTAGCCTTATAAATTTCCACATTTCTTTTCCTCTTGTAAATCCACTTACATCCTATAAGTTTTATCCCTTCTAGTAAGTTTACAAGTTCTCACACTAAGTTGGACTACATAAAGTCCATCTCATCTTTCCTAGTTATTTCCTAGAGCTTGGAATCATCACTCTGCATCACTTCGTCATGTGTGACTAGGTCATCATCTTCCTATTCGACAAACTCGATGTTAAAAACACTTCCAGATTGGAAGAACTCAAGCCTACGAGAGAACCCCCATTGTGATGAAGCACACTCTGTTGTTGATCGTTTACAAGCCTACTATTAGGAGTTGGTTTTGGAACCATTTCAATAGGGTTTTGTATATTTTCGAAATTTCCTCGAGTACCGCTTTACGTCATTCATATAACTTTCTTCAAGCAAAGTAGCATGAGTTGACACTATAATAGTTTGCTCTTTCAGGTTATAAAACAAACTACCTTTTTGTTCTCTTTGGGTATCCTACAAAACATGCATAATTCTGTCTGTTAGTCCAACTTTCTTGCATCTTTGTCCAATACATGGGCCGAGCATCCCCAAATCCTAAAATGGTTAAGATTCATCCTCCTTCCATGCCACAATTTGTATGGGGTTTTCAATGCTATCTTAGTTGACACATCATTCAAAATATAGCAAGTCGTTTGTATAACATATCCCCAAAAAGAGAGTGACAACTTTGAATAACTTAACATCGAACGTATCATGTTTAACAACATTCAATTTCTTCTCTCTACCACGCCATTCTATTGTGGAGTGTTCGAATCAGTTAACTGGGATAGAATCCCATTCTTTATGAGGTACCTAAAAACTTATCAGATAAATATTCCCCACCTCGAACAAATCGAAGTGCCTTTATGAGTAAAACTAGTTGTTTTTTCATTTCCACACGAAACTCTTTGAACTTATCAAAGGTTTCATTCTTGTGATGCATTAGATATACAAACTCATATTCGGAATTGTCATCAATAAAGGTGACATAATACTCGTAACCACCTCTTGAACTAATGCTCATGGGGTCACATACGTTAGTATGCACAAGTTCTAAGGGTTTTTCGGCCCTCGTTCTTTTTGCATTAAAAGATCGTTTAGTCATCTTACCTTCCATGCAAGATTCACATTGTGGAATATCAACTTTTTTAAGTGAACTTAAGATGTTGTCTTTCACAAGTCTAGTGATTCTTTCTCAGTTAATATGATCAGGTCTCAAATGTCAAAAGGACGCCTCATTAGAGTGAAAAATTTTAAGTTTTTTAATTCGATATTTCAATCTCAAGTAGTGTATACATCTTTAGTTTGATAGACATTCATCCATTACGGATAAGATTGCAATTTCTAAATATTGCAATTCGTCTCTTGCTCTACCAAGGAAAAAGTGGATCAACATTTTTTTTCCAATCCTAAGAAGCAACCATCAAAAGTTACTTCTTGTACTTACCATAGAATGCGTCGTTTACTTGTACCTACCATGCTTTCTTGTATGAGATGGGATAATGATATCTGCTTCGAATATCGAGAATTAAAACTAAAACGGACATGAGCAGATTTGATTCGAGCAATGCAACGATGGAATTACAAATTAAACTAGAATCCAATTTAGAACGATCTTTTGATACCTTCGTTGCAAAGCATGTATGCGGGTTTTTATATTGGTAAGATTTTCACATACGTTTCTTTTGTATATAGGCTACTCGAATCAATCACATGCATTCCTAGTCATATTTAATGCATTTACATGCATAACCGTTAGCATGGACTCTATGACCTTGAAATCCGACGACTATAATGTTGTAATCCTTCATAACATTTTTCGACGGAAAAAGTAGACCAAGTGCAAGCTCACCATAGTCATTAATTGGAGGGTAATTCAAACCAAATAGTTCATGAGCATATACGAGAAATTCAAGCCCGCAATCTAACATCCAATAATAGCTTAGTAATGTATATGTAAAATGATTGTTATTCATTCGGATAGAAACTATTGGTTCATCTTACAACTTAAGATCTTTGTCAACTACAGCTTCAACATCAACTTCTTTCTGGGCTTGAGCTTGAGCTTGGGCTTTGGCTTAAGTGAAGTCACCAAAGCCATCATATGTGATTTTCCTTATCTCCAGCATCAAGTCTTTGAAAATCATTTAGAGAAAAAGTGAGGCAAACGGGTAGGGCAGACTGTGCATCAGCAATCCAGTGGGGTGAAGCTTGCCCTCTCTTCTGACCATATAACTGCGTGGCATGTTCCTTACTGAACCGTTTTTCTCTGACCTTCAAGAACTAAGCTACGTAAGTATTCGGTATTTGCAGGCCCTGTACACTGAACCATTTTCGAGAATGCGCTTCCTCTGTTAACTAGCAGTTCCTTTGGAGTATTGTGTTCTAGAACCTGAAAGAGCAACATCAGAATGGAGTCACCAGCAATGAGTATCTTCGTTTTTATTCACTAATCCAAAGACGACTTAATCAAGCACAGTAAAATATATAATTGGTAGATATTTGCCAAATCCCTCTGGCAATGGAGTCAATTTTGCCATGAAGATATCACATAGCAACAAGCAATCTATTAAATGAGATGGAAATTTTGCATAAAGGAAAAGAAGCCAGAAATATGAAGAAATAACATAAGTGAGAAGGAGCACCTGACCAGCATCAAGTACAAGAATCCGGTCACAGTCGATGATGGTATTTAGTCTGTGAGCAATAATAAGCATGGTGCAAGATTTGAATTCTTCACGAATGGTTTTCTGGATAAAAGCATCAGTCTTAACATCCACTGCCGCAGTTGCTTCATCAAGAACCAAAATCTTTGACCTTCGCAACAATGCTCGGGCAAGACACAATAATTGTTTCTGCCCGACACTAAAATTCTCCCCACCCTCCAAAACCTTAAGGCAGACGATAAAAATATTTCAACACTTGACTTCTTGCTTTGAATAATATATACATAAGTTTCTTCATTCACAAAACGTTATACATATTAAAGTTTACTTTAAATACCCTTAAAAGCTTAATAGACATAGAGTTCAAGTAAATATTTGCAGAAACACTTGATTTCCTTTTTATTTTTAATACCTCTGCATCCAGACCGAAAGAGTTCCTCAAGATGACATCCTTCAAATGTGCCCTTTCTAAAGCCTCCCAAAGGTCATCATCATTGTGCTCATTAAATGGATCCAAGTTTAATCGCAAAGTTCCTGGATAAATTAAAAACGACCATAAAGATGAGAAACTTTAATGTTGGATGATATTCTCTAGCAAACATTGTGCCATAAAAGCATAATAACTTAAAACGAGCACTTGGTCGTGAACACTCAAAAGTTAAAGTGGTTACCAGAAAAGAGAACAGGGGATTGTGGTATAATACTAAGAACCTTCCGCACGTCTGTCAGTCCAAATCTGGCAAGATCACAACCATCAATCAAGATCCTTCCTTTTTCCAGCTCTACAATCCGAAACAAAGCATTCAGCATGCTGGATTTACCCGCACCAGTTCTTCCAACTATCCCTAGCTTCTCACTAGGAGAAATAATAAAGGACAATCCACACAAGACTGGTGGAAGTTCAGGTCTATAGCGTAGGACAACATCCTCAAATTGAATTGACCCAGATGATGGCCAACAAGGTGGAGGATGGTGGCTCTCAATTACATCTAGAGCCTCTGGAGGCAAATTGATATATGTACCCACACGTTCCACAGCATTCAAGCTGTTCTCAGCTTTGCTTGCTTGTCTTAAAACACCACTCAATAGCCTAGTGATATTTAATGTATAACTGAGAAGTAGACCCATTGTTGATGCAAATGCTACCTTGTTTTCTGCTCTTCCATTCTGCAGAACAGCAATGGTTGCTGTTAACCAAATAATGAGGCCTCCTAGTGTTTCTAATCTTATAGCCAGCCAATGATTTAAACTAGTATTTGCCAGCGTGAATCTGATATTATTATCCATGGACCTCCCAATAACATTGGCAATCCGATCATAAGCTCTGTATGCACGAATGGATGAGAAGCCATCAAATGCTTCTCTAAATTGTGAATAAACAGGTGATTTGGTAATAGAATCCAAGCGTTTTATTTCACGAGATGTGTTCTGCAAAAGCAAATGGTCATTGAAATTTGCGAAGAGAATAGCTGTGCTAGAAGAAAGATAATAATCAGCAAAGAATACTTCAATGTCAAGAAACTAAGGTAGAGAACTTGCTTATGTACATACTGAACTAGGACAATAAAATGGCAGTTAGAGATCACAAATTGAGTGAAAATTATGATGCTGGAGAGAAGTCTCAACTTTCAACCTATATCATCTGGACATTCATTTTCCCAAACTACCAGCGTCCAAAAAATACTTAAACATGGTATGAGGTCTGGTCCTCCAAATATATGAAAAAACTTTGAATAAATTGAGCATACACATATACGAGGCACACACCCCTGGATCCAGGTAATATAGGTCTCTGGTAATTAAAAAGTATTTTTTTCTTAAATTTCCATATATAACCGACAATTATGGAGCATACCTGATAATATAGATAGGCCACATAAAACAAGATGAGAAGTGGCATGATGGCCCAAAATGAAAATATGCTCACAATGCTTATCAGCGTAAAAGTTGAAAGAAGCTGCCACAACCGGTTCAAAAACGCATCCATAGAAGTGGAAACATTACAATCTATACCACCTAGATCTCTTGAAAACCTATTGATTACTCGCCCAATTGGATTAGTCTGGAAAAACAACATTGGAGTTCTTAGGATGGAATTTAGCATCGTATCATGCAATCTTCTGGCTGCACCGAGACTTGAAGTAATAAGCCAAAACGAGTTTGTCAGCGTCACAGTTACCTGAATCCATTAAAATGGTAAGTAACTCATTGTAATAAGCACTAAAATAAAAGATGAAACAGCTAGTGCTTTATGAATTAATTTTTGGTTCTGGCAGGAACACAGACTGACCAGAGAAAATGCCTAACATGTTATGCTGTTAAGCTTATGCTTATCTACTTCTTGGAATTCTTCTCCATATCACTGCATTCATTGCATATTTTACAGTATATAAAAGTTATATCCTAAAAAATTACTGCTCATTTAAAAAGAGAACTTGTTCTTTGAATAATCATATTGAAAGCTAAGCCATAACTTTTAGCTTTCTTGATAAAATAAGCAGAGT
This sequence comes from Kokia cookei, assembly GCA_039519145.1. Classification (NCBI taxonomy): domain Eukaryota; kingdom Viridiplantae; phylum Streptophyta; class Magnoliopsida; order Malvales; family Malvaceae; genus Kokia; species Kokia cookei. The sequence goes on from JBBHDX010000686.1 coordinate 97,276, forward strand.
ATAAATAGATATAAATACAAACCACTAGTTAGATGCAGATAAAGATGCACCAACCTGACAAAATCCTAGAAGCGCATAAATGAGAATGTAAAATTCAGGCTTATAACTCTTTGAAGCACTTTTATCTGTCCAAAAGTGTAACCACATGCTGCTTAAAATTCTAAGAACTTCAGTTGAAAAGTAGAATGTAAAAAGTATCATAACCACCCATAGGCCTCCTATAGCATCCTTATACCTGCAAAACAGTAAAAGAAAATGGGTTCTATGCCTATCTCAAGTTGAATTGATGTGAAATGCAGTTGATTTACATGTGAATTATGATAAGCATCTAACCTCAAACCTATTGTCAACAGGTGGAGAGACTCAACACAAACAAAAAAATCATAGGAAATCTAATAGTTAATTGATGAGAGATAACCCCACGTAACATTGTATCATATGGTAGCTTAATAGGGGCCTACACATGGACAACCTCGTATCTTTTATTTTTAGGAAACCTGTGTTAAGATTTTTTTTCCTTATTGTGCCATTTTACATAATCTCTTATTTCCAGCATCTGATTCTTTTTTTCCTTTATTCGAATTTGATTAGATTTTATTTGATTCTTTCTTCTATCTCCCTTGTCTATTTAAAGGGAGGACAGTTTTCATAAAATACAGAGAGCATTCTTTTAGCCTTTTTCTCCCTATCTCTTTAATAAGATGGAAGCAATCATTAAAATCAAAGTTAATATGAAAAGCATGAGGTTTAGTGTACTAATAAGTATAGGGTGTTATCCTATATTACCTCATAAGAACATTCCAGCTGACCAGACCTGTTTCCCTTTCTTCCTGCTTTACAAGTGTAGCTTTCATGCCTTTCCTCCTGTTTGCAGAATTTGCATCTTTTGGAATATCATTTATCTCATTCTCAACCATCTTATTGGAATTTGGTTCTAAGTTTTCCATGTCTATGTATCTTCCATCTCCCTTCCCTTTCCGTTTTTCTATTTTCCCCGCATTTTCCATCAACTTCTGAAATATCCTTCCTTTTTTGGAGACTTCCTCAAAGGTACCCTCTTCTTTAATTACACCATTAGAGACAAGAAGGATGTAGTCTACATGTGGAAGAAAATGAAGCTGGTTTGTGACAAGTATTCTGGTTTTTCCTTGTAATTCTTCCTTGATACACCTGTTGAAAACCTGCAAATCACTTCAGATTAGAACATATAGCATAACCACAAGAAATCTATTTTGAGAACAAGAAGGTTGAATGTTCAAATCAAAAAGGTTGAAAATACATTAGAAAGAAACTGAAATTGTGGAAAGAATATACGAGAAATATTTGTGCTTATGTTCTTTGGGTTTCCTGCTGTCATTTTTCATTTATGGATTTGGAGCTATTTAAAGCCAAGTTCATTCAAAAGCTTCCTCATCGTTGCTGGAAAAGAAGGTATAGATCTGTAGTTTCCATCTAGAATCTTAGGAGTCTATATATTATGTGATCTTTACATTAAAAAAAGAACTATCGTCATATAAGATTTCAGCACTGCTGCTCTTATTTCTTCACCTAGGTAAATCTCATTTCTTCACCTCAACTTTTAAACGTATCAAATCTCACATAAAAACTAAAATTCTTTGGCTATGTCCACCTTTTTTACCTTATTAACCCAAACACCTAACCTCAAAACTTAGTTTTCTTGTATCCAACAGAAGTCCTAGATTCAAATCAGTTTGATGCAAACCTCATACTTTCATGTAGAATGTGAAAGAAATTGCATTAACCAGAGTAAACAAGTTACTTGTTCTGCAACATGAGCATCAAGGGCACTTAAAGGGTCATCAAATATGTACACATCTGAATTCGAATAGACAGCTCTAGCCATGGAAACTCTCTGTTTCTGCCCACCACTTATATTCACACCTCTTTCACCAATCTCAGTGAGGTCATGATCCTGAAGGACAATGTTAAATATTTAAGGAGAAATTCCATAGTAGAAAAAGAAATTACAAGATGTTTAAAATCCACGTAACAGGAAGGATGTCAAGATCCTGCTGTAGAGCTGTCACATCAATTGTCTTCCAATACCGTTCTGGTTGAAAGCTAGACCCAAACAAAATGTTGTCACGAACCTGTGAAAATAAATTTTAAGTTCATAAGCAAGCATGCTAGTAGAAAGGAAAATTTCTTAGTCAAAGAATATTTGAAGCTGTGGAAAATTTAAATGGAAGTAAACACCAATAAAGAACATAAGAAATGCTGCAACTTACAGTAGCATTAAAAATCCATGAAACCTGAGGAACATAAGCAACAGTCCCTCTTATAACAACACTTGAATTTGCATCTGGAGGAACCTCCCCTAGAATCGCCGATATAAGGGATGTTTTTCCATCTCCAGTTCCACCAACAATTGCAAATAAGCTGCCAACCGGTACATCTAGATTGATATTTGATAAAGTGGGCTTCTGTGCCTGAAAAAAAAAAAAAGAAGTAAAACAAAAATCCAATTTGTCTTTATCCAGAAAAGTAGCATCTTGCAATATTAACAAGGTTGAGGTTAATAAGTGCATGAGATCTTCCTCACCATAAAACAGGAAGTAGTGCATGGTAAATCACTTTGCTGCTATTGCTATTTCTAAATTATCATGTCCTATGTAGTATATCCAAAGCTCTAATTCTACAGTTGATCCCTTCAGACAGAAAATAATATCTAACAAGTCAACTTGCTTTCTGTCTTTCCATTCACTTACAGAGCATGAGGCAAACCATATTTATCGACTGATGATTAGTAAAACCCTTCACAAGCAATATTAATACAGAGTTCCAGACTAGAAAGCACTTGACTCATAATTTGAGATGTAAAGAAAAAGAACAGAACTTTGAAATGACCTTTAAATCCCATGAAAAGTTTCCACTCTTAATTGAGATGGCTGGAAGCCCTGGCTGAAGAGGTGGATTTGGTGCTAGAACTCTCTCTTCAGCAAAGAAAAGCTCCTCAAGACGTTGCAATGATACATTTGCATTTGCAACCTAAAACCAAGTATTAGACTGTCAAGAATCAATAGAAGCTAGTTAAACTCCATTAAGCTTAATGACTGGGAAATCTTGAAAATTGTAGCAATTACATTACAAATAGTGATCAACTAAAAACTAAATACATACACCTTTTAAGCTTGTTTTTCATTCATGGCCGTAATATCATAAATTTTCTTAGCCATCTAATAAGTTGATGAGTGACAAACCAGTTTTATTGCTGGCCAACAGGTTGATTGTTAAGAACTTTGGTAAATGAGAACAACTAATGAAGGTACAAAAAATTTACCAAATGAAACTCAATTCTCAATAAACGAAAAATAAATACCTAAGAAACAAACTATAAAAGTTTTCCCTCCAATAAGATTTCAGCAATGAAGAATATACAGCTTTAAGACAGTTAAATTATGCTAAATATAATGATGTAAGGGGTGAAGTAAGTTAAACCTGACTTAACAAATTAGGAAGACAGTCCAGAGGAATTCGTAGCAATGCAAACAATGAAAGTGATGTGAATGCCCTTGCTGGTGTCAGATCCCCACCAAGCACAGTGAACATCCCAAAAGAAACTACTGTTACAACAACTGGTATGCTTTTCAATATGAAACTGTTAAACTGCAACAAAAAGCAACTTATTAAAACAAAATATGGTAAAATAGTCATAGTTTTTGTAGCCTGAAGACTAGCAGCATGAATAGTTGCAGCAACAAGAGCAATTTAAGATTAGCCACATAGATAAATAAGCATTCAAAGCGTGTTTACATTGCATGCAACTTGCATAACTGACATACATACTATAACATCTAGTTTATAGATCATGGATTTGCAGTCACAAGATAGGCCATCTATTCCTGGAAACTTGTTTAAAATGGGGGTTCAAATATTATGGTGGTGGCACTGGCCACCATTATCACATTTCCCTTGGAAAAGAAAATATATCTAATGATGAAAGCATTGCATGTCCAGGATTATGTTTGATGACCAATAACTGCATTTTCCAGTGCAAAAGCAAGTGCAACTATTGGTGAAAGATAACTTTCGAATGCCAACTAGAAACATCGTTTTATGTTTTGGAATGTTCACATAAAAACACCCAGACACTCAGAAGCAATATTATAATTAAAATATCATACAGCAGATAGTAGTTGAGCTCTCTGAAGCCATGATAGCTCATCATTCCGTATACTGTGAACTCTAGACTGAAAGCATTTCTCCCATGCATAAAATCTGAAAAACTAACAAGCACAGATCAGTAATCACTGTCAAATATCAAGATAATATAGTGAAACCTAAGGAAGGTGCTTTCAGATTTGACCATACTTCACAGTCTCCACAGCAGCTAGAATTTCATTCATAAGATTGACCCTCCTGTCAGTCCACTCTAGTCTTTGCTTAGTCATCTTTTGCATTTTGCTAACCACAATAGTCTGTCTCCATGTGTAACAAAGAGAAATCAGTTAACACATGATCAATCATCAGATAGATGGTTTAAATTATTTCATCTTCAATGACAATGGTTATTAGAAGATTATTAACATGGGAAATGATTTTAAATTATTCCCAATCTAAAATTATTTTGCTTGCCTTGGTGGCAGATTTCTCAGTGAGACAACATTTAATTTAATAATTTGGTTTTTCTAACTATTGTTGAAATACGTGTCGAAGCCCCCATATACTTTGGGATATTTTTTTTAAAGTTATTTAGGTAGATAAATCCTAAAACAATCAATTGAGATTTTTTAGAAATATTTTATTTTGCTAGAATAGGGGAATTACTTTCCCAGTTATGTTGTGAGTCTTTCTCTATTTATATTCAATTTTTTGCTTAATAAAATTAGAACGGTTTTATTCACCAAAAAAAAAAAATTAGAACAGTTTTATTGAATACTCTCTTGAAAACTTACATGGCATCTGAACTAGGTTAAATCTCCAGTAACACCATGGTTAAAACAACCTTTACTGGAGATAATAGATCCAACAAACCAAACAAAGATAGAAAGTTCTGCCGTCGAAACAACTACCGAGAATGCAATGACTCAAGGGACAGAGGTGTCTCACCTCTCTTTTCAGCTGACATCTCACAAGCTAAATGATAAGAACTACCTCGAATGGTTGCAGTCTGTGAAGTTAGCAATTGATGGGTGTGGCAAGCTAGGTTATTTAATTGGAGAAGTCAAGCAACCACAGGTGGGCGATCCAAGGATGAGCACGTGGAGGTCAGAAAATTCTATAATAATTGCGTGGCTTATTAATTCCATGGAAGCATCCATAAATTTAGAAAAGGGTTCACTGATCTTTGAGTTAAAAATAAAACTTTGGAAGGCTAGACAAGGGGAAAAGGAGGTTACTTTTTATTATAACGAGATGATGTCTCTTTGGCAAGAACTAGATAAATGTTATAAAGATGAATGAGAGTGTCCTGGAGATAGTGTAAAAGCTATGAGAAAAAGAAGAGAATGAGTGAGCTTATTTAATTCTGGTTGGTTTAAATAGATAATTTGATGAGATGAGATTTCAGATCCTAGGTAAAAAACCGCTTTTAACCCTTCTGTGAGATTTTTCCTGAGGTTAGAAGAGAGGAGACTAGGAGGAAAGTAATGTGAAGGTTACTTTATTACTTGTTACAATTGTGTACATTTGAACATTTAATCAAGGAGAACTAAACATTTGAACGTTCCAGATAGCAAAGCTGCCATTAGCATTGCTCATAACCCAATCCAGCATAACAGAACTAAACATGTTGAGATTGATAGACACTTTATCAAGGAGAAGATTGAAGAAGGCCAAGTGTGCATGCCGTTTGTTCCTACAAAAAACTATATTGCTGATGTACTCACCAAAGAACTCTCTAAGACAAACTTTAATTTTTTTGTAAGCAAGTTGGGTATGATTGATATATATGCACCAACTTGAGAAAGGGTTTTGAAGTATGTATTGAAGCCCCATATATTTTGGGATATTTTTTTAAAGTTATTTTGGTAGATAAATCCTAGAATAATCAATTAAGAATTTTTAGGAATATTTTATTTTATCTTTTAGTAGTTTACTAGAATAGAGGAATTACTTTCCCAGTTATGTTGTGAGTCTTTTCTCTATTTTTATTCAGTTTTTTTTATTAATAAAATTAGAACAGCTTTATTAAATATTCTCTTGAAAACTTTCAACCGTCATTCTTTGATGCTCTTTTGTTCTCTTTCTTTTTTCCTCTCCAATAGAAGTAGACTGCATGAGTTATGGAGGATGGTTATCAATAAACTTCACGGACAGGGTTTAAACTACAATTAAGTAGGCAGAACATCATGCCAATGGCTAACATCAACTTATCAAGTAAATTCTCACTTTGATAAGAAAATGAAATTGTCAAATAATGTGGTAATGTGTGTGAGGGGCTTTTGTTTTGGTGGACAATATATCAAAGATAGGAATTTTAATTTTGTAGGATGCTAGTTACTTATAAGTTTTCCTAGTTTGATAGGATCAAATGTGTCTAAATAGGATAGTAGTTGTTGTATTTTCACAATTGAATTAATTCCAATGACATCAATTCTCCACATGGTATCAAATGTTTTTGGTTCTTTCCTAAGAAGTGTTTTTTTTTCTGGTCGACTTCTTGCTTCTCATGTTTATTCCATGGTATTTTGGTTCTTTCCTAAGAAGTGTTTACTTTTCCTAGTTGAAATCTTGCTTCTCCTGTTCATTCTATGGTATCAGATGTTTTTGGTTCCTTCCTAAGAAGATTTTTTTTTTCTTTGTCGAGTTCTTGCTTCTCCTGTTCTATTCCCAAGTCCTTTCTTTCCCTTTCATGTCAGAAACCAAAATCAATCTTATCGTAGAAACTACCATGATTTAAAACACGGTTGCTTTAATCACTACAGCTGGAGATATACAAAACATCCATCCGTTTTGATTGAACAGTAAGGATTATTTGAAATGGACACAACTAGTTCATACATTCTTGAAGGTTCGAAGGAAACTAAGTCACTTGTTGCATGTGGGTCTTCCAAAAGAAGATCCTAAATCAAAGGCATCGATGAACAAGATTCCATGTGATGTCTTGGTTATGGGATTCAATGCTTCCAGAGATTAATTATACGTGTATGTTCATTTCCTCTAGCAAGGAGATTTGAGATACCATTCGACAAACATATTCCAAGTTCAATTATGTTGCCCAAATCTATGAAGTTAAGGCAAAAATTTCAACAATCAAACAAGGGAACAAAATTTGTTATGGAATATTTGAGCCTCTTACAAGGTTTATGGCAAGAAATGGATCAATATCATTAAATAAATATAAGTTGTAGTGAGGATGCTACAACCCTAAAATGGTTCATGGAAAAGGACTGTATCTAAGACTTACTCTCACGCCTTAATGCGGAACTTGATGCTGTGATAATCCAAATTTGGGGAAAGTAAGATTGCCTTCTTGGTGAGGAAATATCTATCATTCAGAATGAAGATGTACAAAGGGGTGTTATGTTGGAGAAATCAATGGTAGATGGATCTGCTATTGTTACCAATCCGATCAGATTCAAAAACTGGAGCTCTGCAATTGACTAAAGTTTGGAGGTGGTAGGAAACAACTAGATGGTCACTTCTGCTTATGTTCAATCCAAACTACAGAACTTTCCAAACGATGCCCAAGGACTTTGTTTTAAGTCATACAAGGATTTCTTCAAAAACAAACTTTCCTATACTCCCCTTGAGCAACAAATCTTGGTGGCTACTCCATATAAATTTTTTCTTGAAGATCTTAATGTAAGAAATCATTTTTTAGTATACATCTGGTGTAATAGCCAGTCATGAACAACTACAAATCAAGATTAACCTTAATTGTAAATACCAACTTGCATCCAGCAACCCTTTTGCTAAGAGGAAAATCAATCAAGTCCCAAATATCATTTGCATCTAATGTATTCATTTCCTAGATCATTGCATCTCGCCAATCGAAATGACTCAAGGTCTCTTGAATAGTAGTGTGAATAGAGACAAAATCTAAAGAAGCCATTAAAGAACAAGACAAAGGGAAACGGTGATTATATAAAATAAAGTTAGCAATTGGGTAGCTGTACTGTCATTTACCTTCGTGACAGGGCAATAGGAAGATCAAGATCACCTGGAGTTGGATCTGATAACAGGTGTCAATATAAGACATGTATCATGAGTGCCTTGTCTTCTAGAATAAACTCAAATAATTGGTAGCTTCTCAAATGCAAGTGCAGCAGATGTAGGTTCATTGGATTATGCAATAGAAAAACTTGAAGGTGTGATAGGGTAGATTAACTATTCATTATTCTCAATACGGTAAGCCAGTTTATGCATGATCCTCGAGAACCTCACATGCAGGTTGTTTTTCGCACTATATGCTATCTAAAGTCTACCTCTCTTTTTCTCCAAGTACAGTCACCTCCGAATAGAGGCCTTCACAGACGCAAACTGGACAAAATCTCCAGATGATTGGAGGTCTACGTTTAGATATTGCATGTTTATGGGAGGAAGCCTAGTTACTTGGAGAAGCAAAGAGCGAAGTGTAGTCGCTTGATCAGGTGCTAAAGCAAAGTACATGGTTATGGTTCAAAGTGTCTGTGAGCTTTTGTGGTTGTGAAAGGTATTGGAAGAATTAAATTTGTCAAGAAAAGACAAATTATCCTTGTATTGAAACAAGGTTGTCGTCAACATACCCCAAAATCCAATGCAACATAATCAAACAAAGCACATAGAGATTAACCAACACTTCTTCAAAGAAAAATTAACTATTGATGCCTTAAGCTTATTTCATGAGACGTTTGACAAACAGTTAGCTGACTTATTCATCAAATGATAAGATTTACCATAATTCGGTCTGCAAGTGGGACATTTGTGATATCTATGGCACCAACTTGAGGGGGAATGTTAACTAATTGGCAGTGTATAACTAATTTTTGGGGATTCAATTAGCTTATATTTAGGGATAGTCGTTACTAGTTTCCTTATTTCTTTCTATTTTGTGTGTACAAATAGCTTTGTTACCGCGAGATACATTGGCAGATATGGATCGTTTGATTGGAATGAAATTTGAAATGGGAACACATTAGCACTATTCATTGAATCATATCAAATAGAATTGCAAGGTCAAGTGCAGTGACAGAATTCGGGTCAATGTCACTTGATTTATGCGTCTTACTTTGGTTGACGATTATTCTTGATGATCTAAAGGTAAGATGGGAAGGTCCAATGCGGTTGTACTGTAACAACAAATCAGCAATCAACATTGCACATAAACCAGTGTGGCATGATAGAACCAAGCATGTTGATGTACATAGACATTTTATCAAGGAGAAATTCAACAATGCACTTATGTGTCCCATTTGATTCAAAAAAAGAATCAACTAGCAAATATACTAATGGACGGCAAAAAATGTGTTACAAGACATTGTCAACAAGCTTGGAATGAAGGGTAACCATTCACTAGCTTAAAGGGAGTCAGATAATGTGATAATGTGACTGTGAGTTGCACAAGAATGCTTATCAGAGAATACTGTATATGCCAGATAAGAATTCCAATTTTGTAGGATGCTAGTTTTCGATAAGTTTCTCTAGTTTGATAGGATCAAAACTGTGTATAATTAGGAGACTGTAGAAATATTTTCACAATTGAATTAATTCCAGTGAGATCAGTTCTCTACAGAAATTACCTGAAGTGGGATGATGAGAACTAGTATTAGTGATCCGAGAAGTGCAGCAACACCGAGTTGTTGATAAAGAAGAACCATGGCATTAATAATACTAAACGGAGCAGACCAAAATATATGAAGCTCTTGGCATACTTGCTGAACAAAATAATTACAGTTTAAATCAAAAGATTAAATAAAAGATAAAGAAGAATAAGTGCATCATTTGCAGCTCATAAATTTTAATCATATTGTCTAAGAACCTGTAACAGTTAAACCTTCCCATACATTATGTTTCTCTTGTTAGGTCAATCAGGGTCTAGAAAAATCAAGTTATGATAGGAGAAGGTGTCAGATTTTAACATATCAGATTTTTCAAATTAAAAAAAAAATTCAAGAAAAAGTGCCCAATATATCCCAAGTTCAGGGTATAAAGGTGTAATACTTCATTTGATGTTCCAAAATGTCAAATTTCAGTTTGACAGATATTGATAGTAGTAATTACTGTGAAAATTGGTTCAACAACAATCTTTTCCTTCTTCTGAATTCCAATCAAAGGATCATCATCTTTCTTAAAGTAATAAAGTAAGGCATAATTCAAAAATATTTCAAGATATATACCAATATGCTATCTTCTGTCTTCATGGTGGATTCTGATTCTGAATGCATAATGTACATTTTGGCATCTATGAGCATCAGCATTTTCACATAAATTAAACAAGAGTCATACCTGAAGTGCGTTGACATCTGTTGTGATCATATTTGTTATCCTCCCAGATGGGAAATTCTTGCGAACCTCATGAGTCAATCTCAAAGATTTGTGAAATATAGCTGCCACCTACAACAGAAGTAGTAAAATATAAGGGCATGAATCAATCTCATACATTAACTTCCTATTCTAGGGGCTTACATGAAAATACTGAAGTTCTTAATGGCTATAATAAAATTATAAAAGCTCATATAATATGAGAGTGTGGAATGAGTGTATATATAGACCACCGAATTGAAATGGATAACTGAAGGGCCAAATGTCTTCCGACTAAAGCAATAGTGCTATAATTGAAAGGCAAAGGAGGCATAATTTAACACATTCAAAATAGCTCCATGCTTGTTTTTATATATTCTAGGATGAAGAAACATGTTACCAGAGTAGACCGTAGACGAAAACCAACACGCCAGATATTCTGCACATACTGAGCCTCAAGTAGTACAACACATAACTGACATGACGTCAAACAAGTCAAAACATCAGAACCACAGCAGCAGCTTTCCATGGAATCATTTCATTGATTGAATTCTCATCAAATAGAAGAAGAGGTAACAGAAGCCACAATTTTTTATCTTTGGCTGAAAGAGCAAAGTAAGAACCTACTTTGCTCATGGAAATACTTGACCTAATGGATGTAACAGCATTTGCATGGAATAAAAAGAAATAAAAAAATGGAAAAGTTTTCAAAAAATATATGGATAAAAGCAAAGTTATCAAAACCTATTCAAATAACAGACGAAATGAATGTCAATTTTGAAAAGCCCAATGACCATTCAGTAGGTGAAAATCACCACTGAGATTCAGAAATTGTTGAAAAAACATAATCCATAGTGCAGGTACCATATTATGTTATGAATTAATTTGTACAAAAGAAAATCTCAAACTGAATGATTTGATTTGTATTAAACCAGAAGTCAAGATACGGAACATTTTCTTAAACTAGAAGTCACAATAAGGAAACACGGAATAGGGATCATACCACTCCAAGAAACATCAAGAAGGCATAGGTGTAACCATACCAGGCTGGGTCACCTTGTTGTATTGACTGCAATTTTTAACAAGAGAATTACAAATTTAACACAAAGCATCATCTCTAAAACTGATCAATTAAAGCATTGAGTACCACAAAATTTTCTGTGGCTAGTGGAAGAAATTATTGTTTTATTGTTATTATTTAAAATTTCACCAATTTATTTAAATATGAATATCACGATGGAACCCTAGGATTGGCAAAACAATATAAAAAAAGAATAAAAAGCTCAATCAAATACTCCTTGAGAAAATAAACTAACCTGTAAGAGATGGTTTAATAAAATAGGCCCTGTATACTGACAAAGGATAAACACAACCTGTGATGTTCAAATATGAATCTATAAGATTGCATTCAAAAGTTTGTTTCAGATTCTTTACCAAACAATCAAATCTTCATGAAATGTTAAAACCCCATATGAAAGTGACACTTTATTGAAAAAATGTGAACGGTCCACAATGGACTCATCAAGAGATTAAATATAAAGAATTTTGAATTTAAGCAAAAGAATAAAAGGCTTGATCAAATACACCTTGGGAAAATGAGAATATCTGGCATTATACCTCAAGATTAATATATCCAAGACACATTGTCACGAGCTAGCCAGACCAATCAGACCTTGTCGTGAATGCATAATCAGGAATTGACCTCTTTAGGCATCCACAAGTCCCTCAAGGTTTTACCACCCTCAAGTGCTCCTCCACAGATTCCAACCAACATCCTCACATACAAAAGAGTGCACTCTAGAGAACAAATAGATTTGATATCTATTCTACATAGTGCTCTCCTTTGTGTGTGAGGATGCAGGTTCGAATTTATGGAGGTGCAAGGGTGCCAAAACCTTAAGAGACCTACAGACACCCAAAGAGGAAAATTCTAGATTATGCATTCACAAAACTTTCTAACAAGTGATGCTGGGTTGTGACATTAAAAGACACCTTTTTATGTCATAATCCAACACAGACAACTGAGCCACACCGTGAGACAGAAACCAGAATTGTCCTTTTTGGGTACCCACTTCTTACCCTGAGCTGTGACTCCACAATGTCAAACTCACATCCTTACACACAAAGAGTGCACTCTGCAGAATGGATACCAATTGGTCTATGGGTACCCAAAGAGGACAATTTCGGATTACAACCCTATGAAATATATACATGGAGATCCACACCTAATTGACATAAGAATCCCAGAAAAATAAAGATTAAAATTGATTTTGTTTACGGAAAAAAAGGAAAATTATCTAGAGCTCTAACTACGGAAATAAATTTAAATTTCCATTGACCTTAACCAATGCCATAAACTGCTCACATAGGATTATCTATCCTGACAATTTTGATTTAACTTTCTTAATTTCTTTACTTATTTCAACCTATGTAGCCTGCATAAATTGTCTGACCTCTGAGGTATATAAACAACACATTAATCTTCACTTTCTATCGTCGTAAATTCTTATTTGTCTTCTATTTTCATTACAAGAAACGTGTAAGAGGAACGCTCATTACCTTGATAACACCTCCCCACCAAAACCTGCATTACTCATTTAAAAACAAGAGTTCAGTGACTCAGTATATATGAGACAATATGAAATCTATACTTCATGGAGAAGTCTTCAGGATGCATTAGTTTTCATTACAACTATACAGGAAAAAGAAAAATGAAACCATGTAGCTAACAAACCTTCTTCCTAAGCTATTATTCAAAGCTCTCAAAAGCCATGGCTTAGATCTTTGGGTTTCTTGGGCCCAACATGTATGGAACCTGCAAAATAAAAATTGCTATCATTGGGTTGCTGTGCATGGAAGAAAATGCAAGGGAAGCAAGAAATAGCCTAACTTTTGAATCAATGTTTCAGTCTGATCCCATGTATCTAACTTCCAAACATCATATTCAGTGATAGGTCTTCTATAACCTTGCTGCGTGAGGGGAGTAATCCATCCAAAAGAAATTCCTGCCATAGCATAAAGCAGCAAAGTTTCAAAAACTCATAACTGTAGTAAGCATCCCTTACCAAACATTCGCACAAACCTGATGTTGCAACATGATGCTTACAGTTAAAACTCAACACAACCCAACTCTTTCCTAGTAACCCCACTAACTGTAAGCTGCTATATGGCCCTCTTCGGAGATAGAGTGGTGGAGAAAAGTGAACGTGGTATGGGGCCTCAACCCAATTGTCTGTCTTAGTACACAAGTGAAAGAACCTAAAAGGAATACCAAGGACTATTATGCACTCCTCAAACTTCTTGTTAGACACTTATCCAACTCGTCAAGTGGACATGGTATGGGGTCTCAACCCACCATATAAAAGGGAAAATCTAGAATATGGAATGCACCAGTATTGGACACCTACCCAGCCCCAACACTTCTGATTCTGAGCAACATGGCCCAAGAATACCAGGTTACTGGTAAACAATACATATATATATATATATATATATATATATGCATGTATACATATTAATTATATCCATTTCGCAATGTAAAGCATCCTAAAACACAGATTGCCTTTTCACGGTCCAACCCAGTCATTACCTAGTTAATTATAGTTGCATCAAAATGGACCTTTTCAACAGATAACTAGCAAGCCTGCAGCTATTTTAACTTTTCGGACTGCCAGTATCATCACCACTCAATAGGAGTACTTACTTGAAATAAAGTTGGCATGCCTCTCGGGGCAAATATGCTCTCTTCCAGAAAGTGGTTTATATTCTTCATCCTCATTTGACTCATTTTGCATGAAAATATATCCCGGACAGGGATTGAGATTGGGAAAATAAACAAGTAAAAGAATCCCAAATAAAATCTGCAGCAGAAAATAAGAACAAGTAAATGAAACTGCTTTAAAATTACTTGAAAACAAAAGCATTAAAAGAATTTAAATAAAGGGTCCAGGTTTTCTGTCCCACCTAATTTAGTTTTAGATCGCACTAGAATGTATTGGCATTTGATCTGGAGCTTGAACTTAATTACTTCAAACCGAAGAGGTTATAAAGGCCTATATAAATTTGGGAGCAATTGGACAAAACACTAGTAATGATCTCTCCTCTTGGTTTTAAGACCAAGCATATTTAGTCAATATATTATCTTTTTAGTATAGTAAGTGGAAAGAATGAAACCCAGAGAAAAAAGGAGATTGTCTAAATTGATGCCAAGTCTTGTCAACCTAAAGTGACATGTAAGTGGTTAACTGGCATCAAGGCAAATATAAAAGCAGGAAAACAAATATTTTATGGAGACATTGGGTAAAATAGAGTAGGATTTAAGGAAAATATACACAACAAACCTTGCAGAAAAAGGTACTGATGCTCAAATATAGGGCATAGCTGCATGAGCAAACAAACTTGTAATTGTGAGTGTCCTAGTGACATATTTAAGTACGGTATATTTTATCTACTCAGGGCCCAAACAGATAAATTTTAAATAGATGAACGAGAGGAATCTAGCCTGCGGAATAAATCCTTCACTGGCAGAATGAGATTGAGTAGCACAGCATTGCCCAGAAGAACATAAACAATGCCAAAACGCACATACCACCGAAACTCACAGATGTAACTTTTTGTTTCCAACCTTATCATTATAAGCACACAGCACCAAGCAGTAGCCTCAATGATCAAAGAAGTTGCCTGTAAGGGAGTAAATTACAAAGCATATACAAGTTTGAGCAAGCTGCTGCATTGCACATAGTAGATAACCAAATTGAATTCCGAGAACTAATGGTAACATCTAAGAATCACCAGGAATTATGTAAATTAAATTAGATGATATAGGCAAATAAATTCAGTACAAGTATAACAGTGATCTGGTTTTTTGGCCATAATAGTAGCTATAATGGTCCTCGAAAATTTAAACTTAGAAATAAAGAACCTATTCCACTAAAGTTTAGTAAAAGATTCTTGATTATATGGTGTTATACTAGAAGATAAAGTCCAAGTCAGTAAGGCAACAAACAAGTACAGCACCGCCTACAAGTTTGAACAGAAACTCACCTCAAAGGGAGCAAGACCAGTCTCTCCATTCAAATTAAAGATAGAAATACCCATCAACAATCTTAGTAGCGGCTCGATGGTACAACAACCAGCCAACAAACCAAGTATACAACTATAGCATTTTGAACTCAAAGAAAACCTCTGAACTTTTGAATTCTTCTTTATCAGAAATATCCGATAACAGCACAAGCCCAGTAAAACCAAATGAGAAATGGAAATCACCATGGAGTTGATAGCACAAGATGTGTATACACCAAAAGCACCATCAACCACTTTCGTCCAAGCCGTATTTGCCACTGGCTGACAATACCAAATCAAGGGTTCAAATGCCATCACTAGCCACCACCTGAAAGAGAGGGAGAAAAGAAAAGTTTGATTAGACATTTACTCAACTCATCTTCTCCTTCTCAAGATAGAAAGTAAGAAATGTAGAAGGAAACTTTGTGCCTAGTTTTTTGTACTTACTACACAGTCCTTGCTCTTCAACAATGTACTATCTGCAGTAAAAGAAACAGCTTCAACATTTAACATATTTGTAGCAAATGGTAATCCATATACACCCCAACAGAAATCATACGGAAAATGAGAATAACAAATGGGTAACTATGATCCCAACTAAAACCACATCCGGGCATAAAGTAACACAAAACATTTCAATTTATAATGTGCAAGTCTGTAAGACTGTAACTCATACAAGGAAAATGGGATTAAAAATCAAAGTTTCAAGTTTCAGAAACCATCCTCATCTATATGTACAAAATACGAAGCATATCAAACATGTAGTTCAAGATAAACTATGAAACTTGTTCTATTACTAAGCAATTATGAAACCCAAGCACTCAGATTCATCTTTCATATCCCGCAACAAACACAACAAGAACGAGAGCAGCTAAGATTGAAAGATACCTCTAGGCTACAGGGACTAGGACATGACAGTGTTCTTCCGGGAATTTGAGTAGCACGTTCGAGATCCAGTCTTTATGTCGTCGTCCAGCAAGCCAGTTGAATTCAGTAGGAAATGAGGGTTCAAGGTTGTTTCCATAACATATATATATATATAAGAAATAACGCACGGCGGCTTAAGCTGACGACTGAGGCACTTGTACATTATTTTATTTAGAAAAACGACAGAGACGCATGAAATAAAGAAAGACCTTTGTCTTTGCGAGTCTTCCTTACAATCTATCTTTACTAAAGTAAACATTTTCCGGGGGAAAATAAATGGAATTGCAAAAAAGAAGTTTCCACTTAAAAAAAACAACGAAAATTGAGTAAAGAATGCACGGTTACGATTTAAAGAAGGACTGAAAACTTGACCTTATTCTCTAATTCCTTCTTTCTTCAACGCTTTTTACAAACCCTAACGCCTAACATATTTCCGATTTTCGACGGTAGTCTTGATTCGCGTCTTTCATAGTTGCGATCTTTTGGCTTGAAATGTCACTTCTGTTTACTTGTAACCATAAGAAGCCCGTAAATCCGTTCAGGCAATGGCGCCACTTCGGTTAGCTCGCCAAAGAGGGGATTTTTTTTTTTTTTGAATAAAGACTTACAGAACTAAGGTACACGAAATACTATGAAATACAAAATTTTTCTTTTTATCCGCTTTAAGGATAGTGGAGATGACCTCTAAAGGGACTCAAATATTTGTAGATCTCCTTTTTTTTCGAGGATCGATTTAATTAAAAAATCTGCACATTGATTTTCTTCTCCTAGTATTATTGTACAACCCAATTGCTTTTTTGGTTAAGGATATGATGTACCCTTCTAATTAGAGTGAAGTGCGAAGATTTTGAGTCGCTGTTGTGAATAGTTTTAATTAGTTTGAGTTATATTAGTTATAATTAAGTTTAATTAAGTCTAAAAAAAGGTTTAATTAAAGCTAATGGTAAATGTCATAAAATTTACAAAATTATCATTAGTATATATATTTAATTAAAGAAATTTTAAGTGAAAATTCTTCATTTTTCACTTCTTCTTCTTCCTCACGGCTAGTGCAAGGAAAACTTAAGGTTTTCATTTTCAATTTTTGAGCTTTAATTTAGGAAAGTAAACCTTGATCTTTTTCGTAATTTTTATTTTTTTGAGTCCGTATTAGCTTAATCTAACTTATACAATGATTAATTTGAGAATCTGTCAAATATTATAAAACTTGACATTATTGAAATTGCTTATTCTTGGAAGTTCATGGTAGATTTATATGTTTGGTGTTTGGGTTTGATATGTTTGTAAAATAATTTTTGATGAAATTAAGAATTTAGGACTAAAATGTTGAAATGATGAAATTTTGGATATTTGGTGTGAAGATGATAAATTGTAAGGACATGTATAAAGGCTTAGAACAATCGGCAAGTATGGGAATAGAGAGAAAATGATTATCTTACATGTATCGTGATTAAAAACTAAAATGAATAAAAGTAAAAGATTAAGGGTAAAATCATAATTTTTCCAAAAAAGGACTGAATTATGTTATATGACCTGATTGAGCGCTTTAATGTAAGTAATTGAATGATTTGTGGATGTAGACTACGATCGTGCTACAGATCACAGAAAAGGGAAACTGACATATTAGTCCCTAAAGCATTTCCTCAACTACAATCCAATCCAGTAAGTTCGTAACGTTAAATTAATATTAATAACTATTTATAATTGTCTTTCTAATTATTGTTAGAAATGATAAACGATAATTAGAAACGTGAAAGATAGAAACGACGAGAAGAGAATTTCCTGAC
Organism: Kokia cookei; assembly: GCA_039519145.1. Classification (NCBI taxonomy): domain Eukaryota; kingdom Viridiplantae; phylum Streptophyta; class Magnoliopsida; order Malvales; family Malvaceae; genus Kokia; species Kokia cookei. The sequence continues at coordinate 115,455 of JBBHDX010000686.1, forward strand.
CTTATGCCAAAAATAGAACATGGTCCGATGTCTGAGGTCCTACATTTGTTACGGATTCTCTACAACATCGTGAGTCATCATAAGGTGAATAGAATCCAAAATGGATTACAAGCCCTATGATGGCTGAGATTTATGCTCGTTGCATTTTCTCGTCAGCTTAATGTGAGCAGCATCGTAGGGAATAGATATACCGTATCGATAGCTAAGAATAACGTTATCGATAGCTGAGAATAACGTTATCGATAGCTGAGAATAACGTTGTATACTGGTAACAAGCATGACCTATGGGTCAATAGGGAGTAAATGAGCATCATGGACTTTCAGTCAACAGGGAGTAAAACGAATAACAATCACTGAAGTTCAATTGTTCGAGTTGACAGATTTATAGAGTTGCTTATCACTTAAAACTCGATAAATTGATGAACCTTGCGAACTTGTTAAGCTATGAAGCTTACCAGTGAACTTGTTGTTGTTTTGTAGATTTCATTTTGCGACTTGAAGATCGGATCATCTTGAAAACATCACACTATCTCGAGAGTTCATTCGGTAGTATTTACATCACTTGGTTATTTGACATGTATTAGGATGACATTATCTTTTATGTTGTAATTAGAAATGATAAACCTTATTATGTTGAATATGACTACGCATGGAGTGCAATTTGGGATGAAATTAGATGCTATGTAAAGGCTTGGATATTCTGTAAGTGGTGTGATGGCTTAATGTATAATTTGAGTAGTTAAATCTTTGTTTGACATAATTCTTGAAATCCTGCTTATTTGTTTCAGTAGAATATTTGTATGTATCGGTAAAAGTACAGGGTAGGATAGATGTTGTTCACTGACTTGAGTTGTACCGATAGTTGGATTGAGAGTATAGTTAGTTATGTGTATTAATGTACCGGTAGCTTGAATACAAGTATCGGTAGAAGTTGCAGAGTGAGAATTTTAGCTCTCTAGAGTTTTTAGTATCGATAGTTGTATGAGTTGTACCGGTAGAAATTACACCTGTACCGGTAGAACTTGCACGGGTATCAGTAGAAATCTGCACAGCTTTTGAACTATTTACTGACTTGACTACTACCGATACTTGACCATTAGGTACCGGTAGAAGTCTCCTAAATTGTTGGAAATGTCATTTTTTTACTCTTATTGAATTGTGTTTACGATTAGATGATGATATATAATTAATATGTGAAGTGATAACTTTAATAAATAAATTTGAATATTATGGTGTTAAAGATGAACAGTGAAAATGAACAGTAAACACTGGAAATCCTAACCGGAGACGGTGTTCGGGTTTTGGGTGTTATAAATGCCACGTCTGGTTCTCTCCGCGTTGGTAAGGAGCCTCTATTTAAGAACAATCTAGATGAAGAATCTGAACCTTTGCGGACTTGGGAGTTTCCACGCTTTCCTCCATAATTCGTCCTTGAGGCCCCAAGAATCTTCCTTTAGCATTTTGAACGCATTTTTGATAGAGAAAGCTCCTGTTAATGTGTGTCTCCAAGAAAGTCTATCTGGCCCCTCTAGTGGATGCGGAGGAGGAATGCTTCTAATATGGTAGATGACCTCTTCCGGTAGCCAAGCTTGCAAAAGATCAAGGTTCCAATTCCCCTCCTCTTTACTCAAGTCACAGAGCAAACTATCAGTGTTAAAATTAGCAAAGACAGGGAGATAATCAGTTAGAGGCCCAACGTTAGGAATTCACGGGTCTTTTCAACTACGAATTGTGTTCCCATTACCCACAGACTATATGAGATTTTCTCGTAGGAGAACCAAAACTTTTGAAACTGACCTCCATAAGAAAGAACTCTGAGCCGTTGTAATGTTATCTAGGAGAGGGTTGCTCATCCCGTATTTAGATCTAAAGACTCAAACGCATAAGGCATCTTCATCTGAAACCACTTTGTATTCGAGCTTCAAAAGGAAAGAAATGTTCTGGTCCCTTAGTTGTCTCAAACCTAGTCCGCCACACAATTTAGGTTGACAAATTGAATCCCAACCGACTAAGGACATCTTTTTCTTGCCATCAGTAGTACCCCAAATGAAGGGTCTTACCAGAATCTCAATTTCATCGCAAACTCTTGTAAGGATTATCATAGACTGCATGAAGTAGCTAGGGATAGAGTGAAGGACCGACTACGCCAAGGTAGCTCACCCTGCAATAGATAGCTGTCGAGCACCCCAGCTTTGCAACTTCATCCGAACTTTTTCAACCACAAAGTGCATAGTACTGTTGGTAACTCTCTAGTGAAAAAGAGGAACTCCGAGATAATGGCCAAGATCCTACACCTTTTGAAAACCAAGGATACTACTCAATGTGCAAGCCATAAAGTATTCCACACCTTTAGAGAAGAAAATGCTAGCTTTCCATGGGTTAACCTTGTGACGTGAGACTTCACAAAAACCATGAAGAATATCCTTTAAGAGTCTGTCATGCTTCATATCTACTTTGCAAAAGATAACCAGATCATCCACGAAGAAAAGATGAGAAAGAGTAGGGCTCGAGCGAGAGAGACGTATGGGACTCCAGTCCCCTCTAGAAAAAGTTGATTTGATTGAGTGGCCCAGCCATTCCATGCAGAGGATAAAAAGGTACAGCGAGAGAGAGCACTCCTGTCTAATACCCCTGACTAGTTTAAAGGTAGATGTCGAGACACCATTCCACAAGACCTGCATGGAAGAGTTAGAGATAGCAGAAATAATGACATTTCTAAGGTAATCTGGAATACCTTCCGCCTTGAGTGATGCATCAATGAAATCCCAGCGTACACGGTCATAGGCTTTCTCTAGGTCAATTTTGATAGCCATCCACTTTCTAGATTTGTTGCACTTCATTGAATGGATGACATCTTGAGCAATACCGACATTATCGGTGATGTTCCTACTCGCGATGAAACCAGCTTGCTTTTGAGCAATAATTTTTGGAAAGATGAGTTTAAACCGATTCGCTATAATCTTCATTATCAATTTGTAGAGAACCGTGCACAGGTTGATGGGCTCGAACTGTGAAAAGTCTTCAGGATTCTAAGTCTTGGGAATGAGGAGCCAAGAGGGGTTTTTTGTTCTGGGTTTAGGGTGAACTAACCCAATAACCACTTAATTTTTATTAAAATAAAAAACTCTTAAAAAATGATAAAGGGAGCATCATTTGATTTAGGATTGAGGACATCTTATGAACACCTTTTTCATAGTTTGGTTTCTCTTTATAATTTTAGTTTTTTTTTTCTTTTTGGTGAGATTGTAATTTTAGTTTTAATTTTCCCTTATTTCATTCTCTGTCTTCTATAAGGAGATATAATTTGTCGACACCATCAAATTTTGTGTATTTGATATTATTTCTAATACAAGTCAATTTTTTTTAAATTATATATTCTCGATCTCTTCATCATTTTTAATCTTTTTATCGCTTTGATAATGTTTACGAAATCCATGAGGAATTAACCCCGTTATGGGATTAGCGAGTAGAGGTATGATTGATTAACTATTTTGTAGAGTTACTTAATGGATCAACTGTTTGGGAAAGGAAAAACATGTATCGAAAGATCCTGTTAGGATATCGATTAGTTGATTGACAAGGAACTCGAAGTGACAGTTAGTTATAACTATCGAAGTGAGCTCATCACACATGATCAAATTTGACAAACTTTATTATTTGATTTCCTGATATTTATTTGCTTTTGATAAATTTTTTTATTCTTATAAAAAACCCTAAAAATGTTTATCCTCTGTTTCTTCATCATATAATATATTTCAAGTACTAATTAGATCTATTTGTGTTTAGGTTAAAATTGACTTAGTGTCCACCTCCCTTTAGTACGATCCTTAGAGTACTCACTTACTTTATTGTAACTATATTACTATATGACTTGTATACTTGTTGACACAGCCTATCTTGTATCTTTTGAGTAGGTTTTTCACTCTGGACGTTGGTACGCCTGGAGGTGGTCAAACGCCCTCTCTTTTTCCTCAAAGATTATCCAAAATCAAGAAAGATGAACAATAATTGGAAATCTTCGAGACCTTTCGCAAAATCAAGGTAAACATCCCGTTACTTGACACTATTAAATAGGTACCTCGCTATGCAAAATTTCTTAAGGAGTTGTCAACCAACAAGAATAAACTCAACGATAATGAAACGGTAAAAGTGAGAGAAAATGTATCAACAGTTCTCCAAAAGAAACTCCTTAAAAAATGCAAAGATTCAAGTATGTTCACTACCACATGTTGAGTTGGAAATGTTATATTGGAAACGTTATATTGGATTTAAGTGCTTCTATTAATGTTATGCCTCATTCTATTTATTCTGCTAATAAAATGGGAGATCTATCGTAATTCGGTGTAACAGATTAAACTAGTTTTCACACTTTTAGAGCTTGAAATTGACATTATTATTAGGTTTTAATTATGCTTTAGTAAAGTTTAGTTTAATTTAATAAAGTGTGCAAATTGAGTCTTTTATTTACCTTAGGGGCCGAATGAAATGAGCTTATGAGTGTGCAAGAGACCATTAAGAGGCGTGCTAAACTAATATTTGTCACTACGTCGCATATGGAAGATTTAATGTCACAACATAGAAGCAGAATAGAGGTATTCCGAGACTATCTTTGATGTCGCGACATAACCTGAAGGTGTCGCAACATAACCTTAAATATTCCTTAAAGAGGAGTGTACTGACTGGTATGTCTTGACATAGGTCCTAATGTGTCACGACATCGACTCTGAATGGGAAATTAATATGAGCCAGGGCGTTTTGGTGCACAATTCAACTTAAAGCTCGAAAACATCAACTAACCTAGGGTTAAAGACGAAAGCCACCTAAAATCTATAAATAGGCTCATTCGACACATGTTATAAACACCAATTAATTAGTTTAGAAATTCTCTTTTTGTTTTAGTTTGTTTTTTTTCTTTTCTTAGGTTTTAGATTTATTTCCATTTGTTCTTTGTTTATTTCGGGTGATTCAGTTTGTGAATGCAATCAGACTTTGTGGATTTGTTCTCGTGCTTAATACAAATCAGGCTTTTTCCTAAATTTTATACTTTTGATTCAATTATTATGTTTACCTTTTTATCAATTTTATATTGTTTACGAAAACCAAGAGGAACTAATCCCTCTATAAGGGATTAATGAGTGGAGGTACGATGAATTGATTGTTTTGTAGGGTTACTCAACGAATTAACTGTTCGGGAAAGAAAAAACTTCAAACCCTAGGCTTGACTACCCTAGGAAGTCTTCAAGGTACGAATTAACTTAAAATTGGTATGACCTATCTATGAACACATTAACCTCAAGTCGATCTAGACTATGAGGTCGGAAGATAAGTAGTGTTTGCTGACTCGTTATTTTAGTTGACGTATTGGAAGATCTTGCTAGAGCATCTACTAGTTGATTGATGAGGTGCCCGAAGCGACAGTTGATAAAAAGTACTAAGTGAGTTAATCACACATAATTAAATCTATTCAATTTTACTCTTCGAATTCCCAATATTATTTGTTTTTCATATTTTCATTATTATCATAAAAACCTCAAAAATCCCTATTATTTATATTTTCATAAAATTACTTATTTCGAGTACTAATTAGATCATTTGGTGTTTAGGTTAAAATTGATCTTATGCTATCCTCCATTGGGTACAATCCTCAGAATACTTACCAAAGTTTTTCGTTGTAAACAAATTTATATTACAACCTGATCCGTATACTTGTAAACACTGCCTTAATTCCCTGTCTTTTGTAAGCAATATTTACACTCTGGACGTTAGTACGTCTAGAGCCGGTCAATAAGTCCTTTAAAAGAAACTAGGGTAATTATCGAACTTGTTGATCGATCAAATGTGTATCCAACCGATGTTTTGGAAGATGTTTTGGTTCAAGTTAATGGACTATTTTTTCTTGCAGAGTTGTATGTCCTAGACATGGAAGAAGAAGACTTCTAATCCTAACTTGATTATGATAAAAAGGACATTTTTGAAGACATCAAAAACAATAATTAATGTGCATAATGGTACTCTCACTATGAAATTTTATGGGGAAGTTATCAAATTCAATAGACATGATGCCATGAAATATCCTAGTAATTCATGTTCTTTGTTAGCTTTAAATGTCATTGATCCTTTGGTGCAAGAAATTTTTTAAATGACAGATAGAGATAGCTTGAGAGATGATCCCCAACAAGAGCTACAAACTTGAAGAATTAGCAAAACTTAAGGAAGGATCTTTGATAAATTCTGATTTGGAAGGAACAGTTCATGAATTAGAATCCTTCAAAGTTGTCAATCACGAAACACCAAAAATATAATTTATTGCTTTTAACAATAAATTGTTACCTTCAATTGTGCAGGCACCAAAACTTGAGTTGAAGCCTCTTCCCGACCACTTGAAGAATGGATTTTTGGGATAGGAGGAAACTCTACCAATGATTATATCCAACAAGTTAAGTACAACTGAAGAAGAGAGACTCATCCAAGTTTTGCAAGAGCCGGAAGAAATTCATAATGATGCATATGAAATGCATCCATCTACAAAGAAAAGACAAATGTCTTTCATGATCAAATGATTTCTTGGAAAAATTTCTCTCTTGGTCAAAAAGTGTTGCTTTATAACTCTCGTTTGAGATTATTTCCTAGAAAATTATGCTCTAGATGGATAGAGCCTTTTTTATCGCTATCGTGTTTTCACATGGTGTAGTAGAAATTCAAAGTATATACAGAAATAAAATCTTCAAGGTCAATGGTCATCATTTAAAACCTTTTTATGAATGTTTTCAAACTAACGAGTTGGATCTGATCAAATTGGAATGTGCAAAATACATGGAGTAGAGAGGAAATCACGTCTAGCCAAAGACGTTAAAAGGAAGGCACTTCATGAGAGGCAACCCATGGCATTTCTTGTTAATTTCATATGTTTTTATGTTTGATTTCTTTTTAGGTAAGATTGTGAAGGAAGAGAGATTTGGGCGAATCAAAGATAAGGCATGCCCACGCCTTATTATTGTGGAACATCAAGAATAACACATTTTTATTCTTAAATGTTTTCTGCCCAAAATCAATTCCCAAACACATTTATCTTCTTTGTTTCATTTTTTTAAAAAGGGCAAACCTTACTAGTAAAAAGAATCTCAACCTCTCAGGCAATTTCACCCAAAATCCCTCACGATATCCACCCTAGAAATTTCATTGATGTGGCAGTAAAAACACGTCTTGTAGGTCGCGTTTTCATTAAAAATAAAAAATTTAATTTTTTTTGGTCAGATGGTAAAATGTTAATGTTTTTGTCTGTGAGTCCCGAGTTCAATTCCTGTCCTATTCACATTTTTATTTTTTTATTTCATGTTGTTTATACTTTTTTATTTTTAATACATTGTTTTTTTTTGGTTAGATGATTAGATAATTGTGATTTCAACTTTTAGTTCAAAGTTTGATTCCTTTTCTAAGCATTTTTTGTATTTTTTGTATTTTATTTGTTTAAAGCTTTTTTATTTTTAATTAATGTTTATATTTAATAAATATAGCTTTTTGAAGTTTTTATTTTTTTATTAATAACTCTTTTGTTTATAAAATCAAAAAATAAATATGTAATTGTTTTTTAAAAACATCAATTAATTCTTTTGATGTATTTTTCTTTATATTTAATATTTATTTTCTCAACCTATATTGTAGGTATGGTAATTTCTAATATGGATTGAAAAAATAAATATTACACATATAAAAATTGTATTTACTAAAAATAATAATATTTGTAATAATTATTTAATTTTATAAATAAAAGAGTTATTAATTAGAAAGACTATTAAAATAAAAAAATGAAAACAATATATTTATTAATTATAAACATTAATTAAAAAATATTAAAATCCTTATAAGAAGAATTGAACCTGATAATTAAAGATGAAATTGTAATTATCTAACAATCTAACAAAAAAAGCTAACGTATTAAAAATAAAAAAATATTGAAACAACATGAAATAAAAATACAAATAAGAAAGGGAGGAATTGAACCCGAGACTCAAGTACAAAAACACTAACATTTAATTATCTGAGAAAAGATGCTAAACTATTAATTTCAATGCGTCCTATAGGACACGTTTTCAACTGATGTGATTGAAAGAGCACCTTATAGGACGCATTTTTAGTGAAGATGCTCTTTGCAGGACGCATTTTCATTTTTTTCTCTCCAAAAATAAAATATATCGATAAATTTTCAGTATAAATATTTTCTTTTGACGGGTTACAAAATATTTAAAAGAATCGAAATATATAAATAAATTTGTTTAAAAATATATTTTAAAATATAATATAATTTTAAAACTAACAAAGGTTTTAAAGGTTTTTTTTTTTTAATTTTATTTTATACTATGCTTAAAAGTTAAAACTATTTGTAACAAAATCTTAAAAAGAACCTAAGCAACTAAAAGTAATACATAATATAATTGTTTATGCAATTCTATAATAATTTATTCATTTATGTAAGATCACACTTAAATAAAAAATTAACTAATCAATAAAAAAATAGGATAATAAGCTCTTAAATTTGTGTTTTTAGTTAAATCATCCTAAAATAGATGAAAAATTTAATATTTTTTAACTATGTTGATGTGACATATACATGGATTGCCACGTGCACGACAAGTCAACATTAATTAAATTTTTAAAATTTTTAAAATTTTTAAAATATATAAAACTATTTTTTAAAATTAAAAATCATTAAAATTATTAAAAACTATTTTTTAAAATTTAACAAATTAATGAAATGCTGACATGTCATCCATGTGACAATCCATATATATCCCACATCAGGAAAATTAACAAACATTAACTTTTTCATCCATTTTGAATAATATAACAAAAAAATAATGATGATAAAAAAATAGTAAGATAACTCCTATATTTGTTACAAATAATTTACCCATAAAAATTAATCATCAAAAGTCAAATTTTCAAATATAAGTGTCACTTACAGCTTGTAACAATCCTTTTTTAATGGTATCGAAAATTACGATTTTGAAATCTCACTTACACCCTATAAGTTTTATCCCTTCTAGTAAATCTACAAGTTCTCACACTGGGTTAGAATACATAAAGTCCATCTCATCTTTCATAGTTATTTCCTAGAGTTTGGAATCATCACTCTGCATACTTCGTCATGTTTGACTAGGTCATCATCTTCATATTTGACAGACTCAGTGTTAAAAACACTTTCACTAGATTGGAAGAACTCAAACCTACGAGAGACCCCCCATTGTGATGAAGCACCCTATGTTGTTGATTGTTTACAAGCCGACTATTAAGAGTTGGTTTTGGAACCATTTCAATAGGGTTTTGTATATTTTCAAAATTTCCTCGAGTACCTCTTTACTCTGAGGTTTAAAGTCATTCATGTAACTTTCTTCAAGAAAAGTAGCATGAGTTGACAATAAAATAGTTTGCTCTTTCAGGTTATAAAACAAACCACCTTTTTGTTCTCTTTGGGTATCCTACAAAACATGCATAATTCTATCTGTGAGTCCAACTTTCTCGCATCTTTGTCCAATATGTGGGCTGAGCATTCCTAAACCTTAAAATGGTTAAAATTCATCTTCCTTCCATGCCACAATTTGTATGGGGTTTTCGATATTGCCTTAGTTGGCACATCATTCAAAATATAGCAAGTCGTTTGTACAACATATCCCAAAAAAGAGAGTGACAACTTCAAATAACTTCACATCTAACGTACCATGTTTAACAACATTCAATTTCTTCTCTCTACCATGTCATTCTGTTGTGGAGTGCTCAATGCAATTAACTGGGATAGAATCCCATTCTATATGAGGTATCCTAAAAACTCATTAGATAAATATCCCTCACCTCGAACAAATCAAATTGCCTTTATGAGTAAAACTAGTTGTTTTTCCACTTACACACGAAACTCTTTGAATTTATCAAAGGTTTCATTCTTGTGGTGCATTAGATATACATACCCATATATGGAATAGTCATAAAAAAGGATTACATAATACTCGTAATCACCTCTTGCACTCACGCTCATGGAGCCACATACGTCAGTGTGCACAAGTTCTAAGGGTTTTCCAACCCTCGTTCCTTTTGCATTAAAAGATCGTTTAGTCATTTTTCCTTCCATGCAAGATTCACACAAGTTTAGTGATTTTTTCTCAGTTAATATGATTAAGTCTCAAATGTCAAAGGTACGTCTCGTTAAAGTGAAAAGTTTTAAATTTTTATTCGATATTTCAATCTCAAGTATATATACGTCTTTGGTTTGATAAAATAGAAATTATTTGACATTCTTCCATTACAGATAATATTACAATTTCAAAATATTACAATTCGTCTCTTGCTCTACCAAGGAGAAAGCGAATCAACGTTTTTTTTCCAGTCCTAGGAAACAACCATTACTTACCTAAAAAACTTCAATTAGCAGCGTGAATGTCTAGAATATATACGTTCCTTAATATTAAATTAGTACCGAAATATGTGGAATAATTTCCATTTCGAATATTATATCGAAAGCATGTTCCTTAGCCATAGCTCCCCAACTATGTAGCTAGTTGTACAATTGCACCTAGTCACATCATATAATCACTTCATAGACTTTTACTTCACCTACCATGCTTTCTTGTCTGAGATGGGATAATGATATCTGCTTCGAATCTCCATAATTAAAACTAAAACGGACATGAGCAAATTTGATTCGAGCACTGCAACGATGGAATCACAAAAGTAGACTAGATTCCAATTTAGAATGATCTTTCAATACCTTTGTTGCAACGCATGTATGTGGATTGTTATATTGGTAAATTTTTCACATATGTTTCTTTTGTATATAGGCTACTCGAATCAATCAAATGCATTCCTAGTCATATTTAATGCATTTACATGCATAACCGTTAGCATGGACTCTATGACCTGAAATCCGATGACTCTATAATGTTGTAATCCTCAATTCTTCTCTTCATAACATTTTTCGATTGGAAAAAGTAGACCAAGTGCAAGCTCACCATTGTCATCAATTGGAGGGTAATTCAAACCAAATAGTTCATGAGCATATACGAGAAATTCAAGCCCGCAACCTAACATCCAATAATAGCTTAGCAATATATATGTACAATTATTGTGACTCATTCCGATAGACTCTATTGGTTCATCTTACAACTTAAGATCATTGGCAACTACAGCTTCAACATCAACTTCTTTCTAGGCTAACAGGTAGGGCAGACTGTGCATCAGCAATTCAGTGGGGTGAAGCTTGCCCACTCTTCTGACCATCTAACTGCGTTGCATGTTCCTTACTGAACCCTTTTTCCTCACCTTCAAGAACTAAGGTACGCAAGTATTCAGCATTTGCAGGCCCTGTACACTGAACCATTTTCGAGAATGCGCTTTCTCTGTTAACTAGCAGTTCCTTGGGAGTATTGTGTTCTAGAACCTCAAAGAGCAACATCAGAAGCTATCTAGTCACCAGTAATGAGTATCTTCGTTTTTATTCCCCAATCCAAATACGACTTAATCAAGCACAATAAAATATATAGTTGGTAGATGTTTGCCAAATCACTCTGACAATGGAGTCAATTTTGCCATGAAGAATAGCTACAAGCAATCTATTAAATGAGATGGAAATTTTGCAGAAAGGAAAAGAAGCCAGAAATATGAAGGAATAACATAAGTGAGAAGGAGCACCTGACCAGCATCAAGTACAAGAATCCGGTCACAGTCGATGATGGTATTTAGTCTGTGAGCAATAATCAGCATCAAGTACACACTGAATTCGAATAGACAGCTCTAGCCATGGAAACTCTCTGTTTCTGCCCACCACTTATATTCACACCTCTTTCACCGATCTCAGTGAGGTCATGATCCTGAAGGACAATGTTAAATAGTTAAGGAGAAATTCCATAGTAGAAAAAGAAATTACAAGATGTTTAAAATCCACGTAACAGGAAGGATGTCAAGATCCTGCTGTAGAGCTGTCACATCAATTGTCTTCCAATACCGTTCTGGTTGAAAGCTAGACCCAAACAAAATGTTGTCACGAACCTGTGAAAATAAATTTTAAGTTCATAAGCAAGCATGCTAGTAGAAAGGAAAATTTCTTAGTCAAAGAATATTGGAAGCTGTAGAAATTTAAATGGACGTAAACATCAATAATGAACATAAGCAACGCTGCAACTTACAGTTGCATTAAAAATCCATGAAACTTGAGGAACATAAGCAACAGTCCCTCTTATAACAACACTTGAATTTGCATCTGGAGGAACCTCCCCTAGAATTGCTGATATAAGGGATGTTTTTCCATCTCCAGTTCCACCAACAATTGCAAATAAGCTGCCAACCAGTACATCTAGATTGATATTTGATAAAGTGGGCTTCTCTGCCTGAAAAAAAAAAAGAAAAAAAAAATTCCAATTTGTCTTTATCCAAAAAAATAGCATCTTGCAATATTAACAATGTTGAGGTTAATAAGTGCATGAGATCCTCCTCACTATAAAACAGGAAGTAGTGCATGGTAAATCATTATGCTGCTATTGCTATTTCTAAATTATCATGTCCTATGTAGTATATCCAAAGCTATAATTCTACAGTCGATCGATTCAGACAGAAAATAATATCTAACAAGTCAACTTGCTTTCTGTCTTTCCATTCACTTACAGAGCATAAGGCAAACCATATTTATCGACTGATGATTAGTAAAACCCTTCACAAGCAATATTAAATACAGAGTTCCAGTCTAGAAAGCACTTGACTCATAATTTGAGAGGTAAAGAAACAAGAACAGAACTTTGAAATGACCTTTAAATCCCATGAGAAGTTTCCATTCTTAATTGAGATGGCTGGAAGCCGTGGCTGAAGAGGTGGATTTGGTGCTAGAACTCTCTCTTCAGCTAAGAAAAGCTCCTCAAGACGTTGCAACGATACATTTGCATTTGCAACCTAAAACCAAGTATTACACTGTCAAGAATCCAATAGAAGCTATTTAATAACTCCTTTAAGCTTAACGACTGGCAAATCTTGAAAATTGTAGCAATTACATTGCAAATAGTGATCAACTAAAAACTAAATACATACACCTTTTAAGCTTGTTTTTCATTCATGGCCGTAATATCATAAATTTTCTTAGACATCTATTAAGTTGATGAGTGACAAACCAGTTTTATTGTCTGGCCAACAGTTTGAAAGTTAAGAACTTTGGTAAATGAGAACAACTAATGAAGGTACAAAAAATTTACCACATGAAACTCAATTCTCAATAAACGAAAAATAAATACCTGAGAAACAAACTATAAAAGTTTTCCCTCGAATAAGATTTCAGCAATGAAGAATATACTGCTTTAAGCCAATTAAATTATGCTAAATAAAATGATGTAAGGGGTGAAGTAAGTAAACCTGACTTAACAAATTAGGAAGACATTCCAGAGGAATTCGTAGCAATGCAAACAATGAAAGTTATGTGAATGCCCTTGCTGGTGTCAGATCCCCACCAAGCAAAGTGAACATCCCAAAAGAAACTACTGTTACAACAACTGGTATGCTGTTCAAGATGAATCTGTTAAACAGCAACAAAAGGCAACTTATTAAAACAAAATATGGTAAAAACAGTCATAGTTTTTGTAGCCTGAAGACTAGCAGCGTGAATAGCTGCTGCAACAAGAGCAATTTAAGATTAGCCAAATAGATAAATAAGCATACAAAGAGTGTTTACATTGCATGCAACTTGCATAACTGACATACATACTATAACATCTAGTTTATAAATCATGGAGTTGTAGTCACAAGATAGGCCACCTATTCCCGGAAACTTGTTTAAAATGGGGGTTCAAATATTATGGTGGTGTTCCCTTGGAAAAGAAAATATATCAAATGATGAAAGCGTTGCATGTCCAGGATTATGTTTGATGACCAATAACTGCATTTTCCAGTGCAAAAGCAAGTGCAACTATTGGTGAAGATAACTTTCGCATGCCAACTAGAAATATCGTTTTATTTTTTGGAATGTTCACATGAAAAACACACATACACTCGGAAGCAATATTATAATTCAAATATCATACAGCAGATAGTAGTTGAGCTCTCTGAAGCCATGATAGCTCATCATTCCGTATACTGTGAACTCTAGACTGAAAGCATTTCTCCCATGCATAAAATCTGAAAAATTATCAAGCACAGATCAGTAATCACTGTCAAATATCAAGATAATATAGTGAAACCTAAGGAAGTGCTTTCTGATTTGACCATACTTCACAATGTCCACAGCAGATAGAATTTCATTCGTAAGATTGATTCTCCTGTCAGTCCACTCTAGTCTTTGCTTAGTCATCTTTTGCATTTTGCTAACCACAATAGTCTGTCTCCATGTGTAACACAGAGAAATCAGTTAACACATGATCAATCATCAGATAGATGGTTTAAATTATTTCATCTTCAATGACAATGGTTACTAGAAGATCATTAACATGGAAAATGATTTTAAATTATTCCCAATATAAAATCATTTTGCTTGCCTTGGTGGCAGATTTCTCAGTGAGACAACATTTAATCTAATAATTTGGTTTTTCTAACTATTGTTGAAATAAGTGTTGAGATTTTTTATTAAAGTTATTTAGGTAGATAAATCCTAAAATAATCGAGATTTTTTAGAAATATTTTATTTTGCTAGAATAAGAGAATTACTTTCCCAGTTATGTTGTGAGTCTTTTCTCTATTTATATTCAATTTTTTGCTTAATAAAATTAGAACTGTTTTATTGAATACTCTCTTGAAAACTTTCATGGCATCTGAACTAAGTTAAATCTCCAGTAACACCATGGTTAAAACAACCTTAACTGGAGATAATAGATCCAGCAACCAAACAAAGATAGAAAGTTCTGCTGTCGAAACAACTCCCGAGAGTGCAATGACTCAAGGGACAGAGGTGTCTCACCTCTCTTTTCAGCTGACATCTCACAAGCATTGCTCATAACCCAATCCAGCATGACAGAACTAAACATGTTTAGATTGATAGACACTTCATCAAGGAGAAGATTGAAGAAGGCCAAGTGTGCAAGCCATTTGCTCCTAAAAAACAACATATTGCTGATGTACTCACCAAAGAACTCTCGAAGAGATAGACACTTCATCAAGGAGAAGATTGAAGAAGGCCAAGTGTGCAAGCCATTTGCTCCTAAAAAACAACATATTGCTGATGTACTCACCAAAGAACTCTCGAAGACAAACTTTGATTTTTTTGTAAGCAAGTTGGGTATGATTGATATATATGCACCAACTTGAGAAAGGGTGTTGAAGTACGTATTGAAGCCCCATATATTTTGGGATATTTTTTTAAAGTTATTTTGGTAGATAAATCCTAGAATAATCAATTGAGATTTTTTAGGAATATTTTATTTTATCTTTTAGTAGTTTACCAGAATAGAGGAATTTCTTTCCCAGTTATGTTGTGAGTCTTTTCTCTATTTTTATTCAGTTTTTTTTTCTTAATAAAATTAGAACAGCTTTATTAAATATTCTCTTGAAAACTTTCAACTGTCATTCTTTGATGCTCTTTTGTTCTCTTTCTTTTTTCCTCTCCAATAGAAGTAGACTGCATGAGTTATGGAAATTGGTTATCAATAAACTTCACGGACAGGGATGAAACTACAATTAAGTAGGCATAACATCATGCCAATGGCTAACATCAACTTATCAAGTAAATTCTCACTTTGATAAGAAAATGAAATTGTCGAATAATGTGGTAATGTGTGTGAGGGGCTTTTGTTTTGGTGGACAATATATCAAAGATAGGAATTTTAATTTTTTAGGACGCTAGTTACTTATAAGTTTTCCTAGTTTGATAGGATCAAATGTGTCTAAATAGGATAGTAGTAGTTGTATTTTCACAATTGAATTAATTCCAGTGACATCAATTCTCCACATGGTATCAAATGTTTTTGGTTCTTTCCTAAGAAGTGTTTTTTTTTCTGGTCGACTTCTTGCTTCTCATGTTTATTCCATGGTATTTTGGTTCTTTCCTAAGAAGTGTTTACTTTTCCTAGTTGAAATCTTGCTTCTCCTGTTCATTCTATGGTATCAGATGTTTTTGGTTCCTTCCTAAGAAGATTTTTTTCCTTGGTCGAGTTCTTGCTTCTCCTGTTCTATTCCCAAGTCCTTTCTTTCCCTTTCATGTCAGACTCAACCAAAATCAGTCTTATAGTAGAAACTACCATGATTTAAAGCACGGTTGCTTTAATCACTATAGCTGGATATTTACAAAACATCCAACCGTTTTGATTGAACAGTAAGGATTATTTGAAATGGACACAACTGGATCATACATTCTTGAAGGTTCGAAGGAAACTATGTCACTTGTTAGATGTGGGTCTTCCAAAAGAAGATCCTAAATCAAAGGAATGGATGAACAAGATTCCATGTGATGTCTTGGTTATGGGATTCAATGCTTCTAGAGATTAATTATGCGTGTATGTTCATTTCCTCTAGCAAGGAGATTTGAGATGCCATTCAGCAAACATATTCCAATGTCAATGATGTTGCACAAATCTATGAAGTTAAGGCAAAAATTTCAACAATCAAACAAGGGAATAGATTTGTTATGCAATATTTGAGCCTCTTACAAGGTTTATGGCAAAAATGGATCAATATCATAAAATAAATATAAGTTGTAGTGAGGATGCTGCAATCCTGAAATGGTTCATGGAAAAGGATTGTATCTAAGACTTACTCTCATGCCTTAATGCGGAACTTGATGTTGTGATAATCCAAATTTGGGGAAAGTAAGATTCCCTTCTTGATGAGGTAATATATATCATATAGAATGAAGAATGACAAAAGGGTGTTATATTGGGGAAACCAATGGTAGATGGATCTGCTATTGTTACCAATCGAAGCATATTCAAGGACTGGAGCTTTGAAATTGACTAAAGTTTGGAGGTGGTAGGAAACAACTAGATGGTCACTTTTACTTATGTTCAATCCAAACTACTGAACTTTCCAAACAATGTCCAAGGACTTTGTTTTAAGTCATACAAGGTTTTCTTCAAAGAAAAACTTTCCTATACTCCCCTTGAGCAACAAATCTTGGTGGTTACTCCATATAAACTTTTTCTTGAAGATCTTTATGTAAGAAATCATTTGTAGTATCCATCTGGTATAATAGCCAGTCATGAACTACAAATCAAGATTAACCTTAATTGTAAATACCAACTTGCATCCAACAACTCTTTTTCTAAGAGGAAAATCAATCAAGTCCCAAATATCATTTGCATCTAATGCATTCATTTCCTAGATCATTGCGTATCGCCAATCAAAATGACTCAAGGTCTCTTGAATAGTAGTGTGAACAGACACATAATCTAAAGAAGCCATTAAAGAACAAGACAAAGGGAAAAGGTGATTATATAAAATAAAGTTAGCAATTGGGTAGCTGTATTGTCATTTACCATCGTGACAGGGTAATAGGAAGATCAAGATCACCTAGAGTTGGATCTAATAACAAAGATGTTGATATAAGACATGTATCACGAGTGCCTTGTCTTCTAGAATAAACTCAAATAATTGGTAACTTCTCAAATGCAAGTGCAGCAGATGTAGGTTCATCGGATTATGCAATAGATAAACGTGAAGGTGTGATAGCGTAGATTAACTATTCATTATTCTCAATACGATAAGCCAGCTTATGCATGATCCTCGAGAACCTTACATGCAAGTTGTTTTTCGCGCTATATATCTACCTCTCTTTTTCTCCAAGTATGGTCACCTCCAAATAGAGGCCTTCATAGATGAAAACTGGGCTAAATCTCCAGATGATAAGAGGTCTACATTTAGATATTGCATGTTTATGGGAGGAAGCCTAGTTACTTGGAGAAGCAAAGAGCGAAGTGTAGTCGCTTGATCAGGTGCTAAAGCAAAGTATATGGCTATGCTTCAAAGTGTCTGTGAGCTTTTGTGATTGTGAAAGGTATTGGAAGAATTAAATTTGTCAAGAAAAGACAAATTATCCTTGTATTGTAAAAAGGTTGTAGTCAACATACCCCAAAATCCAATGCAACATAATCAAACAAAGCACATAGAGATTAATCGACACTTCTTCCAAGAAAAACTAACTATTGATGCCTTGAGCTTATTTCATGAGACGTTTGACGAACAGTTAGCTGCCTTATTCATCATTGATAAGATTTACCATAATTCGATATGCAAGTGGGACATTTGTGATATCTACAGCATAAACTTGAGGGGAGTGTTTGTATAATTAATTTTTGAGGATTCAGTTAGCTTATATTTAGGGATAGTCGTTACTACTTACTAGTTTCCTTATTTCTTTCTATTTTGTGCGTACAAATAGTTTTGTTACCGCGAGATACATTGGCAGCTATGGATCATTTGATTGGAATGAAATTTGAAATAGGAACACTTTAACACTATTCATTGAATCATATCAAATATAATTGCAAGGTCAAGTGCGGTGACAGAATTCGGGTCAATGTCACTTGATATATACGTCTAACTTCGGGTTGACGATAATTGTGGTTGATCTAAAGGTAAGATGGGAAGGTCCAATACGATTGTACCGTAACAACAAATCGACAATCAACATTGCACATAAACCATTGTGGCATGATAAAACCAAGCATGTTGATGTAGATAGACATTTTATCAAGGAGAAATTCAACACTGCACTTATGTGTCCCATTTGATTCAAAAAAAGGATCAACTAGCAAATATACTTACTAAAGGGCGGCAAATAATGTGTGTCAAGGCATTGTCAACAAGCTAGAAATGAAGGGTGACCATTAACTAGCTTAAAGGGAGTCAAATAATGTGATAATGTGAGTGTGAGTTGTGGAAGAATGCATATCAGAGAATAGTGTATATGGCAGATAAGAATTCCAATTTTGTAGTATGCTAGTTTTCGATAAGTTTTTCTAGTTTGATAGGATCAAAACTGTGTATAATTAGGAGACTGTAGAAATATTTTCACAATTGAATTAATTCAAGTGAGATTAGTAGAAACTACCTGAAGTGGGACGATGAGAACTAGTATTAGTGATCCGAGAAGTGCAGCAACACCGAGTTGTTGATAAAGAAGAACCATGGCATTAATAATACTAAACGGAGCAGAGCAAAATATATGAAGCTCTTGGCATACTTGCTGAACAAAGTTATAACAGTTCAAATCAATCCTCTAACTTCCATGAAGAGATAAACACTATGGTCTTATCACTTCCAGTTGAAACCAAAAGATTAAATAAAAGATAAAGAAGAATAAGTATATCATTTGCAGCTCATAAATTTTATGCATATTGTCTAAGAACCTGTAACAGTTTAAACGTTCCCATACATTATGTTTCTCTTGTTAGGTCAATCAGGGTCCAGAAAAATCAGTTATGATAGGAGGACGTGTCAGATTTTAACATATAAAATTTTTTAGATTTAAAAAAAATTGAAAAAAAAGTGCTCAATATATCCCATGTTTAGGGTATAAAGGTGTAGCACTTCATTTGATGTTCCAAAATGTCAAATTTCAATTTGACAAATATTGATAGTAGTAATTACTGTGAAAATTGATTCAACAGCAATCTTTTCTTTCTTCTGAATTATAATCAAAGGATCATCATCTTTCTTAAAGTAATAAAGTAAGGCATAATTCAAAAATATTTCAAGATATATACCAATATGCTATCTTCTGTCTTCATGGTGGATTCTGATTCTGAATGCATAATGTACATTTTGGCATCTATGAGCATCAGCATTTTCACGTAAATTAAACAAGAGCCATACCTGAAGTGCGTTGACATCTGTTGTGATCATATTTGTTATCCTCCCAGAAGGGAAATTATTGCGAACCTCATGAGTCAATCTCAAAGATTTGTGAAATATAGCTGCCACCTACAACAGAAGTAGTAAAACATAAGGGCATGAATCAATCTCATACATTAACTTCCTATTCTAGGAGCTAACATGAAAATGCTAAAATTCCTATTGGCTATAATAAAATTATAAAAGCTCATATATTATGAGAGTGTGGAATGAGTGTATATATAGACCACTAAATTGAAATGGATAACTGAAAGGCCAAATGTCTTCCGACTAAAGCAATAATGCTATAACTGAAAGGCAAAGGAGGCATAATTTAACACATTCAAAATAGCTCCATGCTAGTTTTTATATATTCTAGGATGAAGAAACATGATACCAGAGTAGACCGTAGACAAAAACCAACACGCCAGATATTCTGCACATACTGAGCCTCAAGTAGTATAACACATAACTGACATGAGGTCAAACAAGTCAAACATCAGAACCTCAGCAGCAGCTTTCCAAGGAATCATTTCATTGATTAAATTCTTATCAATTACAAGAAGAGGTAACAGAAGCCACAATTTTTTATCTTGGTTGAAAGCACAAACTAAGAACCTACTTTGCTCATGGAAATACTTGACCTAATGGATGTAACAGCATTTGCATGGAATGAAAAGAAATAAAAAAAATGGAATAGTTTTCAAGAAATATATGGATAAAAACAATGTTACCAACACCTATTAAAATAACAGACGAAATTTGAAAAGCCCAACGACCATTTGGTAGGTGAAAACCACTACTAAGATTAAAAAATTGTTGAAAAAACATAATCCATAGTGCAGATATCATATTATGTTATGAATTAATTTGTACAAAAGAAAATCTCAAATCGAATGATTTGATTTGTATTAAACCAGAAGTCAAGATAAGGAAAATTTTTCTTAAACTAGAAGTCACAATAAGGAAACACGGAATAGGGATCATACCACTCCCAGAAACATCAAGAAGGCATAGGTGTAACCAAACCAGGCTGGGTCACCTTGTTGTATTGATTGCAATTTTTAACAAGAGAATTACAAATTTAACACAAGGCATCATCTCTAAAATTGGTCAATTAAAGGATTGAGTACCACAAAATTTTCGGTGGCAAGTGGAAGAAATTATTGTTTTATTGTTATTATTTACAATTTCTCTATGAATATCTTCATGGAACCCTAGGATTGGCAAAACAATAGAAAAAGAATAAAAAGCTCAATCAAATATTCCTTGAGAAAATAAACTAACCTGTAAGAGATGGTTTAATAAAATAGGCCCTGTATACTGACAAAGGATAAACACAACCTGTGATGTTCAAATATGAATCTATAAGATTGCATTCAAAAGTTTGTTTCAGATTCTTTACCAAACAATCAAATCTTCATGAAATGTTAAACCCCCATATAAAAGTGACCTTGAGAAAATGAGATTATCTGGCATTATACTTGAAGATTAATATACCCAAGACACATTGTCACGACCTAGCTAGACCAATCAGGCCTTGTCATGAATGCATAATCAAGAATTGTCCTCTTTAGGCATCCACAAGTCCCTCAAGGTTTTACCACCATCAAGTGCTCCTCCATAGATTCCAACCGACATCCTCACGTACAAAAGAGTGCACTCCACAGAACAGATAGATTTGATATATGTTCTACATAGTGCTCTCCTTTGTGTGTGAGGATGCAGGTTCGAATTTATGGAGGTGCAAGGGTGCCAAAACCTTAAGAGATCTACATATACCCAAAGAGGAAAATTCTAGATTATGCATTCACATAACTTTTTAACAAGTGAAGCTGGGTTGTGACATTAAAAGACACCTTTTTATGTCATAATCCAACCCAGAAAACAGGGCCACATCGTGAGACACAAACCAGAATTGTCTTTTTTGGGTACCCACAAATCCCTTGAGGTTTTCTTACCTTGAGGTGTGACTCCATAATGTCAAACTCACATCCTTACACACAAAGAGTGCACTCCGCAGAATGAATAACAATTGATCTACGGGTACCCAAAGAGGACAATTTCTGATTAGAACCCTACTAAATATATACATGGAGACCCATACCTAATTGACATAAGAATCCCTGAAAAATAAGGATTAAAATAGATTTTGTTTAAAAGAAAAAAAAAATGTCTCTCGAGTGCTCTGTCTTTGCAGAATTCCGATAAGGAAGAAGATATTGATTCTCATTCTAATGAGGATCGGAATACCAAGAAAGTCAGATTCAAGGAGGGCCTTGATGATGATACTATGGCTATGGCGGAAGATTTGGATCCACTCCCAAAATCGTCCTGGAAGGATAAACTTCTGGGGCAAGGATCAACTAATCTGAAGTTGACTTGTAATGATCCAATCGAGGGATGAGACAATGAGTTTGAACTGCCTGATGATGATGTGCGCACGACGACTGTCAATGGGATCCCAGCAATCTCTTTCTCTGATAGAGTCAAGAACATGCTTTTCAAAGAGATGGAATTAACAGTTGTGCTCAAACTTCTTGGGCGAACCATAGGCTATAATACCCTCTATAATCGAATCATAAGCCTATGGAATCGGCTCATCCCTTCCACCTTATGGATATTGAAAACGGGTATTTTTTAGTTCGTTTTAAAAATAAAACTGACTACGATCGTGTTTTAACGCAGGGACCATGGATTCTTTTTGGGCAATATCTCACAGTGCAACCATGGACTAGAGAATTCAGCCCTTCGCGACCCTACCCAACGGTGGTTCTGGCGTGGATTCGATTGCCGAGACTCCCAGGTTTTTTTATATAAACGACAAATAGTGGAGGCTATCGGGAATTTGATCGGAAGACTTGTGAAATTAGACTTCCAAACAGACAATGGATCTAGGGGTCGTTTTGCCCAACTTGCTGTCTTCATAAACTTGGAAAAACCCCTGGTATCGCAAATATTAGTTGAAGATGCTGTCCAAAAGGTGGAATATGAGGCCCTTCCCACCGTTTGTTTTACGTGTGGAAAATATGGGCATGTCAAGGACCTTTGCCCGACGATGGCGGTAGAATCACACATGGAGCGGAAAGTTGGTGCCACGGAGAAGACACATGAGAATGCTTCCAGAGAAGAACCTCAAGGAGGAAAGATGGATTACGGGCCGTGGATGTTGGTCGAAAGGAGAGGCCGTCTAGGGCAACGGACACCCCGTGCAAAAGGTGGAATAACCCCTGGTATCGCAAATATTAGTTGAAGATGCTGTCCAAAAGGTGGAATATGAGGCCCTTCCCACCGTTTGCTTTACGTGTGGAAAATATGGGCATGTCAAGGACCTTTGCCCGACGATGGCTGTAGAATCGCACATGGAGCGGAAAGTTGGTGCCACGGAGAAGACACGTGAGAATGCTTCCATAGAAGAACCTCAAGAAGGAAAGATGGATTACGGGCCGTGGATGTTGGTCGAAAGGAGAGGCCGTCGAGGGCAACGGACACCCCGTGCAAACGATGATTCGAAAATCCGAAAAGCAACGGTAGGATCAAGATATGCGGCGTTGAATGAGGAAGAAGAGAATCCCGACATTTTGGAGGCTGTTTCGAGGGATTTGGGGGCTGATTTTTTGGATAGAAGTAATGGCAATATCAGAGGAAATAATGCTAGGGTTCGGATTGGGAAAGAAAATAAGTCAAAAGTTCATTATGGTTCAGGCCAAATGTCAAATGGGAGTGTTGGGTTTCAACAAGGGTCTGTTAAGGGCCGAATAACAAATGGGAGTGTTAGGACTCAAAATGGGTTTGTTAATGGAAATGGGTTAGGCGAAATGGGCTTGTCAAGCTTGGGCAGCAAGCAAATTGGGGTTTCATCCAGCATATCGGATGGTGAAAATTTGGGAGCTGATAAGATAGCAATGTTGGACAGTCCAACTATGATCAATACGGAAAAATCTATAGGGAAAAGACCCATGACAATTACTGTTGATGAACAAAAAAATAATGATTTTATTGATATTCAAACTGTAATTTCGAAAGCTAATTATCTCTTTGCTTCTGCAGGTCTTCCTAAAAATTATTTAATTTTAATGATGGGTATCTAAAATTGGGGAACTGGGCAATTCTTCTGCAAAAGATATGGATACTACTATAGCAGAGAATTCTGGTGAGATTAAGGCACACTTCAATCCTGCCTTTGAAAAAACAGAGGGTATTCTAGTTCCCATTTCAGAAGGTATTTTGGACTCTCGAAAGCACTCTGCAGTAACTTTCAAAGAGAATGCACATTCTAATAATCTAGGTAGCTCGGCCACGTACATTAGAGCTAGGAAGAACATGGGGGACCGAAGTAGCGTTTTGACCACTTTGGCTGTCAAGGGTCGTGGCAGTTGGTTTAAAACTTCAGGAAATTCTCAAAGTCAAATAATGGAGCCTAAAGAAAAAAGGGCGGATTCTAGTTCGATCCAGGAGGCCTTCACAGTGGAAAATGTTTCCTCGGAGGCCGCAGTTCAGATTGTGGACGATGATACTGACTCTCGACAGTAACGGTATGATCATTTTTTACTACTTTTATTGTATTATTATGAATCTCTCTATTTTTTAATAGAATTGTCAGGGTTGTGCCAGTTCTAAATTCTCACGCATTTTTCGCGAATATAATTTGGAGCTTAAACCTGATATTATTAGTCTTCTTTAAACAAGAGTTAGTGGTCCCAAGGCAGATAGTATCATTGCAAAATTGGGGTTTCAGCATTCGCATCGAGTTGAAGCAATTGGGTTTTCAGGAGGTATTTGGATAGGGTGGAGGGATTCTATTCTTCTGGATGTAATTCATTGCCACTCACAATTTGTCTTAGCTTGCGATCGTTCCACATCTTAATCATCTTCGGTATTTATTGCTTTTATTTTATGGGAGCCCGAATCGACATAAGCGTAACGATATGTGGGATATTTTGAGTTCTTGGATACTAAGGGATAACTCTCCGTGGGTCGTTATTGGTGACTTCAATGCCATCCTTGCTACTTTTGAGAAACATGGAGGTCATACTAGTGGGAGGAGATGTCCCTTTTTGGTAATTTTGTGGATAATGCCGGTTTACTTCATTTGGGTTTTCGAGGTCCTCCATTCACGTGACATAGAGGTACACTATTTGAAAGACATGATCGAGCTCTTGGTAATGAAGTTTGGTTTCAGACCATAGGCTTTTGATTTTAACCCTTAATCCTATGGTTCCTCTCCTTAAAAGAAGACCTTTTCGCTTCTTGGCTGGGTGGATTGAGCATCTCGATTTTGGTAATTTTGTGAAGGAAAAAAGGGGATTCACCGGAGATATGATGGCTACTTTTGGAGACTTTTCCCGTGATTTTAAGGAGTGGAATAAGTCTGTTAATGGCCACATTACCTCTCGTAAAAGGCTTTTGACCAAGAAGCTTGCAAAAATTCAAAGAATTATAGATTTCACTGGTTCTAATCGTCTTGCTCAGGTGGAAATGAGGATCCAGAAGGAACTGGAAAATGTCCTTTATCATGAAGAGCTACTTTGGAAACAAAAGGCCCGTTGCAATTGGTTAAATTTGGGAGATCAGAATACAAAATTTTTCCACATTCGTACATTGCGTTGAAGGAAGAGTAATCGTATATCTGCAATCAGTAACTCTTCAGGGGTTTGAATTTATGATCCTGACATCATTGAAACTAAGGCGAACACCTTCTTCCAACATTTATATGGCGAAATTCCTGGTCCTATGGGAAGACTTCCTTCAAAGAAATTTCCTCGGCTTGACCATGATGCTATTTTTTTCTTAGAGAAACAGGTTACAGATGAAGAGATCAAGTCTGCTCTTTTTGATATGGCTCCCCTAAAAGCACCAGGTAGCGATGGATTCCATGCCTTGTTCTTTCAGAAGCATTGGGATATCGTTGGGAAGGCGGTTTGTGACTGGGTTAAGAAAATATTCAATGAAGGTGTTATTGATGCTAACCTTAATAATACCCTTATTGTTCTCATACCCAAGGTTGCAAATTCGGAGGGGTTTGCTCAGTTTCGTCCCATTAGTATCTACTCTGTTTTGTACAAATTAGTGATAAAGGTGATCGTTAATAGATTTAAACTCATTTTCCCTAAGATTATTGCACAGGAGCAGGCTGGCTTTATTGCAGGTAGCGATGGATTCCATGCCTTGTTCTTTCAGAAGCATTGGGATATCGTTGGGAAGGCGGTTTGTGACTGGGTTAAGAAAATATTCAATGAAGGTGTTATTGATGCTAACCTTAATAATACCCTTATTGTTCTCATACCCAAGGTTGCAAATTCGGAGGGGTTTGCTCAGTTTCGTCCCATTAGTATCTACTCTGTTTTGTACAAATTAGTGATAAAGGTGATCATTAATAGATTTAAACTCATTTTCCCTAAGATTATTGCACAGGAGCAGGCTGGCTTTATTGCAGGTAGGAACATTACTGACAACATCATTGTCGCTCAGGAGGTGATACACTCTATGCGGAGTTAGCCCAAGAAGAAGTAGATGACGATCAAGATTGACCTTGAGAAAACATATGACAAAGTGAGTTGGGACTTCCTCAAAGCTTCCCTCCAAGCTGCAGGTATCTCTAGTTATCTCATTAATGTCATTATGTCTGCTATATCCAATTCCACAATGCAGGTACTATGGAATGGAGTTCCTTTGTCAAAATTCTGACTAGTAAGAGGTATTAGACAAGGATGTCCGCTCTCTCCATATCTCTTCGTACTCTGTACGAATGGTTAGGTTACTTGATCCAGTAAGCTATTTATGATGGTGTTTGGAAGCCCATTCGCCTTTCTCGTTATGGACCCCCTATCTCTCATTTATTCTTTGCTAATGATTTTGTCATCTTCAGTAAAGCAGACATGGAGCATGTTAGAGTCATAAAGGATATTCTGAGAAGATTTTGTGAAGTCTCCGGGCATAAGATTAATGGAAGGAAAACAAATGTCTTCTTTTCTAAAGGAGTTCAGGAGTCTGTTACAGCTTCGATCAGCTCTCTGTTTAGCTTTCAAAGAGTGGAGGATCTTGGTCACTACCTTGGAGTTCCCTTTTTTCATCAAAGGGTGACTAATAATACCATGCAATTCGTGGTTGAGAAGGTGCGCTCAAAACTCCAAAATTGGGACACTAGACAATTATCAATTGCTAGACAGGTAACTCTTGCTCAATCAGTTCTCTTGTCTATACCGAGCTATTTCATGCAGTCCATGCTTCTCTCCAAGAAGGTATGTGATGAGATTGAAAGTCTTGTAAAACAATTTATATGGGGTACCACTGAAAACAGGAGGAAGATGTCTTTAGTTTGTTAGGATTCTATTTGTCAACCAAAAGGTTGTGGTGGTCTTGGGTTAAGAAAACTTCGGGATCAAAATATTTCCTTCCTTTTAAAGTTGGGATACAACATTGTTGCCAACAAAAAAGCTTTTTTGGGTTTGGATTGTTAGGGCAAAATACCGTATGGGTGAAGATCTACCGATTTCCATCTCTTGTAATAACAATTCATTCCTTTGGAAATCTCTATCTAGAATTTGGCCTCTTCTTCGGGAAAATTTGTTTTGGTTGTTAAAAATGGGTGTCAAATTCGATGTTGGAAAGATACTTGGATTCTTTGTGTTGGCCCTCTTCTCAACTACATCCCTGATAATATTAATTTTGATTTAGAAGGCTATCTTAATGAGAAAATTACAGTTGATGGTTCATGGAATTACGAGCTTTTCAGAGTTTGGCTTCTTGAGGAGATAATTCAGAGAATTATGGCCATTTCTCCACCTCACCACTCTGAAGGTCCTTATAAATTCTCTTGGTGTCACACTTCATCTGGAAATTTCTCTATAAAGAGTGCTTATAACTTCCTCAAGGCAGACACTTGGAACCAGAAGGATGAGCAATGGAAGATTGCATGGAAAATCCCAGGCCCTCAAAGAGTCTGTATCTTCATCTGGCTAGTCCTCAAGCAACGTCTACTCAGTAATGTCAAAACGGTCAGAAGAAAGCTAGTAGTTGATCCTTCTTGCCCCATTTGTGGATTTCATTCTGAAGATGTGCTCCATATTCTAAGAGACTGCATTGCAGCTAAAGAAGTTTGGAGCCAAGTTATCACAGGTAATCTCTCAACACGTTTTTTTCACTTAACTTACAAGAATGGATTATTTCTAATGTGCAGGATACATCAAGAATCCATGAGGGAGGTATTATGTGGGCTTGCCTCTTGGGAATCCTCATTTTGGAGAATTTGGAAGAATCGCAATTTATTCATTTTTCAAGGGAAATCATGGACCTCAAGTGAAATCATTAAAACTTCCTACTGCTGGGCTAATCATTGTTTCTCACCTCCTAAAGCAGTTGAACAAGGTGACCTCGGACAATCTTTAGAAGAACACGCTTTGGGATCAAAGATGTTTATCAACACGATGGAGAAGTTCAACTAGATTCAAGGAATGCAGCTATTGGGGGAGTTGCTCGAGACTCAAATGGAAATTGGACTTTTGGGCTTAATCGGCACATTGCAAGATGCTCGATTTTTGATGCAGAGCTGTGGGCAATATGGGAAGGCCTTAAACTTGCTCAACGAAGAGGACATGATATCGTTTGTATCCAAACCGATAGTTTGGAGGTGATCCAAGCTTTACAAGGAAGAGACTCTTTCAGCTCGAATTCTGCATTGATCCGTCGAATCCAAACCATTCTTTCACAAGAGAATAGGTGGTCATTACATTACATTCCTAGAGCTCACAACCAAGATGCAAATTTTCTGGCCAAACAAGCCCTTTCCACAAGTGATGAATTGCAGTTTTTTGACATCCCTTCTCAAGAAGTCGATCGGCTTCTTGAATTAGACAAAATGCAAGGCTTCTTTTCTGTGTTAAATTCTACTATGTAATGGACTAGTTCCTATTTTTATTACACCAAAAAAAAAAAGATTTTGTTTATAGAAAAAAAGGATAATTATCTAGAGCTCTAACTACGGAAATAAATTTAAATTTCCATTGACCTTAACCAATGCCATAAACTGCTCGCATAGAATTATCTATCCGGACAATTTTGATTTAACTTTCTTAATTTCTTTACTTATTTCAACCTATGTAGCCTGCATAAATTGTCTGACCTCTGAGGAATATAAACAACACATTAATCTTCACTTTCTATCTCCGTAAATTCTTTTTTGTCTTCTATTTTCATTACAAGAAACATGTAAGAGGAATGCTCATTACCTTGATAACACCTCCCCACCAAAACCTGCATTACTCATTTAAAAACAAGAGTTCAGTGACTCAGTATATATGAGACAATATGAAATCTATACTTCGTGGAGAAGTCTTCAGGATGCATAAGTTTTCATTGCAACTATACAGGAAAAAGAAAAACGAAACCATGTAGCTAACAAACCTTCTTCCTAAGCTATTATTCAAAGCTCTCAAAAGCCATGGCTTAGATCTTTGGGTTTCTTGGGCCCAAAATGTATGGAACCTGCAAAATAAAAATTGCTATCATTGGGTTGCTGTGCGTGGAAGAAAATGCAAGGGAAGCAAGAAAAATCCTAACTTTTGAATCAATATTTCAGTCTGATCCCATGTATCTAACTTCCAAACATCATATTCAGTGATAGGTCTTTTATAACCCTGCTGCATGAGGGGAGTAATCGATCCAAAAGAAATTCCTGCCATAGCATAAAGCGGCAAAGTTTCAAAAACTCATAAGACTGTAGTTAGCATCCCTTGCGAAACATTCGCACAGAACTGATGTTGCAACATGATGCTTACAGTTAAAACTCAACACAACCCAACTCTTTCCT
The DNA here is from genome assembly GCA_039519145.1 of Kokia cookei. NCBI lineage: Eukaryota > Viridiplantae > Streptophyta > Magnoliopsida > Malvales > Malvaceae > Kokia > Kokia cookei. The sequence continues at coordinate 145,042 of JBBHDX010000686.1, forward strand.
AGTAAGCCCACTAACTGTAACCTGCAATATGGCTCTCTTTGGAGATAAAGTGGTGGAGAAAAGTGAGCGTGGTATGGGGCCTCAACCCAATTGTCTGTCCTAGTACACAAGTGAAAGAACCTAAAAGGAATACCAAGGACTATCATGCACTCCTCAAACTTCTTGTTAGACACTTATCCAACTCGTCAAGTGGGCATGGTATGGGGCCTCAACCCTCCATATAAAAGGGAAAATCTAGAAAATATGGAATGCACCAGTATTGGACACCTATCCAACTCCAACACATCTGATTCTGAGCAACATGGCCCAAGAATACCAGGTTTCTGGTAAAGAATATATATATATATGCATGTATACATATTAATTATATCCATTTCGCAATGTAAAGCATCCTAAAACAAAGGTTGCTTTTTCACGGTCCAACCCAGTCATTACCTAGTTAATTATAGTTCCATCAAAATGGAGCTTTTCAACAGATAACTAGCAAGCCTGCAGCTATTTTAACTTTTCGGACTTGGAGTACCATCACCACTCAATCGGCGTACTTACTTGAAATAAAGTCGGCATGCCTCTCGGGGCAAATATGCTCTCTTCCAGAAACTGGTTTATATTCTTCATCATCATATGACTCATTTTTTACCAAAATATATCCCGGACAGGGATTGAGATTGGGAAAATAAACAAGAAAAAGAATCCCAAATAAAATCTGCATCAGAAAATAAGAGCAAGTAAATGAAACTGCTTTAAAATTACTTGAAAACAAAAGCATTAAAAGCATTTAAATAAAGGGTCCAGGTTTTCTGTCCCACCTAATTTAATTTTTAGATCGCACTAGAAAGTATCGGCATTTGATCTGGAGCTTGAACTTAATTACTTCAAACCCAAGAGGTTATAAAGGCATAAATAAATTTGGGAGCAATCCGGACAAAACACTAGTAATGATCTCTCCACTTGGGTTTTAAGACCAAGCATATTTTGTCAATATATTGTCTTTTAGTATAGTAAGTGGAAAGAATGTAACCAAGAAAAAAAAGGAGGTTGCCTAAATTGATGCCAAGTCATGTCGACCTAAAATGACATGTAAGTGGTAGATTGGCTTCAAGGCAAATATAAAAGAAGGAAAACAAATATTTTATGGAGACATTGGGAAAATTAGAGTAGGATTTACGGAAATTATACACAGCAAACCTTGCAGAAAAAGGTACTGATGCTCAAATATAGGGCATAGCTGCATGAGCAAACAAACTTGTAATTGTGAGTGTCCTAGTGACATATTTAAGTACGGTATATTTTATCTACTCAGGGCCCAAACAGATAAATTTTAAATAGATGAACGAGAGGAATCTAGCCTGCGGAATAAATCCTTCACGGGAAGTATGAGATTGAGTAGCACAGCATTGCCCAGAAGAACATAAACAATGCCAAAACGCACATACCACCGAAACTCACAGATGTAACTTTTTGTTTCCAACCTCATCATAATAAGCACAGAGCACCAAGCAGTAGCCTCAATGATCAAAGAAGTTGCCTGTAAGGGAGTAAATTACAAAGCATATACAAGTTTGAGCAAGCTGCTGCATTGCACATAGTAGATAACCAAATTGAATTCCGAGAACTAATGGTAACATCTAAGAATCACCAGGAATTATGTAAATTAAATTAGATGATATAGGCAAATAAATTCAGAACAAGTATAACAGTGATCTGGTTTTTTGGCCATAATAGTAGCTATAATGGTCCTCGAAAATTTAAACTTAGAAATAAAGAACCTATTCCACTAAAGTTTAGTACAAGATTCTTGATTATATGGTGTTATACCAGGAGATAAAGTCCAAGTCAGTAAGGCTACAAACAAGTACAGCACCGCCTACAAGTTTGAACAGAAACTCACCTCAAAGGGAGCAAGACCAGTCTCTCCATTCGAATTAAAGATAGAAATACCCATCAACAATCTTAGTAGCGGCTCGATGGTACAACAACCAGCCAACAAACCAAGTATACAACTATAGCATTTTGAACTCAAAGAAAACCTCTGAACTTTGGAATTCTTCTTTATCAGAAATATCCGATAACAGCACAAGCCCAGTAAAACCAAATGAGAAATGGAAATCACCATGGAGTTGATAGCACAAGATGTGTACACACCAAAAGCACCATCAACCACTTTTGTCCAAGCCGTATTTGCCACTGGCTGACAATACCAAATCAAGGGTTCAAATGCCATCACCAGCCACCACCTGAAAGAGAGGGAGAAAAGAAAAGTTTGATTAGACATTTACTCAACTCATCTTCTCCTTCTCATGATAGAAAGTAAGAAATGTAGAAGGAAACTTTGTGCCTAGTTTTTTGTACTTACTACACAGTCCTTGCTCTTCAACAATGTACTATCTGCATTAAAAGAAACAGCTTCAACATTTATCATATTTGTAGCAAATGGTAATCCATATACACCCCAACAGAAATCATACAGAAAATGAGAATAACAAATGGGTAACTATGATCCCAACTAAAACCACATCCGGGCATAAAGTAACACAAAACATTTCAAATATGTTTCAGAACCAAGTCTATAAGACTGTAACTCATACAAGGAAAATGGGATTAACTCATCCATTGTCGAGACCATTTTTTTTAAAGAGTCTCGAAAATATAAAAAAAAAAAAATTGAAAATGTGAGTTGTCACTAATCTTTTAATTCGGTAAAATTGGACCACCTAAAACATTTAAGTTTATTTTAGAAAACAATTTGATCTTCAAAATCTATAAAATAGGTTCGGGAATCAGTTACGTGTAATGAAAGATTAATACTCTTACACGCCCAAAATTGGTACCAAATCGATTATTTGTGGTTTTGGTTGTTGAAAATTGAAAACTCGAATAAAAGTTAAAATGCGATCCCTAAATACATGATTCACTTAATGTTTTAAAAAAATTCGAATTTTGAGAAGAAATGCCCTCTTGTTTCAAATTAATCGAGAGAAAAAAGTCATGTCCAACACGTTAGGGCACGACATTTTCGAATCTTAAAAAATAAAGAACATTTATCAATTTTAAACAAGATGTTCAATTACTTAGATTTAAAAAAAAAAACGTACCCAACACGTTAGAGCACAATTTCTTGAATTCCCTGAAGTAAAACAACCTTGCCTTGATTTAAAAAAAAAACAATATTTTATTAAAAATATTTTATGAAAGAGATAAATAAATCTGGATAATTTACAAGTGAAAATGGTGATTTTTCAATTTGAAATAGGATGTTCGATTGATTTTTCAATTTGAAATAGGATGTTCGATTATTTAGGTTTGAAGAAAAATTACACCCAACACGTTAGGACACTATTTTTCGAATTCCTAAAGTAAAGAACATTGCTTTATTTTTTAAAACAATTTTTGTATTTAAAAAAGCGGTGTACATTTTATTTTGTTAATAATGCTTCGCAAAAAATGGGTAAATTCATGAGTAAAACCGAGATTATTGAGTTGAAACGAGACATTCGATTATTTAGATTCGAAGGAAAAGTCACATCTAACATGTTAGCGCATTACCTTTCGAATTCTCTAAAATAAAATAGTATCGCCTCTTTTTTTTTTAAATGATTTTTTTATACATCAAAATATACAATCATTAAAACATTTTATGCATGAAAAATGGGAAAATATACATATGATTTTTAGCAAAAAATGAGAAAATAACAAAATAAAAATACGAGTAACATCAAAATGTAGAATATGAAATTAAATAGCAATTGAATCTTTAATATCGAATAAAAGATAAAAATATTTTTAAAAAAACAAAAGGATTTAATTAAAAAAATAAAAAAAAAGGAACCAAAATATGAAAGAAAAATTTTAAATATGGAAAAATATACATGACAAAAAATTTAAATAATATAAAAAAATTATATTATTTTTTAATTTTTGAAAGAATGTAAAAAAGACTAATTTTTAATTTAAAATAAAAAATTATGAGAAAAATGTGAAAATAAGAAAAAAAAAAGGGGTTAAAAAGGTGAATTTGGAAAGCTTGGGGCAAAATGTAATTTTTAGAAAGTTTAAGGGTCAAAATTGAATTCTTGGAAAGTTTGGGAGTCAAAATATAATTTCTAGAAAGTTTGGAGTTTGAAATATAATTTTTAAAAATTTTAGGGGTCAAAATATAATTTTTGAAAACATTGGGGGCAAAAACAAAATTTTGGAAAGTTTAGGGGTTAGGATCAAATTTATGGAAAGTTTGGAGGTTAAAAATAAAATTTTGCAAAGTTTAGAGGTTAAAATATTATTTTTAAATAAAAAGGGGCTTTATGGGAAATAAACTCATAAACTTGACACGTGGCAATTCTAAGGCTATTTTTGAATCAAGGACTAGATTGTATAAATCTTAAAATTAAGGGCAAAAGCGAAATAAATTAAAAATAACGAAAAAGAATTAAATTGAAACATATCAAACATGTAATTCAAGATAAAATATGAAACATGTTCTATTACTAAGCAATTATGAAACCTCCAGGCTACAGGGACAAGGACATGACAGCATTCTTCTGGGAATTTAAGCAGCACGTTCGAGGTCCAGTCTTTATGTCGTCGTCCAGCAAGCCAGTTGAATTCAGTAGGAAATGGAGGGTTCAAGGTTGTTTCCATAATATATGTATATACAAGAAATAAGGCACGGCGGCTTAAGCTGACGACTTAGGCACTTGTACATTATTTTATTAAGAAAAACGACAGAGACGCATGAAATAAAGAAAGACCTTTGTCTTTGCAAGTCTTCCTTACAGTCTATCTTTACTATAGTAAACACTTTCCCGGGGAAAAGAATGGAATTGCAAAAAAGAAGTTTCCGCTTAAAAAAACAACGAAAATTGAATAAAGAATGCACTATTACGATTTAAAGAAAGACTGAAACCTTGACCTTATTCTCTAATTCCATCTTTCTTTAACGCTTTTTACAAACACTAACGCCTCGTAGATTTCCGATTTTCGACGGTAATCGTGATTCACGTCTTCCATAGTTGTGACCTTTTGGTTTGAAATGTCGCTTCTCTTTACCTGTAACCATAAAATGCCCGTAAATCCGTTCAGGCAATGGGGCCACTTTCATTAGCCTGCCAAGCGGTTTCTTTTCTTTCTTTTTTTTTTTTCCGAGTAATCCACCTCAGTAGTATTTTAGTTTTTCTTATTTTGATGACTTTATTTTTATTTATTTTGTTAATTTGATCATCGTTAGTAAATTTTTTATCAAAATAATCATTATTTTTTAATAAAAAACATATAATAATGAAAATCAAGAATAAATACATTGAATATACTATATATTAGTCAAATATTATTATTAAATGTCTATCAAAAATATTATTATCAAATAATAAGGTTAAAATGCTTGATTGTAGTAACTTACCATATTTGAAAATTTTAAATTTTATATGAATTACTTTAATAGAATCAAACAAATTTTAGGGATTAAATTGAAACTGAAATAAAAACCATATGAATAATGAGGAACTTAAAATTTTGCTTAACACAAGTAATTATGTGCTGATATTTCTCAAATTTAGCAACTAATTAAAAAATTACATAAAATATTCTAAACCATTTTCAATAATAACGCAAGTTTGTCAATTGATTTAAATTATATTGAAAATACACAATTAATGAGCCATAAAATTATACCTTCTTTAAATGTTACGTTATAAAGAATTTAACAAGTGATTCCAGTAGAAAAGAAGATGTTATTCATCCTAGGAGTCCCGGATTCGAGCACTTGTGTGTGTGTCTTATCAAAGGGTTAAAAAAGTATAAACAGATACTACCATGTAATCACACTCGTATATTTTAAAAAAAAATGTTACACTATAAACAGACAATACTACTTTAATTTTTTTAAACAAATTATATTTCTATTTTGATTATTGTTTTTTTATTAATTGAACTCAATGGGTGACTTCCGTGGAAAAGAGGGTGATGTTCATCTTAAGAGATCCGGATTCGAGCACCTATGTGTGCGAGATGTGTGCATTATCAAAAAGTTAAAAAAATATGAACATATATTACCATGTAATCACATCAGTATATTAAAAAAAGCCTTATTAATTACTTAGGGAGTTTTTCTAAGAAATCAATTTTAATAAACTCCAAAAAAAATATTTTAAACCATTTTGATAAATAAGGCAACTATGTAAATTATCCTAAATTATACTGTAATTACTATTATTTTTAATTCATAGAAATTTAAGCAACTTCAGTAATAAGTCCTAAAATAATACATTCTTTATATCACAATTTTTTTTTTTAAATTATACATTCTTTTCTCGGTAATAAGGCAAATTATCAATATTTAATATCAATTTTTTTATTACGCCATTATTGCATTTTGTTTGTGGAGTGTAATTCTTGTCCCAAATAAATTTTGCTCAGTTAAGTTTTGATTATTTTATAAATATTTTAATATTAGTGTATTTAGAAGGGTATCATATCCTTATTTTTTTTGAGGACAATAAGATGTAGTTGCATATGAGTTTTTGTGAAAGTTATATTTTATATACTTTTGTGAGTATCTTATGAGATTTAAGATTTTATTTACTGGTTTGCTCATTGAGATTTTGAGTTTTGTATTTGGAGTTTTAGATAATGCATGTTTAAAAAATTTAGATTTATTTTCTCCATATTGTACTCTACTCATTTAGTGAAAAGTTAAACTCTCTTTTGCCAACAATTTTTCCATTTTTAAGGATTTTTCACGTAAAATTTTTTTTTTTACACTTTTATTATCTTGTTGTTTATATCCTCAACACTGAAAAAATATTTTAATTAATCTATTTTGACTATGACAATTTGCAACAAAATTTTATTTAATTCCAAAAGTTTTAAAAATTATGTTATGAATAAAATCCAACTTCATAATATTTATATTTCCTTCTGTATAGATTTACGTTACCTTAAAAAAAAGTTATCAGATTTACACATTTACAACTCTTATTATTCTGCCAAAAAAAATACTATATTTACCAAGCATTACATATACACCTTACATATACAAGTACTCGAACCCAAGACTCCTAAGATGAACAATATCCTCTTTACCATTGGAGCCAATCATCGAGTTCTCAAAAAATATATATTTTAAATGTCATACTTGTTGCAAATAACATTATCATAACGGTGAAAAATTAATATGCTTTTACATTATTTCATAACTTTTTTATGATTAATATTTTAATAATTCAACTGTTGAATTTGATAATATAATTTTATTTTTCATGCATTTAAAATTTAAAATTATTCAATATCTCAATCACTTTGATTTAAAATATTGTTTATATTAATATATTTTTAACATTTAGAAGTTTTTTTTATAAAATAAATAATTAAAAATTTCTTTTTTTCAAACACTTAATACATTATTTATATGAATAGAACATAAAATTCAAGGATTTAATTATTAAAATATCAATTGTAAAAAAATATGAAATGGTGTAAAATCATATTAGATTTATACTGATGTAAGTGGATTCCTCCTCATATATGTTATAAGGTTTCAGGGTCCCAAAATTTCAGGCTCCCAACTGAATTGAGGCCAATTTTTTTTTTTTGCATGTACTTTCACATCAAAAAAAATTATTTTAAAGTTGTTTATATCTTTTAGATATTATTTCATCAATAATTTTAATGAATATGTAATTATTTAAATAATAATAATTTTATAAAATATATTAGTAATTAGACCTATTCATAGATCGGGATCCGTTCGAAATTTGAGAGGGTTTGAATAAAAATATTAAGTTAAAAAATGGGCTTGTCCAAAAAAATTAAGCCCGTTTAAAATATAGATAGGGCTCGATCTTGAACATTCAAGACTCGATCCGACCCGACCCATTTTAAATTTATAATATTTTGTACTATGATATTTTTATATACTATGTAATTTAAAACACATAAAAATAAACTTATACTAAATATATAATACAACTCTAATGTAAACATTAAAATAATGTTAAGATGATTATATACAAAATTTCAATAAATAAAAAATGTATAAAATTATTAAATATAAAATAAAATAAAATAAATATTTTTTACAAAAAAGTTTAAAAATAATATGAACGGGCCTAAAATGGGCTTATGTTAGTATTTTACAAATATGGACGGGTTTAGACAAAATTTTAGGCACATATTTCGAGTTAAATCGAATTTGAATAAACATAAAATATATTAATATCATACTTAGATTCAGTCCGAATCCGGCCCGACCTGACCCATGAACACCTCTACCAACAATCTATACATTCGCATAGGAAACAAATTGAAACAAATGAATTATTCAAAGTATTTATCTTTAGTTATGATTTATTAATAGATTCAATTACCAAAATTTAGTGATTGAAATCAATCAATTCAGCTAAATAATTCAAGAGATTTACCTTTAATTCTTGTTATTAACTTCTTTACTCAAAATAGATCTTGCATGCAATAAAAAAAATAGTGGTAATGCTCGTTCTTTGCATGTTAATTTCTTTGTCATTATACTCCAAATTTTGACATTAAAAAAATTGTTATTTTATGTATTTTACTAACCCTTAAATAAGAAGATAATGTATTTCAACGCATTCGAATTTACGTCTTCCTACATTGGTAACAATACCGATGCTAATCGAGCTAAGACTCAATCGACATTTAAATTAAAATTTAAAAAAATGTTGAAAACTATGTAAAAATAAAATATGCTTTAAATTAGAACTGTTTGAAAAAATTAAATATATTTTTATAGATAATTTTATAAATTGTTTTCTTTTTCAATTAATAATTGTTTTAAAGTGGTTTTAAACTATGAAAAACAATTAAATTTGTTCCAACTAAAAATGTAAAATAGACTTTAATATAATTTAAAAAAAAAAAAAAATTTAATAATCAAAACATTTTAAAGGTTAAAACTATTTAAAAAGTTATTTTAATTTTAAAATATTTTTAAGGAATAAAGATAAATTTAGTCCTTGATATTTATTTATTTTATCACTTTGACCCTTTTTTTTTTTTTTAGATCGCTTTAATCTTTAACCTTTAAAATGTAGTCAATTTATTTTATTTTTTTTATGGAAAAATTAACTTAACTATTAAAATTTTAATGGCATCAATGTTGCAACGCACATGACAGTCTACAAGAAAGTGCAACGAGATTTTAGTAATGAGAAAATTTGATGATGATTATCTCTAAAAATTGTGTGCTAGGACATTCTGATAATTCGAGAGAAGATGAGATAGTGAGCTTTCTAAGTGATCCCAACATTTCCGTGAAATTTTACAATGAGAATAAGGATACAAATTTTAAGTTTGAGTCGGGAGAAAATTTTGGTTATTCGAAATTTGATTATGGATTGATATTGTGAGAAAGTGCAACGAGTGAGCTATGTGAGGGTTGTCAAGATCACGTCATAATAATTTGAGCTATTAAGGAAGCTAAGTGGAATTGACTTGGTTTGAACATCTAAAGGATGCTAGGTATGATCATTTTGGATAAGTATTTTGCTTCATACAAACCTTCAAAAAGAGTTGAAAATGATGTGAGTTTGAGATTGTTAAGAAACTAAAACTGATGGAAATCAATTCTTGAATTGTATCTTACTTAATTTGGTACGTACATTACTAAAGCATTTATAGACTAAACTGTTGCTTTAACTATGCACTGTTAACTAACACAACTGCTTTAATAGCAATAACTATTCTCAACTATATTAACAGCAGTAACAACATACACTAACACTCCCCCAGCTTTCTATTCTTTCTGAGCCTTTAATGACACCACATGCAACGAATCTCTGAAGAAATTAAACTGTTTTAGTGTGATTGGCTTGGTCAATACATCTGCTATCTGCTTCTCTGATGGAACAAAATTAACCTGTACTAACCCATCAAGAACCTTCTCCCTGACAAAATGATAATCTATCTCTACATGCTTCACCTTAGCATGATGTGTAGAGTTTGCTGCCATTGCTATAGTGGACGTACAGTGCTTGTAGTTGTAAAACATTCACCATGCTTTCTTCTTCTTCCTTCTTCTTCTTTTATGCTATGCAAAAAAAAAATTGGAAGCAAGGCTATTAAGCTGTTTGGTTTAAACACAGCTCGTCTGAGCTTACAAAAGAGAAAACAAAAAAAAAATCTGGAAGCAAGGCTGTTAAGCTGCTTGGTTTAAACACAGCTCGTTTGAGCTTACAAAAGAGAAAACAAAAAAAAAAATCTGGAAGCAAGGCTGTTAAGCTGCTTGGTTTAAACACAGCTCATTTGAGCTTACAAAAGAGAAAACAAAAAAAAAATCCAGAAGCAAGGCTGTTCAGCTACTTGCTTTCCCTAGACGCATATACTAAGCTCGCTAGAGCTTACTTTGAAAACATCAGAAGCTGCCAGAGATGGTGAGAGCTGAAATCCATCCCAATGACTTGAGGTAAAACCCCCTGGCTAACAGAAGAGAGTAACCAGGATGCATTAGCACAATCCTGTTGCTCATACACCAAGAAAGTTGGATTGCCTTGTGTTTCACCATTTTCAGCAATTATGGTAGATGAATGAGCAGACGATTGTGGATCAAGGAACTTTTGAAGATTATGAGTTTTGAGTGCGAGCAGTACCTGTTTTCTCCAGAGAAGATAGTTGGAATCATCAAGGAGGGTGTTAATCCTCTTAGTAAAAAAGATACAATTATCAACTACAGATTCAGCCGCCATTGCAACAAGCACAAATGAAAAAAAAACACTTTACAGGTCCTCAACATTTAGAGACTTCTGATACCATGTTAAGAAACTAAAAGAAACTAAAACTGATAGAAATCAATTCTTGAATTGTATCTTACTTAATTTTGTACGTATATCACTAAAGCATTTATAGACTAAACTGTTGCTTTAACTATGCACTGTTAACTAACACAACTGCTTTAACAGTAATAACTATTCTCAACTATATTAACAGCAGTAATAGCATACACTAACAAATTATTAAAGAAAGATTTAAATTTGGGATTTGATGAGATCATGTGTACGGATAAACGAAGCAAAACAATAATGAATTGATGTCTTAAATGAGTTATAACAGATTACGATGGAAAAAGAATGAAATTTCAAGGAAAAAATTTTCTTGAGAAGAGGAGATTTTTGTAACACTCTAAAAATTTCTAATTAAACACGCGACACTATTCTAGTATCGAATTAGTGGATTTATAAGAAAATTTGGAAAGCAATAAAAAAAAAAAGGGATTATAATGAGGATAAAGTTGATTTTGGATATGAAAATTAATGAGAAGAATTTTAGAAGTGAAAAGATGATGAAAGGACCAAATTATAAAATTTGAAAAGTTCAAGGACTAAAGTACAAATTTGACCAAATAGAAAAATGAATTGCTATTGATTATTTAGCATGGGTTATAGTATATGTTAGGGCGTAATTCTCAGTACTTAGAGGCCAAGTCTCGATACTTGCAGCCCTGCATCTATGTAACTTAATTTTTGAAGGTTTCGAGTCCTTGGAATCCCGTTTCATATTTTGGGGATGTGCAAACTTTCAAGCTTTCTAAATCTTAAAAATGTTTTTAAAGAGCTTTTTATTAAGCTTTTAACTGATGTTTCTTGAAAGAAAAAAATATTATACAGCATCTCTCACTCGTATCAAATAACCAAACTTTTTGAAGCTGAGGCTCGAGTGTGGGAGACTCTTACAAAGGTTTGAGTATATCACTGAATCTTTTATCAAGTTTCTTTTCATTTTATTTCTTTTTTGTTGGATGATTTACTGAAGTTGCAAAATATGCTTATGGGAAGCTATATGAGCTCTTCTTAAAAGATAGAGTTAATGGTAAGGGAGGTTGCAAAGAGTTCGTCAATGGAATGCCGGAGAAAATAGTGTTGTTCCATTATCTCTTACATTCGTATCAAGTTCAGTTAGACTAATTAATTATTGTTTCTACGACAGTTCTTCGATTGGATGGGTGGAGTGAATGCTTTTATATTTGTGGTTAAGGCTTCAAGCCTTTCGGATTTTAGAAGTTGAAGTTTCTGCCCCACATCAGTGTACTTGGTTTCATTACTGCTGATGGTTTTTGGAAGAGAAAATCCTTTTGTTTATTCATCTGCTATAGTTTTAGGTTATCATATGACGCTCTTGATTTATAGCATATTTCAAATCTTTTGTTTTATTGACTAATGGTGTTAATTTGGCATATTACAAATTATTTTTTTTTATGGCAAAGCAATCAAAAAGTTGTATGAAAAAAATCTCTAATGGAAAACTTATTTAAAAAGTAAATTGAAATCCGAATCAAGTTAATAGAGGTATAAAATAAAATTTTGATAAACAATATTTGAATTGGGTTGATATTATGATTTGTATATATATTGTGATTAACGTATATCGATGACATTTGAAAAATCATACAAATCGGTTATACAAGTCTCAAGGGTCGATATAAAAATGTGATGAGTCAACGAGTTCGATTCGAAATTTGAATAAGGAAATGAAATAGTAATTGAAATTGGATGTACAATTCATAAATAGATGGAATGATATATATTATGAGCATGATGTTCATGCTCCGGTCTACAAAAAAGCTTTCGTAAGTTCAATTAAGACTCGGATTAATAGTAGATTTTAATATCTAGATATTTATGATATGATTGAATATTTGAATGACTTGTTTATGTTATATTTGATTACCAATTTTAGAAATGTTACAAAAAGGTCCCTATTTGATATCGGGTTGCCCTTAAAGCATTCATATGCTTGAATAAGACCTGAAAACGAGTGTACATGATGTTCAATGTTGTATTGTAGATAAGATTGCATGATTGATGATTTGAATGATGTTTTTACCGTGAATTTGTCCGTAATTGCTCTGACAACGAATGTGGCACTTTGTTGCTCGGACCCGACAATTGGATCAAGTAAGGGGTGTTACAGTCACAACTCCAAGTCACCCAAGTTGCAAATTCGAGCCCAAACATCAAAGTGAAGAAACTCAGGTACCGAATTATGCATTAAACCTTTAAATTTTAAAATTATAAAAGGCATAATTATTGTTTAAATACCTAATTTTAAAAATTATCAATGGCATATATGGTTCGTTGTTTACAATTTTGAAGTTGGTGCTTGTAACATGTTTGAAAACACAATATATTTTATCTGAAAAATTATTAATGTGAATAAAAGACGATAAAATATATTAAACACAAATAGAAATGTGAAAAAACAAATTATTCGATATACTTGGATCTAAATTTCTCCTAAATTTTATGGCCGATTGGAAGTGTAGCTGAGGTTGGTGTGCAAAGTCGGAACAAGTCTCGTGTTTGACCCTATCAAGTTCAAGTTTGGCCACAGTACGGCAAGTCTCGCCGAAGAGCTTGATCACTATGTAGCAAACCCTTTTAAATTTAAAACAATAGTTTCGGTTAGATGACAGATTTAATAGTTTCAGGCAAAGAATGTACATATGCTTTCTTGGAGTCCTTGTCGTTTTGTAACCAAGTGTCGGTCGGTCGGTCGGTTGGGTGCAGGGACTCCTTGCATCATACGGGGACATTGAATTGTCCTGAACATTTTGTGCCCAGATTCCGTGTATTGTAAATTCGGTTGGGAGTGGGGCTCTACAATTCAGAGTAGAGCTGCAAGTTGATGGAGGCCATTGTAGTGCTAGCTTGTAGAATTTTACAAGAAGAGTTGCAATGTGCGTTTATATTAAAATCATTCATTTCTATTATTAAAAAACTAGTATGGTTGAAAAATAATCATATAATTACACGTGTTGTGTTATGTGTATCTTATTTTGATATACATGGATCAATTTTGAACAATAAAAATGGATGAAATTTTTAATAGAATGATTAATTTGCCCTTTAATCTAATCTATAAGGATTAATTTTCTCATTTTTAAAGCAGAAAGAACAAAACATAATCTGACTTTTAATACAAAGACTTCCATAATAGTTTTACCTCAATATTCAATAACGTTAAATATTATATATATATATATACATCCATATTAGATTTGTATATTTTTCATGTCATAATAAATTACTTTAATTTTCATTTGTCAAGTAATTGCTTGTAATGGTTTTTTGCTAATTCTTGGCAATGTAGCAGCATGTGATCGAGGTAGTTGATTTATATGAACTTAACCAAAGTTGGTTTTCTTGTTTCTATAAAATTTTATGACGTTTTACGTGTGGGTTTTGGTAATTTCATAGATTCTTTTTAGCGTTTGATTTTTGTTATTATTATTAGACTATGTATTATTTTATATTATTGTTTTTTCTTAATTTGTGATTATATAGTTGTACACTTTTTAAAAAAATTAACAAGTTAAATAAAAAGTAAATGATAGTCTTGTAAAAATTTAAAAAGGTTTAACTAAAATATATAAATAATTGTAAAATTTGTGACCCCATACATATTGCATGAGCTGTTATTATTTAACTTATATAATGGATACATTCATCTTTGAGCAAAGCTCAGATAAGCTCGATCTTGAAAGTTGTTTGAGAATGCAACACAGGATTGAAAAGAGTCTAAAAAATATTTTTTTTCAATTTTTAATGTGGGGAAAAAAGTTCCAGATTAAAATAAATTAATTAAATGTTTAAAACTTTTAATTTTTCACCATAAATGTTTATCTCCAAAGGTCTAAAAAAATTTCAACTTTTATTATATTACAATTTATAATTTTTTAAATCTCATACTGATTCCAAAAGAAGTAAAATTAGAAAGAAAAAGTAATGCTTAAACATGTGCCCATTAACAACTTTTTTTAATTTAATTTTCATTTTTGTGGATGATAACTCCAAAATACATTAAAACAATTCATTGTAGTAAAACTAAGAATAAGATCCTTATGATAGATTTCAACAACACAAACTTTATCTTTCATGTGGATTTGAGACTGTTTAAAATGAGAAACATATCGTATTATTTTTTCTTTTTACTTTCAACTTTACCAAGGAAATAAAGAGAAATGAAATAGGTTTTATGTTTTCTTATTGTCCAAATTTTCATCATTTCAATTTTTTTTCATCATATCAAGCAAAGTGTTAAACCTAAAAAGAATTTTTAGACTGCTAAACCTATATCATCAAAGTGCTTTAGTTTCTCATCCATGTTCTTCTTGTTGATTCTATTCTTTCTTTTTCTTTGATCAATCAACTGACGCAAGTCTTCTTTGGAGTTAAACCTGAAGTATGGGAATTTCCACTCCATATTATATATACACCAAAATCACAGCTGAAACTAATGAAATTTTCAGGATAAATCTAACCTCAAAGACAATAGTACCTGGTACTTATTATGCATAACTTTAGGTAAGCTAGAAAGCAACATAAGTTTATTTCCCAGAAAACTTAGAACCAATAGAGGAAAAGAGCGGAGAAAGATTGAACAGATGGGTCCTGTGTCTGAGGAAGGAATTGATCATATACCTGGATCGAAGGATTTCACTGACAACTGGACACATGTATCTCAAACATCAACAACAGAAAACACTTGTGCAGCATGAATATTCACAACAGAAAAGAAGAAAAGCTTGTTTTAGCAAGAAAATATTAAGAACAGCAACCAATCTCAACAAAAACTAGATTTTTTGTTTTTTTTAACTATTGGAATGGAGTTTTTTTTTTTTAAGGGTTTGACATAGACTCGGGAACTCAGTTTAACAACCAACCCACCAATAGGATATGAAAATAAGAGAGGAAATACTCATTGATGAAGAATATGATCATGGACAGAATTGCTCCCGCAAGACGAGTTTCTTCATGCATGAGAGTGCTGAGGTAGAAGTATGTATGACATTATCCCAATAGAAAATACTGTTCTATTATTGAGCCTAAATGACCCAAACCCAAGTGCATTTTTCCTGTAAAAATCGTATTACTGTTTTTTCACAGGAATTGAATTACTTTCCTTAAAATTTGGAATAAAATTTTGGTGCTGATAGCCAACTGATTGCGACTGACTTGACTAGTTGCAAGTGTGAGAATATCAGATATGAATCCGGCAATTTAATATCAGTGTCAGCAGGATGTAGATGTCCACTACAGTCTTCAAATTCCAGGGATCTGCTTTATTATATTTCAATCTCGTCCCAATCCACAGGTCTGTCTTCAAATTCCAGCTCTAATTGTCGAAGCCTGTTATTTTGAGCTAGCCTGCTCATTGCAGCAAGACCTGAAACAAGAACCAATTATTGATGATGAACAATGATAATACAATGAAACAAAACTTTATTCCAAAATTTGCTTATAGCTGACTTTCAAATCTTCATCCAATGATTGCTATCCTCTGGGTCAATATTACTGATCTTAAAGAATTTTGAGCGCTAAGTAAAAAACAGCAGCCAAATTCTTTAGGTGAAACTAGATCATTGTTTCGCATTTTTGTAGTTGATAAAGCCATTCTTCCATAGGATAATTTACTACGACAACAGGGAAAAGAACATGTAAATCACTAGGAACACTCATTTCTATCATCTCATGAATCATCGCAATGTAAACCGTGGAGCTTTGATCACTATTTTTGTTTCCTCCTACCATCCTATAATCAAGTAAACTAATCATCACGGGTAACCCCTCATAAAATTGACCTGCACAACATGTGGATTTTTTAGGGGTTGTTTACGTGCATGAGAGATTACTATATGCATACCGTCAATTATTCTGTAAAGAGCTGACCACCATCTATCTCTGGGAACTTGGTGTTGCTGAAGCATATCATCTATAACTTCATCATGCTTTCCCTCCAGAACAGTCTGCAGAGTTATGACTGCATCTTCAGTTTTCCTGACGATATTGTTTGTATCTCCAATATCAAACCTTTTAAGGTCATTCTGTGAAGAAGTGAGGCTAACAGCTAGGGCAAATTGTGCAGCAGCAGCCCAGCGGGATGACGCCTGCCATCTCATCCGACCATCTAACCGTGTGGCATGTTCTCCACTCAACCTATTCTCCCCACCTCCAAAAACTAAGCCTCGTAAGTATTCAGCATTTGCAGGCCCTGTACTTTGAACCATTTTAGAGAATGCGCTTTCTTTATTAGCTAACAGTTCCTCTGGAGTACTGTGCTCTAGAACCTGAAAGAACAGAATCAGAAGTTATCTGGTCACCAGTAATTTCCCAATCCAAAGAAGACTTAATCATAGCATACAAAAAGTCCTTGTATATTTAAGCTAGACTTTGCCAAGCCATTCTTGGAAAACAGTCAATCTTGCCTTAAGTATATTGTAGAGCTAGAATATGCCTATTACACAGGAGGGAAAATCGAAGAAAGGAAAAGAACCAGAAATATCCAAGAATAACATGTGTGAGAAGGCATACCTGACCAGCATTAAGCACAAGAATCTGGTCGCAGTCAATGATGGTATTTAGTCTGTGAGCAATAATTAGCATCATGCAAGATTTAAATTCTTCACGAATGGTTTTCTGGATAAAAGCATCAGTCTTAACATCCACTGCTGCTGTTGCTTCATCAAGAACAAGAATCTTTGACCTTCGCAGCAATGCTCGAGCAAGACACAATAATTGCCTCTGCCCAACACTGAAATTCTCCCCACTCTCTAAAACCTTGAACAAGGATGGAGCAGAATTATTTCATCAACACTTCCCTTTCTCTTGTTTTAAACGACATATAAAAAAAGTTTTTCCAATATAAATGGTTACACACGTTATGTATAATCTTACTTCAGACACAATGACCAATTTAAGAGGCACGGAGTTTTGACTGTTTACCTGAACACTTGATTATACTCCAACTTCCATGAGCATAGCTACATACTCATATTTTATACAATAAACGACGAAGAAAAGATGCCTTAAATAACAAGACGTCTATGATAATTTAAGCCTGTTATTCGACCATTTTACTCATTTTTATCTGTTTTAAGTTTTAACCGAGAGATCGCTCAACAATCATACTCGCATCACTATAATTATTTTGGCAGCCCTAAACACCAAAACTAGTTTTCTAGATTAGCAGTTAGCTGTGGGAGATAGTTCAACAAACATACATCACAAATATTATTTTGGCAGTCCAAATCACTAAAACTACCATTCTAGATTAACAATTAGAAACCATTTCCTTTTCTATTAGAATACCTCAGCATCCAGACCAAAAGAGTTCCTCCTGATTACATCCTTCAAATGCGCCCTTTCTAAAGCCTCCCAAAGGTCAGCATCATTGTGCTCATTGAATGGATCAAGGTTTAATCGAACAGTTCCTGGATGAATTAAAGATGACTACGAAAATGAGAAATTTCAATCTTAGGAGATATTGTACTAGAAAATACTGAGGAAAAGCAGAAATATTTTAAATTCTCACTCTGGAATGTTTCTCCCTACCTGAAGGTATTATTATTCCAACAGAGAAAAGTGAATGCATTGATCAAACTTTAACAGAAAATTATTTCAGAAAACTTGAATAAAAAAAGAATTATCGGGTTGACGAAGTATTTTAAAGATTAAGCCAAGCACTTTACCTAACATAATCAAAAGTTAAAGTGAGTACCTGAAAAAAGAACCGGTGATTGCGGTATAATACTAAGAGCCTTTCGCAAATCTGATAGTCCAAATCTCGAAATATCACAACCATCGATCAAGATTCTTCCTTTTTCCAGCTCTACAATCCGAAATAGTGCATTAAGCATGCTGGATTTTCCTGCACCAGTTCTTCCAACTATCCCTATCTTTTCACTTGGAGAAGTAGTAAAGGACAATCCACATAAGACTGGGGGAAGTTCAGGCCTGTACCGCAGGACAACATCCTCAAACTGAATTGAACCAGATGAAGGCCAACCAGGTGGAGGACGGTGACTCTCAATTACATCTGGAGCCTCTGAAGGCAAATTGATATACGAACCCACACGTTCCACAGCATTTAAGCTATTCTCAGCTCGACTTGCTTGTCTTAAAACACCACTCAATAAACTAGTGATATTTAAAGAATAGCTTAGAAGTAGACCAATCGTGGACGCAAATGCTGCCTGGTTTTCAGCTCTTCCATTTTGCAAAACTGCAAAGGTTGCTGTCAACCAAATCATAAGGCCTCCTAACGTTTCTAACCTTATTGTGAGCCAACGATTTGAACTTGTATTTGCAAGGGTGAATCTGATATTGTTATCCATGGATTTCCCATTCATATTAGCAACCCGTTCATAAGCTTTGTACGCACGAATGGATGACAGACCATTTAAAGCTTCTCCAAATTGTGCATAAATAGGCGATCTGGTAATCGAATCCAAGCGTTTCACTTCACGAGATGTGCTCTGCCATTGCAAATGATCATTGAGACTTGTCCAGAGCAAAATGCATTAAGAGTGCATCTGGATAGAGAACTTTAAAATTAAGAACAAATTTGAAATTAAAGTATTTTAAATACATCATTTCAAAATGCTAATATTTGTAATTATTTTGTTTGGATAAAAAATTTAAAGAAAATTTAAGTTTTGGAATTTCATGATTAAAAATAATTATAAAGAAAATTAGTGGTATTAAAAAAATACATATATGTACGGAAAATTATGCAATATGGACATCTTTAGAGTTGTAAAAACATGTCAATGTTATTTTGACAATATAAAATATATATTAAAATTAATAAAATGATTTCGTGGTTTAATTTTTTTTTATTTTGTAGTGAGGTCATGTGAATTAAAAAAGAAGAATTTGAATGAAACACAGACACACAAAAAACTAAATTCATTTATGGCATTTTGAACACACTGTTAGAAATGAAATCCCTTTTCTAAATTCTTCATCCAGTCACACCCTAAATGAAAGGTAATAATCACCATAATATTTTGAAGTGCATGCAACTGAGGTAGACCCAACTCGGAAACTAAATTATCCACAAACTGAATGCACCCTATGATGGTGGAAAGTCAATGTGCTGTACATTCTCAAAACTTAAGAAACATAAAAACTCAAGGCTTAAAACAGATGAGAAACTGAAAATTATTGGACATACCTGATAATATAGATAGGCTCCATAAAACCAGATGAGAAGCGGCATTATCGCCCACAATGAAAATATGCTCACGATGCCTATCAGTGCAAATGTCGAGAGAAGCTGCCACAACTGATTCATAAACATATTCATGAAATTAGCAACATTACGATCTATATCACCTAGATCTCTTGAAAACCTATTGATTACACGCCCGGTGGGATTGGTCTGGAAAAACAACATTGGAGCTCTTAGGATGGAGTTTAGCATCATATCATGTAATCTTCTAGCCGCACGAAGACTTGAAGTGATCAACCAGAAAGAGTTTGATAGCGTCACAGTTACCTGAAATCGTTAAAATGGTAAATAACTCGTTATAATAAGTACTAAAATGGAAGGTAAAAGCGGGTATCATTATAATCTGTCATTATAGCAACTGCAAATGAATACCGATGGAAATCATCTATTAGCTACAGACAAAGACACGCTTACCTGACTAAATCCTAGGAGAGCATATACGACAATGTAGTACCCAGGGTGATAACTACTTGAAGTACTTTGATCTGTCCAAAAGCGTAACCAAGTGCTGCTTGAAATTCTTAGAACTTCAGTAGAAAAGTAGAATGAAAAGAGTATCATTACCACCCATAGGCCGCCTAGAGCATCCTTGTACCTGCAAAATGAAAATAAGTTCTATGCTCATATCGAATTGAATTGATATAACTTCTAATTTCTTCAGGGTTTCCATATGAATTAATAAGTTGTTCATGCGTTTTACATGTGAGTTCAAATGTAGAAGAGTTAAAAACTCAAGAAGAACAAAAGAGCACTGCCATAAAGTCCAATGGGCAAAACTTTTGGCAAATGATCAGTGAAAAGTAGGTATCGTTTGTAGGATTCGAGACACTAATGTTGTACTACTTTTTGAGTGAACTTGATATAAAGGAGCTTCAACTTTTATATACTAGTTCTGCCAGCACTAAACTTTTTAAGTCCTCAGAAATTGTTGTTCGGTTTTGATTGCTGTAGAGAGACAGACACCATTAACCAAAAGAAGCTGACAAAGGAAGTTTTTCCCAACTGAGTTATGTTTTAGGAAAAAAAAAAAAAGGAAACAATAAATAAAATCAAGTTATTGAAAAGGCCGGAGAATGATAAAGTTGTAGTTATGAAATCAAAGATTGGTCCATGCTACCTCATCAAAACATTCCAGCTGACAACACCTGTTTCCCTTTCTTCTTGCTTTACAAGTACAGCTTTCCTTCCTTTTCTTCTTTTTGCAAGATTTGCGTTTTTTTGCAGCTCATTTATCTCAACCATCTCGTTTGACTTTGGTTTCAAGTCTTCCAGGTCAAAATTTTCCCCATCATCCTTTTCTTCTCGTTTTTCCATTTTTCCGGCATTTTCCATCAGTTTCTGGAATAACCTTCCATTTTTGGAGATCTCCTCGAAGGTACCCTCTTCCTTAATTACACCATTAGCGACAAGGAGGATGTGGTCTACATGTGGAAGAAAATGTAGCTGGTTTGTGACAAGTATTCTGGTTTTCCCTTGCAACTCTTCCTTGATACATTTGGTGAAAACCTGCAAATGACTTCAGATGAGATCAATATGGCGTAGCCTCAAGCACCCACCTTGGGGATCAAACAAAGTTGGATGATCACCCCGTACAGTTGACTGATAGAAACTGAAAAAAGCTTTTCTCTTAAAAGGAAAAGATAGCTAATTCAATTTCCAAAGAAGAGTTTGCTGAGAATTTTTTTTTTTTTTTGGGGGGGGGGGGGGGTGGTCCTTGAAGGACACTGGTATTATGCAGAAGACAAAGTTGAAAAGTCGAGATTAGATTCCAAGAATAGTTCAGATTATTGCTGCTTCTTTTTTCGTTTTCTAATGGGTTTGATCTTATTCAGTTTAATTATGGCCTGAAGCATTTAAGCCATGTTTTTATTAGAGCCTCCTTGCTGGACAAGAAGTACTAGTTCAATAATTTCTTATCAGGGTTAGGAGTTAATATATAAGAAAAAGAATTACCATCATAGAACTTTTCAGCACTTTTGCTCTAATTTCTTCATCTCAACTTTAAACAGACACCAAATCTCATCCAAACTTTTGACCTCGCTTAACCCTTAAACATACCCTTGAAACTAATTCTCTAATTTTGCAGTAATATAGATTGTCACATTCTAGTCTGATAAGCATCTATTTCCTGTTCTACGTTACTGCAAAATGAACTATGATCAGTGTAGAATGCGACAGAAATTGCAAATGTTGATCAGAGTAGATAGACTACCTGCTGTGCAACATGCGCATCAAGGGCACTTAAAGGGTCATCAAATATATACACGTCCGAATTGGAGTAGACAGCTCTAGCCATGGAAACTCTCTGCTTCTGCCCACCACTGATATTCACCCCTCTTTCACCGATCTCAGTAAGATCATGATCCTGAAGCCCAGTATGCGATGGTTAATTAGTTATGGAGACATTCACAATAATCAAAAGAAATGACAAGTAGATGTATTAAATTCACTTAACAGGAAGTATGTCAAGATCATGCCGCAGGGCTGTAACATCAATTGTCTTCCAATACCGTTCAGGTTGAAAGCTACCCCCAAACAGTATGTTGTTACGAACCTGTTAAATAAAGTTTGAAGGTCAGAAACAAGAGGTAGTAGAAACTTTCATTCCCAAAGAACGCTAAAATTTGAAATGAAATCAAATATCAGTGAAGAACGTAAGCAATCTGCAACCTACAGTAGCATTAAAAATCCATGAAACTTGTGGAACATAGGCGACAGTCCCTCTTATTACAACACTTGAATTAGCATCTGCAGGTATCTCCCCTAGCATTGCTGATACAAGAGATGTTTTCCCTTCTCCAGTTCCACCAACAATTGCAACCAGGCTGCCAACTGGCACCTCCAAATTGATATTTGATAAGGTAGGTTTCCCTGCCTGGAAAGAAAATCTAAAAAATGTCTTTATCCACGATAGAAGTACATTGCAATATCAATAATGTTGATGATAAGTATGCAAGAACTTCCTAATTATAAAGCTGGGAAAGCACAACCTACAGAGACTACACTGCTTAGTATAGTAGTCAACTTATCCTAAGCACCATTCAAAGAGTCGCAAGTTTTTAAATAAGCTGCACTTCTGGGATCTCTTTTAAGTAAATAGCATGTGATGAAGTTGGACAAGTCAGGTGCTCCATATATAACGGCAGTACCATATTCAGTGAAACAGAATTGTTATAATCCATTTATAGGGGTTACATTCTTTTACAGCATGTTCGGATTTCTTAAAACTAAAGGAAAGTTAAGTAAATCAAGGGAAAGGATAATTCTTTCCCTTGTTTGGATGACATATTTTGATTAAACAAGGGAAATTAAATGGAGTTAGGAATCCCTCACTTTCCCTTCCCTGGTTTTCTTTTATTTTTTAATACCCGGGGAAAAGAAACATAAAACAATTTGGATAATGTAAAAAATCCATTTTGTCCTTCAAAGATTTTATTATTAACAATTTATTTTTATATTTGCAATAAATTGAAAAGAACTCTTTTTAAGGTATCAAATGTTGTATTTAATCTTTTTAGAAGATTAAGTATATATCTATTAAATTTGTATTTAAAAATTTAACAATCTTATCATTAGATTTTATCTTTTATAAAGAATGTTCGTATTTTTCTATAGTATTTAATTTAATTTTGTTATTAATTATTTGGAAATTTCATGTAAAATAAATAATTTCCATTCCTTTCCACAGTTTACCCAAACAAAAGATGTTAGAATTTCATTCCAAAAAAAAAGAGGTTAGAATTCCCTTCCTTTACTTTCCTTTATAAATTTTAACTATCTTTTCCTTTCATTAACATTCCCCTACCCTCTTTTCTTTTCCTTTCCTTCAATTATATTTAACCAAACAGTGTTAAAAATCTAAAACAATGGGAAGCCCTCCAAAATAGTACCTAAAATCCATTGTTAAGGGTTATTTTCTTTTAAATATCTACTACAACGGAAATTAGAGGTGTTCATGGGTCAGTTCGGGTTTAAACATAATATTAATACACTTTATGCTTGCTCAAATTCAACTCGAAAATGAGCTGAAAATTTTATCCAAACATACTCGTATTTGTAAATGACAACCAAAGCCCATTTGAGATCCATCCATATTGTTTTTAAAATTTTTAAAATATATATTTATGTTATTTTAATTTAATATTTAATACATTTATTTTTTTCATTTATTAAAATTTTATGAAGGAATCTTAACATTTTTTTGAATGCTTATATTAGAATATTGTATATTACTATAGATTTAATTATTATGTGTTATAAATTACATAACATATAAATAACATGATATAATATATATCAAACTTAGAAAATGGGTCAAAACAAGCTTACGCCTTGAATGTATAAGCATGAGCCCAACCTATATTTAAATGGACTTCAATTTTTTTGCCTAAGTCTATTATTCAAGCCTAATATTTTTGTCCAAATCCTCCAAAATTTTGGGCAAACCTTCGGGTTTAGATGAGTTACCTGGCACATGAACATATCTAGTAGGAAGCCTTCCAAAATATCACCTTAATTTCTACAGACTTGTAATTTAGTATAACTTAACCCATAGGGGCGCAAAGAGATGTTTTCGTAAAGGATACTAGTAGTGTTTTAGTGTTGCTTCCATTGCCACTGTTGCTAAAGCAACGTGTCCTATGTAATATCCGAAGCTATAATGCTTCAGCCTGATGCCTTGACACAGACTCAATATCTAAAACTTTGTTTCAATCTTTCGATTCTCGCAGAGTATGACACAGACTAAATGTATTGAGAGATCATCGCTAAACACTCCAGAAGCAATACTAAATGCAAATGTTCCATTTTAGCAAAGCAGATGACTCCAAATTTAAACAGCATAAAAACAAGAATAACACTTTAGAATGACCTTTGAATCCCATGAAAAGTTTCCATCCTTAATTGAGATGGCTGGAAGCCCTGGCTGAAGAGGTGGATTTGGTGCTAGAACTCTCTCTTCAGCTAAGAAAAGCTCCTCAAGACGTTGCAATGATACATTTGCATTTACGACCTGAAAAACCAAGCTTTAGATTGTCAAATAGACAACTGAAACTATTTGAATCTTTTAGCAATCCTATTGAAAACCTTGAAAAATTGTCAGGGCTGCATAACAATGCAAATAAGGCTCAACAATAAATCACATGCATTATTAAATTCTTCAAGTTTACTTTCCTTCCATTACCATTAACTCTTTAGATTTTATCAAATAGCTCTTAAGTTATTGAGTGACTAAATGGTTTTCTAGTCTAGCCAATAAATCAAAGCAAAAGTGTCTTCAGAGGTATTGTGTAAACCTGACTTAACAAATTAGGAAGTGTGCTCAGAGGAGGTCGTAGCAGTGCAAAGAGCGAAAGTGATGTGAATGCCCTTGCTGGTGTTAAATCCCCACCAAGCAAAGTAAATGCCCCAAATGAAACTACTGTCACAACAACTGGTATGCTGTTCAGTATGAAATTGTTAAACTGCAAGAAAAAGAAGATAAATGGAAAATAAATAAAAATAGAAATAAACTCAAATTGTGTGGTAAAACACATGAATACTTCATGTAGCTTGATCGCTAGTAGTGTGAACAGCTAGTGCAACAGGCAAAAATCAGCTACATAGAGAAATGAGTATTTGACCATGTTCATTTTGAGAGCAACTTGTATAATGGGCCAAGATACTAATGTAGCAGCAGATCGCAGGTATGTGTCACAACTTATCATAAATCAAAAACAAGGTAGCAATAATGTAAGTCATCTTTCCCATAAGCAGTATTAAAACAGGGAATCTGAGATTATGAATGATTACAACCATAATCACATTTTCCCTCAAATCAAATTCTCAAGGCATACTTGTAAATTTTATGGTTGGTGTTACATTTTCCAGTGCAAAAGGAAGTATGCCCGTTGATTTTACATGGCAACTGGCAATTTCATACTCTATTTTGGCATTTCATATAGCAAACACACATGCAAAGGAAAAATGGACTAGAATTTCAAATATCATACAGCAGATAGTAGCTGAGCTCTCCGAAGCCATGACAGCTCATCATTTCGTATACTGTGAACTCTTGTCTGAAAGCTCTTCTCCCATGCATAAAATCTGAAAATTTTCCAAGCATAGGGCCAATAAGCAATGTCAAATGGCAAAAAATATATTGGAAATCCAAGGGAAACGCTTTCTAAATTCGACCGTACTTCACTGTGTCCATAGCAGCTAAAATTTCGTTCATAAGGCTGACTCTCCTGTCAGTCCACTGTAGTCCTTCCTTGGTCATTATTCGCATTTTGCTAATCACAATGGTCTGTCCCCATATAAATAGAGATAATGTTAAGGCATGATCAATCATCACAAAGATGGTTTAAATAATTTCATCTTGCAGGGAACCAAAAATAGAAGATAATAGATGTCAGCAAACCACGAATTTTTTTTCCCATGAGTGTCACAGTAACTTGCATTGACTAGCAGACTTCTCTATGAGACAAGATTTAATCCAATGATTTGGTTTTTCTACCTATGTCACCACTCATGCTTGTTTTGCTTTCATTCTCTCTTCGATCTAGAAGTAATCTGAATGAATTAAGGAGATAACTGCTTTGTTAACTCCAAAGATAGGGGGTTCAACTACAGCCTTAAATATGGGAAGCTGGCAGAAAATGATTACAATGGCTGACATCAATATCATCAAGTGAATTCTCACTTTGCTAAGAAAATGAAATCTATCACTTCAAGAATTGAAAAGGGTAGGACACAATTAAAAACAAAGAGTTTCAATAAAATATTAAAAAAGGAAGGCAATAAAGATTTGTACCTGCAGTGGAACCATGAGAACTAGAATTACTGATCCAAGAAGTGAAGCAACACCTAGTTGCTGATAAAGAAGAGCCATGGAAATAATGATACGAAACGGAGCTGACCACAACACGTGAAGTTGTTGGCATATTTGCTAAACAAAGTAAAGTAGTATCAATAATAGTTCAGATCAACTCTCTAACCAACATGGGAAGAATAAAAAAGTGAAGAAAAGATGGATGCAAAATACAAGATTAATTGCAACTTGCAAATGTTAAGCACATTTTGGTCTAGGATCACAACAGTATAGATGTCCTCCCATGTTATGTTCTTGTTAAGTCAACAAGTTATGTACAAGTTGTGATAGAAGAAGCTACCATATATTAACATGAATATTGTTTTTACCACTATTAAAGGAAAGGCTAACTTAGTAACTAGACATGTTCAAGGACTGCCTACCCACCCAAAATTTAGGCCTGAAAAATGAGCTTGGGCAAAAAAATTAGTCCTATTAAAATATGGCTCAGGCTCGTTTTCTAAGCTCGTAGTATATTATATTATGTTATTTTTATAAATTATGTAATTTATAACGTATAAAAATTAGATGTATAGTAATATATAATATTATAATGTAAATTAGAAAAATGTTAAGTTGTATATACATAAAATTCTAATAAACAAAAAAGTATATTAAATTAAAAGCAATATAAAAAAAATTTCAAAAAACTGGACGGGCTTAAAATAGGCTTGGGTTAATCATTTACAAATATAGGCGGTTTTAGATAAAATTTTAAACTCATATTTTGGACCAAGCCAGGCTTGGGCAAGTATAAAGTGTAGTATATCGTGCTTAAGACTAGCCCAAACCTAACCTGGCCTGTGACCACCTCTAATTTAAAGATCATAAATCCACACTTAAAATTTGCTACTTTTGTAACCAAAATGGCCAATATATTCGCTAGATGTTTCAAAATCTCAAATTCCAGTTGACAGTTATACCAATTATATCAGTGGCAACATTGTACAATGAACATTGGCTCAAATGCAATTTTTGTATTCATCTTGATCCTGTCAAAGGATCATCATCTTTCTTAAAGTACCAACATAAGGCAAAGTTTTAAATATAACAGGATATATACTAAAATTTTTCCAAAATATACTGTACTTTGTCTTTATGGACTTCGATTCTAAATGCATAATACACCATTTTTGGAATCGATAAACACTTGCATTTTCACAACAATCAGACAAGGACCATACCTGAAGTGCAGTAGCATCTGTTGTAATCATATTTGTTATCTTTCCAGAAGGGAAATTCTTGCGAGACTCGTGAGTCAATCTCAAAGATTTGTGAAATATAGCCGCCACCTATGACAGAAACAGTAAAATGCAATTAAGTCATCAAATTGAAATGGATAACTCAGCTCCAACTGAAGCAACTTTGCTCTACTTGAAAAGCGAAAGAGGCTCCATGTGCTTGTTTGTGTCTATTTTAGGAGGAAGAAACTATATTACCAGAGTAGACCGTAGACGAAAACCAACACGCCAAACATTCTGCATGTACTGAGCCTCAAGCAGTACAACACATAACTGAAATGAGTCGAAATAAGTCACTTATCAGAACAGCAGCAGAAGCAGGTCTCCAAGGTATCATTTCTTTGAACTTTCATGAATAGCTAATATAAGCAACAGCCTTCATCTTTTGTTGAAGAGAAACAAACATATGGACAAAGACAATGATAACAACACAGCTATTCATAAGAAATGAGAGAAAGCATGAATAAAACCCTTGAGTTAAACACACCACAATATTCAGGTTTGTTGCAAAAAAAAAATATACAATGCTATGAAATAATTTGTACAAAAGAAAACTCTAAACTGGGAGAACCTGGGTTTATACTAAAAGGGAAATCCAGATATGGAAACACAAAATTGGGACCATACCACTCCAAGAAACATCAAGAAGGCGTAGATGTAACCAACCCATGCTGGGTCACCTCGTTGCATAGACTGCAGACCATAACAAGAGAATTATAAATTTAACACAGAGCATAGAATGACAAAGTAGAATCATCACTAAATGATGAAAAATTAAAAAATTGTCCACCACAGTATTACTTTGGCCAGAGAAAAATCATTGTGTTACTTCTTGTTACTTAAAATTTCTATAATTTCTTAAAATACATACACCCTCAGTAGAACTATAGGGTTATTGAATCTGAAATCAACATTTCTCTTCTATAAAAGAATAAACAAATAGATACAAGAGGTCCTTTCTTTAATTAGGCCTTAACCAGGAGATAGGAAAATAAACATAAACCTGTAAGAGATGGTTCAACAACATAGGCCCCGCAAACTGACAAAGGTCACATCCAATCTGCAATGTTCAAATAGGAATTCATAAGCCAGCATTCAAAAGTTTGTTACAAATTCTTTAGACAATTTAGTCATATTATCATGAAATGATAAGTCTCCAATATGACTTTCTAGTAGGAAAACTCCACATTTTATCTATAGAAAATATGCACGGTCAAAATGGCTAACACTTATTACTGGTCAAGATTAGCATAGGCAAGACTCATGCTCATGAACAGGATGAGGATTGCAAAACTTAATTGATTACCGTTTCAAATAGTAGCTACTGAAGGAGCATCTAAACTACAACACATATGGTAAAGGATGCAAAATTCTTCAATACAATAGATGGCATAGATAAATGAAGAAAAACACCTACCATGTATAAAATAAATTATAGTTACTAACAATTTCGAGCTCACAAAACACAAAACATGTATCACCTAAATATGATCCTGTTCTCTTAATTCAAATAACTTAATAATTTATCATCAAATTAATTTCCATGAGAAATACGCATAGCAGGCTCATTACCTTGAAAACACCCCCCAACCAAAACCTGCATGATTCATTTATAGAGAAATAGTTAATATAGGTAAGGCAAGATGACATCTAGACTTGATAGAGGAATTCTTCAGGATGCATAAGTTCTCATTAGTCATTACCACTATTATAAAGGAAGGGAAAAGTGTAACCGCATAGTTAACTAACCTTCCTCCCAAGCTACTATTCAGTGATCTCAAAAGCCATGGCTTAGATCTTTTAGCTTCTTTGTCCCAACATCTATGGAATCTGTAGAGATAGAAATTGCTATCTTTGAGTGATTGTATGCATTATCATGTGGAAGAAAATGCAAGGAAGTGACAGAATGCTAACTTATGAATCAGTATTTCAGTCTGATCCCATGTATCCAACTTCCAAACATCCCTCTCAGTGATAGGTCTTTTATACCCTTGCTGCATGAGCGGAGTAATCCATCCGAAAAAAATTCCTGTCATAGCATATTGCATAAAATTTTGAACTAGAAGCTCACAAGTTCATAGTATAACATCACTAACCTATGATTTGCACAAAATTTATATTTGCGAAAATCATAGAAAACATTTAATATCTGTAGGACAGACCAAACTGTCTTTATATATAAAAGGACTAATGTTGCTTTGGCTATTTACTTTTCCCCAAGTACCCATGTTAGATAATTATCAGAAACCTTACAGTGGACACGTGTATGGGGACTCAAGCCCTAAACCTTCCAAATATTATGGGGGGGGGGGGGGGAATCAAATGCAACGGATGAGCATGTAATCATTCGACACTTCTCTCAAGTTCCAAGCAACATGGACCAAGGATGCCAGACTTCTGATAAAGAGCATATAGATTCTTTTCATAAGAACATCCAAGACTAGTACATATCATTATCTTATTGACAGACTAGCCAAGTCATTACCTAGTTATAGTTCCATCATAATGGTTCTTTTCTACAAATAACCAGCAAACCCGCAATCAATTGAACATTTTGAACTTGTAGTATCATGACCAAACAGTCAGAGGACTTACTCGGATAAAGGAAATGCATACATACATACATACATACATACACACACACACACACACACACACACATTATATAATATAAATATATATTCTGTTCACAATGCAGAACATCCCAATCCCATTACTTGCACATATTAATATAACATCTGTCCTTATTACAGTCTAGCGCATCAATTACATAGTTATAGTTCTATCAAAATGATGCTTTTATAAAAGTAATTAGCAAACCTGCAGCATTTGTACTTTTTGAACTTGTGGTATCATAATCTCTCAATCAGAGTACTTACTTGAAATAATGCTGGCATGCCTCTCAGGGCATATATGCTCTCCTCCAGAAAGTGGTTCATATTTTTCATCATCAAGAGAATCACTTTCAACCAAAAGATACCCAGGGGAGAGATGGAGATTAGGAAAATAAACAAGTAGAAGAATCCCAAATAAAACCTACACCAGAAAATAAGCACAATAAACCAAACTGCCATAAAGACTTGAAGACAGAAATCATTAGAACTCTTTGTCAAAGAAATTGTCCAAACTTCTGTCCCAAAGGGTTTAAATTTAGACCAACCTACCAAGTATTAAAATTTGACCAAAAGCTTGAACTTGATTAATTTAAATCCAGAATAATTAAAATGAAACTAATTCATGTCAACCTAAATTGAGACATTAGCAGCTAAAGTGATGAATGCTTGGAAAAAGAGGTAATGTCAATATTTCCAGAGAGAGAAAAAGAGAGAGCTATTGTCTCTCTTTAATTTTCGTTAAGTTTTTGTACTGCACAACTTGCTAGTGAAGCAGCTTTTAGCCAGACTTCAAGAGGTTCGTAAAACTAGGAGAGGTATTATGGCACCAAGGCAAATACAAAAGCAGGTAAAGACTACTTCTATAGAGATACTAGAAAAAAACGAATATGAAAAAAGGCAAATATAGAGAACAAACCTGACAGAATACTGTGCTGATGGTCAAATACAATGCATAGCTGCATGAGCAAATAACCTTATCAGTGAAGTGTTCTGTTTACACAGTTTAATGGACTATATTTTATCTAGTCAGGCAAAAGAAATAAAAAAGATATGCTTGAAAAAAGCCTTTTCCTTTGAATGATATCAGTCCATATCTCCAACTAATTAACTGTTCTCAAATGTATGAAAGTTTCTATATGATCCAAAATAGTTT
Source organism: Kokia cookei (assembly GCA_039519145.1). NCBI lineage: Eukaryota > Viridiplantae > Streptophyta > Magnoliopsida > Malvales > Malvaceae > Kokia > Kokia cookei. Next base: position 176,935 of record JBBHDX010000686.1, read on the forward strand.
CCTGTGGTCAAATTTTATTTGGTACATAATTTTAGAAGCTAAAACAATCATTACTGCTGATGGTGGGTCTTCTAGAAATACTGGTATGTAAGAATGATAGGAGAAAAAAAATAAAAGATAAATGACCATCCCCCCTAATATATTACTATTCCAGAACCAGAAAGGTATTTTTGCTTAGAGATTTATGAACTGACAAAATGATCCCAAAATATTCATAGGATGAGACTTGAAAAGAGTATGTATATGAGAAAAGGATTATAGATCACATAAAAAGCTTTTTGCTCATATTACAACCCCCCCCCCCCCCCCCGGGAGAAAAAGAAAAGAAAAATGCTAATGGAATTTTATTTTTTTAAAGCTGCTTATGGTAAATGAACTTAAATTGAGGAATGGGAGGAATCTAACCTATTGTGCAGATCCTTCACTGGGAGAATGAGATTGAGAAGCACAACATCCCCAACCAGAACATAAACAACTCCAAAACGCACATACCACCGAAACTCGCGGATGTAACTTTTTGTTTCCAGTCCTATCATAATAAGCACAGAGCACCAAGTTGTAGCCTCAATGATCAAAGAGGTTACCTGCAAGAGCGTGAATTATAAAACATACACAACTTTTAGCAAGCTGCTATATTGCAATAGCATATAACAAAATGGTATAACAGGAACATATGGTAACACCTGACCGTGACCAAATAGAGTAAATAAATTGGATGAAATAAGCAAATGAACTCAGCATAAAGAAACAACTGGTCCGTTTTTAAAGCTATAATAGTCCTCCAACAATTAAACTTAAAAATACAGAAACTTACCTCATAGGGAGCAAGGCCAGTTGTTCCGTCCAAATTAAAGATCGAACTACCCATCAACAACCTTAGTATCGGCTCAATGGTACAATAACCGGCCAAAAAACCAAGTATATAGCAATAGTATTCTGAACTCAAAGAAAACCTTTGGACTTTGGAATTCTTCTTAATTAGCCATATACGATAACAGCACAGGCCCAGAAGAACCAAGTGAGAAAATAATAACACACCAGAGCTGATAGCACAAGGTGTGTAAGCACCAAAAGCACCGTCAACTAGTTTTGTCCTAGCTGCATTTTGCAATGGTTGGCAATACCAAACCAATGGTTCAACCGCCATCACTAACCACCACTCTGAAAGACACAAAACCGATTAGCTATTTGTTGAACTCATCTTCTGCTTCACGTGATTTGAAATGTAACAGGAAATTCTATGCATAGTTAATGACTTAATAAAACCTCATGTCTGCATTGAAGAAAAGAAAACAGCACTCATGCTTCAAAATTAAAAAATTTGCAGTAAATGAGAACTGTAGACATCTCAACACGAATAATACAAGGAAAGAAAGAAAGAATCCAACCAAGATTCCAGCATAATAAAACTAGATAAGGTTACTTTGCAACTAAAACCACATTTGGAATAAAGGAAGACATGACCATTTCGATCTATGCTATTAATGTGATTAAAGATTCAAGTTTTAAGTTTTCAATAATCGTCCCCATTCAGACCAAAAAAAAATTTACGTCAACAAAAGTCCAGTGGCACTTTAAACGATTAAACTTGTTCCAGTTCTAAGCAATATGAAATCCCAAAGCTCAGAATCGTGATTCAAGTTCCCTCTTCCTGCAATCAATCTGAACAATAACGAGAGCAACAAAGATGGATACCTGTAATTGTTGGACAGGACAGGACAGGACAGTGTTGTGGTAGTCGAAAGGCTTTAAGTAGTAAAGCTATGAGAGTTTCAAGGAACCCAGGATTCTGGGGTTACGACAATTGGGATGCATGATTAATCATGTATATATGTGTAGTTTGACAAGAAGTCAGATAACAAGGAATAGGATCGCTTGGAGTATTTTAAAAATAAAAAGTAGGGGGTGGGCATGATGCTGAAAAAGAGACGAGACACGGACAAAAAGATTTAGCGTCACGGCTGACGCTGTATTAGCGAAGCGACAATCATACACTAAAAAAATTAATGTTCCAATGCTCACCATTATTTTGTAGAGGTTCGGTCTTTTTTAATTATAAATAATATATTATAAAATTAATACAACTGGTGGCTTATATGTCTTGAAACACCACTAAATACGCGAGACTATTCTTTTGGTGGCGTATATGTCTTTGAATGTTAAGGGTACAGGTTCAAACACACGAGATTTTGTACTTTTAGTAGAAGTCTCCGCATCATGTATAATGCTACTTCTGATTGAGTTAGAAGATAAATTTTTTATTCAATTTGAGAACAATACCAACTTGCTAAAGAATTTGTTAATTCCGAGCAAACAAAACTCCAAAAACTTTTTCAGAAGGAAGTCCATTTCGCTCTCAACAATAACTAACCATTCCAACTGTCTTCCTATTTGATTTGCTTCAAAATAGACTGATAACTCGTTTATTGCGTAAGCATCATGTAAATAATAAGGTTAATGGGTCTTTTTTTACTTAAGTTGGGTGTATCAAGATATGTTTTTAGTTAACTTAAAATTGTTTTGTTACCCAATAACCACGTATTATAAGTACAGTTCTTAATGAGTCGAGTGACCCGTCCAATTAGATTGACCCAACCCATTTTGAGTTAGATTTGGATAAAAAAAAATTTTCCTTAAGCCAATTAAACACGACATATATTTAAATCAGGTTTTATTAAAAAATGGTGAAAATAATATGGCTTTATTAAAAAAACTAATGGATAATTAAAAATTAAAAATAAATATTAATGAATGATTAAAAAATTTTAAAAATAAATAGAAAAACATGGTTGTGTCACTTGTCACAATTTTAGTGTATATATATGATTTCTTCGAATTATTATCTAATTGATATAATTAAATAATTGAAGTTTGAGGTAAAATTGAATTAATTAGTTATCATGAATCTGTTGATTAAAGAAATTAAATTAGTGTCCTCATGATTCAAATAAGATCAAGTTATCAACTAGATTGATAAAATAATCTAATCTAGAAATTATTTTAGTTAAGTTAAATAAATAAATAATATTTTTGATAATCGAAAATAGTTATTGGGTTGAATAAATTATAAATATTAAATAAAAGTTCAGATAACACATATAATTGTACATGGAAGACTCAATAAAATTTAGTTATTTGGTTAGGATAGTGTTATTTACTAAGGATCTCGCCACCTCCTGTATTACGATTCTACTTTAATCAAAAAATCATTTTATAATAATTTTGTACATCACACCGATATAAAAAATATTAATCACATATTTATATATTTATAAGGTGTGACTTGAGTTCGAGTCGCGTTAGTCACTGTTTGTAAATCATCGAAAATTTCTCAAATTTGAGGAGAACCAAGATGAGAGTAAAAGGTTCAGTTGCATAAATAATTTTTGGCAGCAAAGGCATCCCAAATACACAAAAACTTACTTTTGAACCCAAACCGATAAGTAAAATCTAATTTAGGAATGTTTCTCAATACAATCTTTATGACTTGCTTTATTTTAATTAGCTAGTGAAGAAGAGAGTTAGGATGCAGGAGCATGTGCTAGTGGTAAAATAGAATAAAATGATAATAATAAAAGTTGAAGAGAATCAATTATAAAAAATAATGTTGAAGATCTGGATACAATATAAATGAGCAGATGAGATGAGATCTTGCATTGATGACAAGTGTTTTTTAATGCAGAAATTCATGATTTGTAATGGTTGGTTTTGGGGTTATCCACCTTACTACCTTGCATTCATACAACAAATCTAAAAAACATTTGTAGTAACTGGTTTATTCCTACCTCTCACTTTTCACACATCTCTATATTTACACACTATATGTATATATCATGCATGCTTTACACTTTTTTGTTGTAACTTTATTTCTTTTTCATGATTCGTTGTTTATTATTTATCTTGCTTTTTATTGGATTTGTTATTTTTGTCTCCTTTATTTTTAATTTGATTTGTTATTGATGAAGAAGAATTATTTGCGTATAAAATTACTTGTATGCTATTTTTTTAATTTAATAGAATGCGTTATCTGTGATAGAAGGAGTATTGTGGTTGTTGAAGCAAGTAAGATATCGAAAAGTGAAAAATAAAAGTTGATTGTTGTTGTTATAATGGTAATACACAATTTAATTCGGAAAAAACATGAAAATTTAGATGACGTGAATTTAAGAAATGTGAAAATATTGATAGCACAACTGAAAATATTATTCAGCAAAAAAATATGCGTGATGTAAAAAGTGATGATGATAAAGAATTCAACGATTCACATGGCTTTTTCACTATTTAAAAAGCAAACATGCATGGATTTAATAATAATTGTTATTATATTACAAAGAGTTATTGTTATTATATTACTAATAATATCTAAAATATGATTTATATATTTATATTGAAATTTGTAAATAATTTATATTAATTATTTAAAAGGTATTTAAAACTTATATGTTATTATATTAAATCACTTAAATTAGTTACTCTTCTACTTCCCAACATCACTATTAAAATGGATATTTTAACTTTCAACCACAATTATTTATAGTAATGTCAAACACTTGAAATTAAAATGCATTTTTCTATCGTACTTTTTTTAAACTAAACTTTTAAAAGCTCTTCTCAACAACAACAACAAAGCCAAACTAACCCTAAATGAGTTTGAGTTAGTTTTGATTTTGTTTCGGTTTGAAAAAAGTCAATAAAAGCTTGGTCAATGAAATTGAAAGAGATAATGGCATAAATAAATTTGAATTTTGAGTTAAACTTAAATATGTGCAAGCTTAATCAAGTTCAAATAGTTCTATTATTTTTTAAACCGATTTTAAAAAGTTAAATTAAATTTGATCCGAATATCTAGCTTCAAATTAAACCAACTCAGGTTTTAAGTATTCACATTCTATTATTTAAGATGCTACAAATTTCATCAATAATGTACCTCACTGCATATCCAGTTTCCACTTACCGGATCCAACTGAGGTTTTTTTGCTTAAAACTTTATTATCTACAGAAAAGTAAACTTTTTTCTTTTCCTTTTTTATTGAACCTAGTCACTCGTAATTATAAAATGGATAAAAAAAAAGGGGCAAAAGAAGATCATTATAATGCAATTCTTTTAACAATTCAACTAAATTGTCCGACAACTATGGAGTTCAAAAATTTGTGCCCAAGCTCGAAATTACAAAAAGAAAAAAAAAAGAAAAAAAAAGAAGGTTATGAGACAAAGATTCATTGGCTAACAATCCTTGATGGAAACTTTGGACAATTTTCAGATGCTACACTCCAAAACGACATTCAGTTATGAATCCAAAAATCCAGACGGGAGAGATTGAACTCTACATTTCAGTTTGATCCCAGTCGATTGATCTGTCTTCGAAACCATAATCAGATTGATGAAGCCTGCTCCTTGCCAATTTGCTCATTATAGCAAGACCTGGATGATGAAGAAAAGGAGAAACTTGTAAGACGATTAAAGGAACAAACAAAAGGTACTTCAGATTATTCGGGGTAAAATCAGACACGGGGTCGATGTAAAAGCAATAGATGGCATGTTATTTTTTGTACCTTCAACCATTCTGTAAAGTGCTGACCACCATCCATCTTTAGACATCTGACGCTGATCTAGGGACTCTTCGATTGTTTTATCATGCTTCCCTTCCAGAACTCCCTGAAGAGTTATCACAGCATCTCTCGTTTTCTTGAGGATACTGTTCTCATCTTCGATTTCCAAGCGAGTAAGGTCATTTTGTGATGAAGTAAGGCTAACAGCGAGTGCAAACTGGGCAGCAGCAGCCCATCGAGAAGACGCCAACCATTTCCTCTGTTTATCCAACTGCCTATTCTCTTCTCTGCCTACACTGTCCTCTCCCCCTCCGAGTACTAGACTCCGCAAGTATTGTGCATTAGCAGCCCCTGTACTTTGAACCATCTTGGAGAAAGCACTTCCTTCATTTGACAATAGTTCTTCTGGCGTATCATATTCCAGAACCTGGCATCAAAATAAACATCGATGCATCAACCAAAAGCCACACACGAAAAAGAGAATAAAACCAAGAAAGATTTCAATGAGACTTAAAAGAACTCAAGAATTGCATATATACCCTGCCAGAAGCAAGCAAAAGAATACGATCACAGTCAATTACTGTATTGAGTCTGTGAGCAATGATAAGCATGGTACATGATTTAAATTCTTCCCGAATTGTTTTCTGAATAAGAGCATCAGTTCTGACATCGACAGCTGCAGTTGCTTCATCAAGAACAAGTATCTTTGATCTCCTCAATAATGCACGAGCAAGACTTAGCAATTGCCTTTGCCCGACACTAAAGTTTTCCCCAGCCTCTGAAACCTGGAAAAAACACAGGATAAGTGTTCAATAGTTGTCATCAAAGAACCATACTGATTCAGCACCTATGGACACTTCCAAAAAACTGACCAACTGATCATCTTTCTTTTCCAAGCATTGGAAGAAATTGATTAGCAAACTGTCAATAAAATTCCCATCAGAAATTTTTTTTTTTTTAATAAATACCTCAGCATACAGACCAAGAGAATTCCTCCGAATGACATCTTTCAGGTGTGCTCTCTCTAAAGCCTCCCAAAGGTCAGCATCATTGTGTTCACTGAAAGGATCAAGATTAAATCTCACAGTTCCTGGCCCAAATAAAAACAAAATGGACGTAAATATTATATATTTTAGTTGGAACAAAATATGATAGATGAAATCCAATGGACATAAATGTTAAATGTTAGACTATCTCCACTTTAAAAGTTAATAGATATTGGGAAAAGAATATTTATGATAATGCTAGTAAAACAGAAAAAAGGAATTCTAAGTCAAACCATGGGAGATACCCAGAAAAGTTTTCAGTAAGCTATCATGTAAATATAATCTAGATCTTTGGCGGGGCGTACCAGAGAAAAGAACGGGTGCTTGTGGTATAATCCCAAGTACTTTACGCAGGTCCATCAGTCCGAATTTTGCAATATCACAACCATCAATTAAGATCCTTCCTCTTTCCAGCTCTACAATTCGAAACAAAGCATTTAACATGCTTGATTTTCCAGCCCCTGTCCTTCCAACAATGCCTACCTTGTCACTAGGAGAAATTGTAAAAGATAACCCATGCAGGACAGGTGGAAGTTCAGGCCTGTAACGAAGGACAACATCCTCAAACTTAATAGATCCAGATGAAGGCCAAGCAGGAGGGGGACGGTTGCTCTCAATAATAAGTGGTGCTTCTGAAGGCAGCTCTATATATGTACCAACACGCTCCACTGCATTCAAACTATTTTCAGCCAAACTGGCAAGCCTGAGTACAGTGGTCAATAAACTTGTAATGTTTAGAGCATAACTAAGAAGTAGACCCATAGTAGATGCATATTCTTGCTGGTTCTGTGCCCTTCCATTTTGCATGACAGCAAAGGTTGCTGTAAACCAAATCATAAGTCCTCCCAAAGTTTCCAATCGGATTGCAAGCCAACGATTGGAGCTCATGTTCACGAGAGTGAATCTTATATTATTGTCCATGGATTTTCCATTTATGTCAGCCATGCGATCATAAGCTTTGTAAGCTCGAATAGTAGACAGACCATTCAGTGCTTCTCCAAATTGTGCGTATACAGGTGATCTAGTTACAGAATCTAAGCGCTTCACTTCACGCGCAGTACTCTGTGGGGTTAACAAAATGATGATTACATGAGAAACATACAAACAGAAACATCCAGCTGCAGAAACCTCCATAAGCTAAATTTACTGACTACTAAAAAATCAGAACTGGTAAAAGTCAGGCACTTTCTACGAGGAGAATTTATAAATTTCAGTGTTAGAGAAGAAAAACAAAAAATCAGAAAAGCAAAAGACAAGGTCAGTTTAATTACCTGGTAGTATAAATAAGCAGCATAAAACAAAACCAAAAGTGGCATTATGGACCACAATGACATAGTGCTCACAACTCCTATCAAGACAAAAGTAGAAAGGAGCTGTGACACTTGACCCAAAAACATATTGACGAATGGGGCGACATTTCGATCAATGTCACCTAAATCCTTTGCAAATCTATTAATAATCCGTCCAAGTGGGTTGGTGTGGAAGAAGGTCATTGGAGCTCTAAGTATGGAAGTAAGCATGGCATCATGCAACCTTCTGGCCGCATAAAGACTTGACATGATTAACCAATATGAATTAACCAATGTCACCAAGACCTGAAACCAGATGAGGGAGAAAATGAAGATAAAATATGAGATATAAAACCAGATGAGGGAGAAAATGAAGATAAAATATGAGATATAAAACCAGTAAACCTGTTCCCTGAAATGCTTTGCTAATTTTTCTGAAAATAAAAGTACTAATATGTATTCAAATATAGGGAAGAAAACTTCCCAACCCTTAAGGAGAATAGAACTACTCTATTGATGTAAATGAATAAAATGTCAAAAAGATCTGTAAGAACTTAAGCATTAACTTAAAGCCAATTAGCATATAACAAATTCATACCTGACCAAATGATAGAAGTGAATAGATCAAATTGTAATAACCGGGTCCATGAATCTTCGTACTACTTTGATCTGTCCAAGAACTAAGCCACGTGCTGCTTGAAACTCGTAAAACTTCTGTCAGGATGTAACAGATAAAAAGCACCATTACCACCCATAAACCTCCCAATGCATTCTTGTACCTGGAAAGAAAAGTGAAAGATATCGCACTCATTGAGCTTTTCTTTTTCCTTTATAACAAAATTCAAAAACAAAGGAATTCAGAATATATCACAGCAGAGATGTTAAATCCTTTCCTCCCTTCCTCCTCACACACAATAAATAGATTTCCAATTACCTAAAGCACATTTAGTTAACATAATGAAACCATAAATCTGCTCAGTGAATCTTCATTAACAAAGCAAGAACAAATCTATCAGTAGAAGACAGGAAAATTTGTCAGTGTATTGCAGTGAGATAGACCGGATGAAACTTTTAATTAGTTGCATTAAGGGTCCATTTATGAGAGCCATCAATAAGAGGAAATGTTGTCACCTTCCTTCTAAGCATAAAAAAGGAGTCAAATTTAGTGGTTGAGAAGGTTAAGAGAAGTCTACATAATGAATACTGGGAAAGATGATGTTCAAAGAACACTATGTTTTTCACATTAGCTAAATCTATCAATCAATTTAAGTAGAGTTGAGGAGCTAGTTATCATAGAATTTGAGGACTCTAAAGATATGGTAATAGCAGTATATACAAGTAACAATGCAATGCAGGGAAGAGGAGTGAAAATCAAAACATTTAATATTCTACCTCACTAAAACATTCCAGCTAACAACTCCTGTTTCCCGTTCTTCCTGCTTAATGAGAACAGATTTGCCTTCTTTTGTTTTATTTGGTTGGCTTGCACTTTTGGGCATGTCATTTGGTAATCCATTAGCAACGGGTTTAGAGTCCTTCTGGTCAACTATATCACTGTTCTCATTTTCTTCTGCATACTCTTCCATTTTTCCTGCATTCTCCATTAGCTTTTGGAACAGCACACCATTATTACTGAGGTCCTCAAAAGTTCCTTCCTCTTTCACCATGCCTTCATGGACCAGAATAATTCTATCAACCTGTGAAAGGAAGTGAAGCTGGTTTGTGACAAGAACTCTTGTTTTGCCTCTCAATTCTCCCTTTACGCATTTATCAAAAACCTGAAAATTATTGGTAGCAGAAATCAGGCCAATATCACATCAAAATTGAAAGCAACTAACATTACCAAATTTCCAAATACAAGTAAAGGCTGTAACAAGAGGAATACTATTTCTTCAAGGGACAGCAAATGGGATATGAAATAAAATAAAATAAACAAAAAACATAACAGAAACAAATAAAAGTATGTAGTGCACGTTAACACCTAAAAAGCAAGTTTTGAAGATCATATACATATATCAGATTTTCTATGAGCATAAATGTAACATGCGTGACATTTTTCCTACTTTAATAAGAATAGTATTGTTCACCCTACCCACTGCAACAATATGTTATGCACAGCCCGTTGATATTGGACCAGGTCTAGTTCTTGATTCTTAAAAGCTACAAAAATTTAAAACTGCAAAAATGGGACCAAGGGTATTAACATGCAAAAACAAGAAGGGACTAAACCACATGAATTCTTCTATGACATTTTGTGTTCTATCAGGGGCAATATCATGAGTAAGATCAATAAAGATCAGTTTTCTTTACATGGTAATAGAACATAATTCTGCTCAGCAAAAACAAAAGGGCAACTGAGGAGTAAAAAGAACCAAAAAAAAGGCTACATTGAACCAGTCACCTGCCGAGCCACATGTGCATCCAGAGCACTCAAGGGGTCATCAAAAATGTAAACATCTGAATTGGAATACACAGCCCTAGCCATGGAAACCCTTTGCTTCTGCCCACCACTAATATTGACACCTCTTTCACCAATCTCAGTAAGATCACCACCCTAACATCAAAAAATAAACTATTGAGATAAAAGTGTTGGGTAGACAAGATACTTCTGTCTATTCACTACATCGTGTCACAACTTTTCTAAAATGCTTACAGGCAGTAGCTCAAGGTCGTGCCGCAATGAAGTAACATCTAATGTCTTCTCATATCTTGCTGATTCAAAAGAAGATCCAAACAATATGTTATCACGTACCTGCAAGTATAAACTCCAAAGATCAATAACAAATATTAAAGCAATTAAACTTCTTAAGTTTGAACGGTATGGACTTTTCAGCATGTTAAGCTACTAAATCTAAGGTCACGAGACAAGCCATCTTAATCATCTTGGAGGAGATAAAAAATACTAATATTCCTTATTTCCAAAAAGTTTTAACAATATAGTAACAAAACTGACCGCCAATAACTAAACAAGTAAGATTACATGCCATAAAAGCACAACCACACATAAAAATGAGATAAGCAAGCCAAACTTACAGTTGCATTGAAAATCCATGAAACTTGAGGAACATAAGCAACTTTTCCTCTGATAACAACACTGGCTTCAGACATTGGAGGAAGCTCCCCAAGCATTGCAGATATAAGCGAGGTCTTTCCTTCACCGGTACTACCAACTACTGCAACCAGGCTACCAACTGGGATATCTAAATTAATATTAGACAATGTGGGCCTCTCTGCCTGAAATAATAACAAGAATTTTATATCATAAAAAATAAATGAAAGTGCACAATTTATAATATGAAATGTCATCAGAGACATAAAAAGAAGGGAAAACTTGTCTCAGCATGACATAAAAGTGCAAAGCTTTTGCAGCTTCAGGATAGTACAAACAGAATCAAAGGGTCATTGACAAAAGAGGAAGTAACCAACACAGAAAATATGTACTCTTGACAAACCATATCTAAGGTTCATGAATTCAATTTATAATATGATTATCGTATTAGATTACAGAATCAATGATCAACTTAAACATGTATGCTGTAAACATTCAACTGAAATTACAGACTAAAAAAGAAAAAAAAGTGTCAGAAATTAAGAGCTAACCTTAGATCTGATGAAAAAAAACCATCTCTTTATTGCATTGCTGGAAATTCAGGATCAGAGGAGGATTTGGCACAGACTTCAGCCAGAACTCTCCAAACCAGTGAACATTGCACAGCATTTACCCACCTGTCAATGACAGCATTAGGATCCAAAGAAAAGCACCCTACTAGTTTTATACATTCCACATTTCTACTAACCATAGGAATGTATACCACCTATGTAAAGTAACAGATCAAGGGCAGAGAAATACAATCATACATCCCATCTACTACCAAAATGGCCAATGAAAACACCACTGCACTAAATGGTCTAGCCCAAAGCAACCTAAAAGAAGGCAAAGAAGATCACCTGAAGAGAATGTTTGGAAGCATGAATAAGGGGAAACGAAGAACCGGACAAAAAGAAAATAGAGATGTAAATGCCCTTGAGGGTTAAGATCGTCCAAAAGTAAACATGCCAAATGAAATCACAATCACCACAACTGGGATGCTATTCAGTATAAAGCCATTACACTGCAAACAAAAATAGAATAAGACAAATAAAGAGGAAGCTGTTGAAATGATACTACCCAAACACCTATATGGCTACATCCATATCAATGTCTACAACTAGATCAAAATTAATGAAATTGATTACCCGTGAAAAGCATTCTTCATGCAGAACTGTACTCACAACTCAGAAGCAAAAATAATCTAGTTTGTAACATGTAACTATCTCTTGAATAACCAAAAGGTTCTACTATCTTTGTTTTTCTTAAGATTAGTAAATATTTTATTAGACAATTTGTAAAAGCAATAGCACATAAATAAACCATTATTATGTACACAATGTTAATTTTAAGATGGGTGTTCGGTGTTGCACACAACAGATATAGACTAGCAATTCAACATACATTTTTTCTTTCAAATTTTTCAAAAACAGTCAGCTGAAATATTTTTATCATAGCCAAATCAAGACTTCCACAAACAGAAACACAGAGAACGAATTGGGAGCTTAGATCAGGGGAATACCGCTCCAAGCAGGGATGCTTTGCGGAACCATGACAACTCATCATCCCGGACATTTTGGACTTTAGACTGGAAACTGTTCTCCCAAGCATAACATCTGAGGCATTACAGCATAAATACAGAATCATAACTAAAAGCCCTAGTACTGTACTCAAAAGCTCTGTAAAAACAAATAAATGAAAATTAAACAGTTTCCTAGAAACAAATCATACTTTACAGTGTCCATTGCAGCCAATACTTCATTCATGAGGCCTATTCTCTTATCTGTACGTTGTAAACCTTCCTTTGACAATTTTTGCATTCGGCTTATAACTACCGTCTGTTTGCCAAATAAAAAAAAAGCAGTAAGAATTAGAAAAATAATGCCAATAAAATAAAATATGCACCCTAATAAGTTTAACATCATATAATTCTCTTTATTCAAGGAATAAAAAACGTAACCACCACTATGAAATTAATAATTTACTTAAAGAAAGAATGTGGGAAAAGCCAGAGAGCAAAGTCACATACTTGCACGGGAAACATAAGGACTAGCATTAATGCACCAAGAAGTGAAGCAACACCCAACTGCTGATAAAGAAGGACCATTGCAAAAGTAATACGAAATGGAGCTGACCACAACGTGTGAAGTGATTGGCATATTTGCTGCAAAAAGAATATGATAAATATTTCATTACAAAGAGCTGAAAATTTTTTTTAATGCACTGATTTGTTTTCACAACCATTGTTTGGTCGTTCCTCCCCCATAAATAACAACATGCTCTAAAGGGGCACTAGTTCAGAACTTCAAAGTGATCCAAAGTCGAGCTATAAGCTTAAAACAAGGAAAATTAGTACTACTACATTCTTAGAAGATTAACCACTTTTAACATTTACAACCATCTTCAAGGACATTTTTCAGGTTAAAAGCAGAGGATAACCCCCTCTCCCCCCCCCCCTAATTAACATAAAAGAGGTTTGTCAGTAGTGCACTTCTAACAGCTAGTGGAGTGCTTACAAGAAACAGTAGACTGTGTACAGAATCCCATTCCACGTCATAGAAAGTCAAACTAGTTTCAGCAATATCAGCCATAAAATATGTTATATACACATAAGATAAAGTAGTAAACGATCATGCCTGAAGTTGTTCAGCATCTGTTGTCATCAAGTTGGTTATTTTCCCTGATGCAAACTTCTTACGCCCCTCATGAGTAAGCCTAAGAGATTTACGGAACACAGCAGCAACCTACAGAAAATAAGAGTATCGTCAGGAAATGGTGAAGAAAAGCACAAATATTTGAGCAACATCTAGAAAAAAAAATCCATACAAGGCTCTAACACAGACAAGTCTAATACATTACAAAGCAAAATGAAAGTTAAATAGAAAGGAAGAGGTAGATGTGCTCAGAGCTTACAATTACACCAAAGTAGTATGCAACTCAAGCCTCAATAAGATTTCCACGTGTAACCAATAATTTAAGTAATATGATCTATAACTAGTAATGCCAACTAATCACTAAATAAACATGCATCCAGACAGGTACTGAGAATGTAAAATCATTCTTCTGGATAAACAATTCTTCCAGAAAAGACAAAATCCAAATGTAGGAAGCTAAAACCAAGCCAACATAACCTAGAAAATGAAAAATTAGAAGGAAAGAGAATGCAAGGCAATTATCAATGAGACAAAAGGCACTCTCGGCCTGCCTTCAACACATGAAGAAAAGAAATAAGCTTGTTGATACTCCAGAAAAACTGAATGAAATAAATTGTTTCCAAGATAAAAACAAGTTTACCAAAGTAGATCTCAGCCGAAATCCAACACGCATGACATTCTGGAAATATTGAGCTTCACATAACACCCCTAAGGCCTGGATCAAGTTTCAACAATCAAATTAAATGCATATTCTCATTAAGAAAGTAGCTAGAACCTCCAATAGAAGGATTAAATTTATACCACTCCAACGAAAATTGAGAAGGCATAGATGTAACCAATCCAAGCTGGATCACCTTGTTGCATGGACTGCAGGAAGTTCATTTAACAAATAAGTGAAAAAACTTGGTGATAAAGTAAAAAAGGCAATAAAGAAACTAGATAACTACAAAGGTACGGGACCATTGTGCAGAGTTCTTATATCTAAACTTGATATGTACGAGTCAACTACAGATACATGTTTTACAGTGTGTTATTTGCCCAATAACGCCCAATAACAACAGAAAACTGAAGATCTTGCAGTGACAGATTTCTTTTTGCCTTTGTGCCTGAATAACATGGATTCTCCATCATAAGTTACTTAAACTTTTGACGTACTTATGACTCATGCAAGAGTATTACCATTAAGAGCATAACACATATATACATACAAGTACTACTAAATTTAGAAGAACAAATCAAAATACCCACTACTAGGCATAAGAGAACATTACAATCATGAATCGTAAATCTAAAACAGAGACATGCAAAATGAACAAAGGACTCATATACAGATTTAATTTTTCTTTAATGTTTGCCACGAGAGATTAAGTAGAGGTTCCCCCAATTAAAGGAATGAGAACATGAGCAATTCCATACAAAAAGAACTAAATCACAGGCAAATAGCCAAATACAGAAGAATGCATAGAAGCAAGTAGCAAACCTGTAACAGGCGGTTCAGTACAAGTGGCCCCACAAATTGAGACAAATCATTAAAAATCTACAGATTTAAAGAACAAGCCAGAAAGTTTAAGGGACAAATATTAGGGTAAAACAATTGTGCAAAACAGAGAATAGAAATAATCAATTGAGAAACCTTTTGTTGCATAAGAAAATGAAGATGTTCAAAAACGTGACCTGTCTAAACTCTAAAATATAGAAAACAACCTTCAAAGCCATCAAAAGTTCTATAATGTAAGACCGTTATGTTCCTATACAATTTATTAGGAGGGATAAGCCCCCTGACAGGTAGGACTTCAGTTTACACAGCCTCAGGTCACTACTTTGAATTACAGTGGGGTAGATAAATATTAGGCCAAGCCTCATGGTAGAAAGTTAGAAAATTTTAAATGAGGAAATTTTGAGCAGATTCTTTCCCAATATGCTAAAGTGAAACATTTGATCATACATTTTAAGTAAGGATGCTATGAAACACAATGATATGGCCTTTAAGAGAGACACGCGTCTTCGATGTTCATGTACATGCAGAAAGCTTGAAGGATCAAAGCCAACTCTTTCCAAATGTAACACATGAATTGGATTCATTTAAAATACTCCAGAAAATCTATAACTTTATCATAAAAGCTCCCTAAATAAAAGGCATAAGAAATTTCTAGGAACATAGGTTGTTAAACAATTTTCCATAACACGAAAGATGTTATAATACCATGTCTCTATAAGAATCAAATTAGCTTTCCAAATGATGATGCAACATTTTAAGATGAGATTATTACCTTCCAGAAGCCTCCCCACCAAAACCTAAAAACAAAGAAGGGGATGAATTAGAAAAAGATGAAGATAGTGATGAACTTTCACAAGCAATATCTAGTATTAACTACTTCACTAGAAGAATATCTGTCTCATCCAAGTACATGCTAAAGGACCAAGCTCAAGATTGAACTACTTTAAAATTTGATTGCCTCCGTAAAGGCATAAACAATACAGTCAACCTCCACTAGAAACAATGGTGCCATAATTTTCATTGCCATTTGTCTAATTACTTGTTTCATTTTTCTCTTCAAACAACTAATGCAATAATATGAAAAGGAATGGATCAGAATATCTTAACATATAACCAAATATGAAAACAGACATAAGTAAGTCCATATTTCACTACCTTCCCCCAAGGCTACTATTCAATGCTCTTAAGAGCCATGGTTTAGGCCTTCGTGATTCCTCAGCCCAACATTTCTGAAACCTAGAAAGTCAGAAACAGATATTTCATATTACTGCAATGCATAAAATATTGAAGAACCAAAATACAATTAAAAAAAAAACAGCACATACTTGTTGTTCAGTGTTTCTGTCCGATCCCAAGTATCTAACTTCCAGACATCCTTCTCTGTTATAGGTTTTTTATAGCCTTTCTCCATAAGGGGACTCATCCATGAAAATAATATTTCTAGCAAAAGGGAAATGAGCAAAAGAGCATCAGAAGTGAATTAAAAGTACAAATTTGTTCATTGATCCACGAGACATATCTACGGTTATCATTTGCATCATGATATGATTAGGGCTAAGAAGAAATGAAATAGGAAGGACCTGCTAAATTATCATCCTTATATCCATTATTCCATCAGAGTAATTTCATAGTTAAAAAGCAATGAGCATATAAAATTGCATTGCAATAAAACATGTCATATCATTGTAAATTAAAAGCTAAAATTACTCATGAGTGTGCAATACCAGCTGAAATGTCATATATGGGCAAACCATGGCAGCATACTAGGCATCAAAGATATAAGGATTTACAATATTGTCAATTTTGAGAATAAGGATCTACATCTCAATGAACATATAATGTTAATTCAGGGCTCAACTAGACATCAAAGATAAGTAGAGCAAGATATACATACTGGAAAAGATATTAACATGCCTCTCAGGACATATCTCCTCTCCTCCGGGAAGTTCTTCATATCCAGCATCATCTACAAATTCAGTCCGCGTTGGAGTATAACCAGGATATGGATCCAAATCAGGAAGATACACCAGCAAGAGTATCCCAAACAAACCCTAAACAAGAACAGCGACCGATTTTTAAGAGTGCAATCAGAAAGGGAAAGAAATAAGTAAAATTGATGCAACTATTAAATTGCATCACTGGCCATGTCATTATTGTCCTTGGGTTTTTAAGGCAAACTCATCATTGTCCCTAACAATAGCCTTTCGAGGATAGAAAAGAAATGCAAGATAACACACCTGAACTAGGACCTCACTTAAGTAAAGATACAGGATGGAGCTGCACAAGTATAACAGAATATGAGTCTCAGCTAACTGTCTTAATCAAATATGCAAATTTCAACACATTAGTAAAGTTAAAGACGAAGAAAAGTATCATGCTCAAAACAAAGCCAACCTGAGCAACCAAGAGAAAATACCTATCATAAAACTCCCTTACAGAAAGAATGAGATTGAGCATCACTGCATCCCCTATCAACGTATAAAGGAGGCCAAATCTGACAAACCATCGAAATTCACGAATATAGACTTTAGTTTCCACCCCAATCATGACAAAAATAGAGCACCATGTGAGAGCTTCCACAAACAAAGAAACAATCTGCACAAAGAATGAAAACAAAAAGCTTCAGATATGATTTACATTAGCCCACAGGACTAAATAAAACATCATAACAGATAGATTGCTAGAGCCTTCTTGAACTAATCTTGATTGCAGGCTCATTATATATCAAACTAACTTATACGAATAAAGAATAGCACTAGAATCTAGAAAGATTCATATAAATAGTCAATAAAACAATTCAGACCACACACATCCTTCTTCCAGCATGTACATATATAACACATAACATACTATGCTAGTTGCCACAAAGCCATATAGAAGAAGTTAAATATAGGAAACATCATAATCCACCATAAGACGTCAATTACTGCATAATCCACCATAAGACGTCAATTACTGAAAGCATCTTCAACCAGGAAAACCTGACAGTGAGATAGAGCAGCCAGTGTGGAAGAAGCTATACGATAAAGTGTATTTAATGCTAGTTCCAGTACTGCTATAAAGAAAATGCTAAACCATCTTTGCATCTGGAATTTCCTCGATTTCTCAACGGACAAAAGATTGCAGACTCATGAAATGCAGCTCAACGGCTGCCATTTACTCCATCATCCGATAGGGACAAAAACATTTGAACAAAGATATAACCCAATTTCACATGAAAATAGAAGCTATTACAGATTAAGGTCAACTACTCATCTGAAGTGTAATGTACAACAGAAGATGACACATCCAAAATATCAGCAAAGCCTACAAAAACAAATATATAGATTATCAGGCAAAACAGGGTGAAGTCCTACCTCAACTGGAGAAAGACCAGACTGCCCATCCAAATTTAGAACTGAAATCCCCATGATCAACCTGAACAAAGGCTCAGCAGTAGCATAAAGAGCCAACAGGCCGAGCATATAAATATAATATTTGGACCTCAGACAGAAGCGCTGAGCTTTGAAATCTCTCTTGATCAGCCATATCCGATAAACACAAAGACCCAATAACATCAGATGAGTTAGGGTGACAACCAGCGAATCAGTTGCACAGGGTGTGTAAGCACCAAAGGCATTAGACACGGACTTTTTCCATACCCCATCAGCCACTGGTCTACAGAACCAAACCAATGGCTCAAAAGCCATTATGTTCTTGTTGATGCTTTACACAATTCTCTCACTTAAAATGTACGAAATCGTCCACCCTCTTACAGATTACTCATCGCTTTGCCTGCAACCGATTTGAAGTAAATTTAGGCTTAAATCAATAAACAAAACCAAAATATAAAGCGCACAGACCATTTCTCATCCTATTTATCTCTCAACTAAACTTGAGTGGCGTGACATTGAAATATTGAAGTTTTCTCAGCATCCAAACAAAAACAAGTGCCCTACCCCAACAACAAGTATAAACAAATATGGTTCCTTTCTACCGATGCAAAGGACTAAAAAAGCATTTTCTACATAAAACCCAAAGCTATGAATGAGAGTGTGAGAAAACTATACCTGTGATTCGAGGTTTCAGTTAAAAGAAGGCTTCAGAAAATAAAGAACACAAGTTTTTTGGATCAGAGAGAGAGAAAGTAGAAAAGGCATTAATAATTCAATATTGTCTGCTAGTATTTCTAAAGCGAACAAAAATTTATTTTCGTTTTCCAACAAAAAAGATCTTAAAAGTTTTCCAGAAGGATTCTGGAGCACCTACCCTTTTTTGTTCTCTCTCTTCGCTCTCTTTTTGAATGGCAAGTGAAAAGAGAATCGGATTCGTTATCACTTTGAGGGAGAAAAAACGTCGTTACTCTTTAAGTCTTATATCCCATGAGAATATATATTTACGAAATTTTTGGAAAATGTTGTTTCTGGCGACGAGGAAACTGCGTCACCGCTTACGAATTTTATATTATTTCATGACGTTCAAATAAAAGGCCCATCTTCCATCTTAGGCGGAAAAAAATGAATAAAACAAATTATTGATTTTGATTTGTTTATACGTGTGTTTCAATTATAAATAATGTTTTTAAGTTATTATATTTAAAATATTATATAAAATTATGAAATAATAAAAATATTTTATTATAATATTAATTACTATAAGTATATTTTAATAATTTTATAATTGAATTAGTAAGACTAACTCAATTAATCATATATAATATAGATAATAATTCAAATAATTGTAATTATAGTTAATCATCATTTATATTATTTATAAACACTCTAATCCACGATTGAATTGAGAAACTATTAACATTATTTTTATAAAATAAATTTTATATTAAATAAGTATAGTGTATTTAGTATTTTTTTAATATAATATATTTATGTATTTAAATGATATGTATTATTATTAATTAATTTTAAATTATAAATTTTATGATTTATTATATGTTATTTTTAAATACATAATTTTCACCTTGCTGTTGTAATTTTAAAATGTTAGTGCTAATTTTATATTTTTTAAATATATTTCCACGTGTGTAAAATATATCAAATCTAAATAAAAATAAATTTTAAAAAGAAACTTAAATTAAAAATCACCGATAATATAGTGAGTTTGAGTGAATAGATGATGTACCGTTCAAAATAAATCCTCAACCTCGGCGGTTGGACTATACTGGACATATGCGATATTTTATTGTTATCATGTGGAAGGCTATTTTTGTCTTTTCATAATCTGGTTTTGGTCCATTAAAGTTGATTTGTTTTTTTCTTCTTTTTTAATTGACAAGTTGCTTTATCGGTTTAGTGGTCAATTAATTGGCATGTTGCTTCAACCAAAAACAAAATAAATTGGATAAATTATTTTATATTTTTTATTAAAAATAATATTAATAGTCAGATATACATTATAGTTTTTGTCACATGATATTTTATATTTATAAATTGGAAAATTTATTTTTTTCACTCATTATTTTTTAATTGTTATAAAGTTATTTTATGCCTTTTATTTAATTTTTCCTTTATATTTATTTATATGTTAAATATAAAGTTGATTTTAAATAAATTATCTCTTTATTTTAATATTTAATGTTAGCATATTAAGATTAATGAATATTAAATTACGAAACTTAAAATATAGTTTTAAAAAAAGATACGTATTAATAGAATTTATCAAATTAAATTATTTTTAAAATATAATAAGAGTTAATTATATTCGTTGATTAAAGTGGAGCAAAAATAAATATAAAATTACAAAAAAATGAATACTAACAATTTCGAAAGTAAAACAAATTAATTTAACAATATATAAAATAAGTAACCTAAAAATTTATTAATAATATTATTTAAATTACAATACATTATTATTAATATTCCATCTATGATGATTTTTTGTATTTTCTATATTTAATATTTTTAAAATTAATTAAGATTGATATAATTTATTCTAAATTATTTAAATATTTTTAAATATATTTTGTAATTCATTAGTTTTTTAATTTATTAATTACTTTTTGAAGAAATTCATTAAAAATTTAAACAAATTTAATGTTTTTAAAAATATTATAAATTTAATATACACAATTAATTCTGTCTCGCACAAGAATTTAAAATAATTATTTAATATTTCTTCATACTTTTATAATTATCTTTATAATAATATTAATAAAAAATTATTCAAATTTATATTTCATCTTTTAATATTTTTTTTTACAATTTGTGAATTAAGGAAAACTGAACTCCGGTGAATAAGGGACAATTTAGATTCTACTTGTCTTCTTCCAATTAACACAAATTATTAGGTGTAAATTTTAAAAAATGAATATTATATCTATACTTTCTTTTTTTTTCAATAATCTCGTTATAGGTTTTTATTATATATAGAGTATTTTGACACATTGTCTAGAATATTCATAATTTCTTTTCAACCCATAAATAAAAAAATAATATGTTTCAACGTACTCGATATTAGATAAAATTATATAGAAAAAACCTTCCGTTTAGTTTTGTTTTAAAATTATTGTTCCTTTTCTCGTTGTAACAAAAATTAGACAATAAAATAGAATAAGATAATTATGTAAGAAAGTAAAGCAAGAAAAAAAATATCAACTCAATATTCAGGCACAATAATTTTATTTGACGGAATTTAATTCAAAAACCCAATATACCTATACAATAATGGATAATTGTAGCTCCAAAACCACACACAATAATCACTCTCCAAAAATCTTACTTACACTGAACAAAAACTCTTTAAAAAAAACTTAAAAAATAATCATCCTCAATTTCAATTTAAAAAATGCAGCCAATAAATTCGACTTAGCCTCCACTAGAAAAACCAAGCAATAAGGATAGAGTCCATCCCTTTTTAATTTTTCTTTCTCTCCGAGAATGATATCCAAAGGATAAGATTATAAATCTCATCATTTCTAGTTCCCACTTACACAAAATTACCTGCATTTTTTGCTTACATACACTTTAGAATATAATTACAAGTCAAAAATGCCAACAAAATAAAATCACTTTAACTATCGTAAAATTATATGTGACATACAATCAAAGTTTCCAACTTTTAAAATTACAGTGTTTTAAGTTCAAATCCGACTTTATGTAGTCATTTTATAAAAAAAAAGTAAGAAGATGAATATATCTTCAAATTTATATTCATTACTTTGTAAAAGAATGACTTTTTCTTTTTTCTCAATAAAATTAATATTTTTTTAACTCGTAACATCAACTCAATTAGATGTTTAAACTATAGTATAGATGTCATATATTCACATTACTATCAAATTTACATAAAAAAAAACTGTAAGTAGGCATAAATGTTCAGCACTGAAATTAAGATAGTCAGAATCATATTAGTGGATGTGGATGTATCGATTTTATTCTAGTATTAATACATATTAGTATCGGTATCATTTCAAGTTTATCAATATTTTTAAATATTTGTCATCTATGAAAATATAAATTTTAAAATTATTAATAATATTATATAATTAATTAATTTTTAAATATAATTATAAAAAAAAATTAAGATAAAAGTATTACAAAAAAATTATATATATATATAATATTTTTATAGTATAATTAAATTAAAATTAAATTTTTACACCTCTAGTTACACTAACCAAAATCGTATATCATATTACATATTTATCAAAATTCCTACGTGCAAGTTGAAGAAAAAATATAAATAAATCATGAATTACAATATAAAATTAAAAATTAGACGTGATGGTAAATTATAAATAAATCATGAATGACATAATTAAAATTAAAAGATGGATGTGAAGGTATGGTCAATGGAATGTTTGGTCTGACCATTGAGTGATAGGAATTTGTCAATATTCAACCTCTTTTTTGCTTTTCAACTTGTTTCCACTTTAAATGAGTTAAAGGGTATAAACCATATTTCGATGGATGATTAAAGGTTTAATATATCATTTGAAATTAAATTTTGATATTTTTTAATGTGGTATTTATATTATTTTTTTGGTTCAATTTAATATTTATATTTGATAGAAGTTATATATTTTGGGTCATAAGTGTTACTTAAACTATTTTTTTCTCTCAAGTTGATATTCAATTAGTCAAACGGTTAATTAAATTGTTAATTCTATTTAAAAATCAATATTTAAACTATACATTTTTTCCCAATTTGATATATAAATTTTTTTTTGTTAAAAGTGGTATCTAAATTATATTGTTACCCATTTTACATCAAAATATCGTATCTGTTAAAAAAATTTATAATCAATAATAGACTGGTACATCATATAAACTTTAACAAATATTTTTAATTATTTTATTTTATTTTTCATTATTTCTCTCTTTGTTGTTTTTTTATTTCCCCCTCTTTTTTTATTTCTTCTTCCTATATAATGTTTAGGAATGCCAGTAGTGTTTGAAATTGACTCTCCTAAAGTCAAGACGCTAGCAATTAATTTATTTTTGAATTTCATTGCGTACTTGATCAACTTGATGGAATCGGAAAAAAAATTTCGTTGATCAAAACTAGTGTATTTAGAATTGGATCGGATTGTTTGGTTGGACTAGGAACTAGTCATGGTACCATTTCAGAGAACAGAGTTGAATTGATTAACTCATAAATTGAGACAATTAAATTAAACAGAGTTTAAAAAAATCGGTTGAACCAATTGAATTATTTTTTCTATTTTTATCTTTTTTTATTTTATGAATTTTTAATAATTTTTTAAACATATATAAAGAAACTAATACCTTTTGTTTCTTTCACTATATGATTATTTAAAAAAAAAAACTGTTGAACTAATCGAAATATCAACTTGGGGAAAAAGTAATTTATGAATTAAATCAAATAATATTGATATAATTGATTTTAAATTAGTTAAAATATTTTGTAATTTAATTATTTTTCAAATCATTTAAAAATTTAAACAAAAATTGAAATTATAAAAAAATATTATAAAACTAACACAAATAATTAATACATGTATATAACTATATAAATATAAACAACTTTATTTAATCTATACTATTAATAAAACTCCCGACAGAGTTGGTGTCACCTTCAACTGGATCACCAACTTGGTTAGTAAATTAAGGGGAATATTTTTCAGTAAGTAAAAGAAGTAATATTATTCGAGGGTATTTTAACTTTTTTACTTTAAAAATACCAAAGAATATGCCTATGATGAAATTTAAACCCACATCAATTGCATTAATAAAACTTTAATTTCTAAAGCTTTATTTTGATATTTTTATAAATTTTAAATGGCTTAATATAATATTTGGTACTTGAACTTGACACTTTTCTTAATTTGGTACCTAAACTTTTTTTGGTCCAATTTGATACTCAAACTTGACAGTTTTTCCTAATTTGGTACCTAATCTTTTTTAATATTAACACGTTAAGCATAACTCAATACCTATTTTTAACATGAATTTTCTCTAAAACTGACAATATTTTTGTAGCATAACAAAAAAAATTTCAACACCGTTGTTGTTTTGCGTAATTTTTATAATATTTAATAGATTTAGGTACCAAATTGAATCTAAAAAAAGCTTAGGTACCAAATTAAAAAAATACCAAGTTCAAGTACCAAATTGGGTCTAAAAAGTTTAATTACCAAATTAGGAAAAAGTGTCAAGTTCAGGTATCAAATTGGGTAAAAAAAAAACTTAGGTATCAAATTAGGAAAAAAAATCAAGTTCAGGTACCAAATGTTATATTAAGCCATTTTAATTTTATTAAGCACATTTTATTACTTTCATCAATTGTATATCTATATTATTAATAAATCTCTTGATTGAGTAGGTGTCACCCTCAAATGAGTCACCAACTCGGTTAGAAAGTTATGAGAATGCCTTTCTGTTATTAAAATGAGTAAAATTATTTGAGGGTATTTTAGTATTTTCACTTAAAAAATATGTGTATGGTGAGATTTGCACCCACATCAATTACATTAGTAAAGCTTTATTTTGATATTTTTTTTACATTTTAATTTTATTATGCAGATTTTATTACTTTCGACAGTTGTATCTATTAATAATATATTTAATTGAGTTGGTGTCACAAGTTAACTCGACATTGACTTAAAATTAATGACAAAACTATTATAAACAATTTAATTTTAATTTTTTTATTTTAAAAACGTTAAAATTTCATGTATTATTATTAATTCATTTCAAACCACACGTGTTATTATTTATTGTATGTTATTTTTTAACAAATATTTGTGTTCTAAATTTTTAGTATAATTTTTTAGGGTGAAAATATAAATTATTAATTTCAAAACATTTTAAACACAACAACAAAACATAAATATACACACTATTGCATTTAAGTATCTTTGCAAAACTCTTGACTTATATGGAATGATAGTTAAAGCTTTTATCAAATACTCATTTGACACATGTTAAATTCGTGTTACTTTCATCTCACTCCTAATATTGTACAAAAAAACATATGACTTATTTAGGCTCAAACTTTACAAAAAAATAATTTTAGCCTTCATTTAATTATTTTTCTCTTTTTAATCTTTAAATTTATGTTATTTGTCAAATTATCTCGAAACTAATGAAAAAGTTAATACGTGATAATTTTGTTGATATGACATTCTGTGAATTGACAATAACTAATTAATTTTTTAAAATTTTAAAAATTCAAATTTAATAATATTTATTTAAAAATAAAAAATATTTTTAAAAAAATAATGAATTGCTAAATTTCAATAAAATTAACAGACATTAACTTTTTCATTTATTTTATTGTGATTTGAGAAACAACATAAATTAAAAAAAAAAAAAGCTAAAATAAATATTTTTTATAGAATTGAAAGCTGAAATAATTCATTATACTTCCTAACAATATCTTTCGGAAAGCGAGATCCAGAGCTTGATTAATATTTGAGCACTGTGCCGAGAGATTCTGTTTGTTTTTAATTTAGTTATTAAAAATCAATAATTAAAGATACTTTTTCGAGAAAATCAATTGTACCAATTGAGATTAATGTAAAAATAGTGATGACAGTAAAATTAAATATTGTAGCGTAAAATAAAAAAATAAACTAAACGCATCGTACCGCATTCTACCGTCCATTCAAATCCACCCGTAATAAAAAAAAATCAATTGTGACTTGTACAAATAAAAAAAATTTTAAATTATTTCTAATAACTAGGGAAAATATTTTTTTTAAAAAATCAACTGCCTTAATATAAATTTCAAAAACTTTCGATGTGACAAGTATATCAATTATTTAAATAGCATTTAAAAATAAATTAAAAAATACAAAAAATTTGTTCTAAGTTCAGTAAAAATATTGAATTTATTCATAAATTATCTTGCATAACAATCATTTTAAAGACATTGTTTTAAAAACAATAATTGAAAAAAAATAATATCAATCCTAAATCAACTTGTAAATTATAAATTACCATGTAAATCAATCCTTTTAAAATACCATACTGGAAACCAAAAAAAAAAAAAAAACTAAAATGCTTCTAATTAAAATACTAAATAATGAAATCTATATTTTTTATTTTTAAAATTACAAATACAATTTCAGTTTTACTACATCAATTTTTAAATCATCACTAGTTTAATAAATATCATTAATTCACTTTTTATTACTGTTATCACATATATATTCTTACAATTTTGTTATATAGATAAAAATAAAATAAATGTTACATTTAGTAATATTATCATAATCTACCCCCAATTTGTTGCACTTATACAAGTAAAAATAAAATACTTCATAATTAAAATATTGAATATATTATAATTTTTCAAACTATGTTTTGAAAATAAAAATTTAAGTTAAACAATAACTTCACATATATTTAAATGCTTTCACCAAACTGGAGATGATAGACGATAAAATCACTCGCAAAAGCAGGACTACGTGCATAAGCAAGACTAAAAATCGTGTTACAAGAACAGACAAAAACTGCTAAAAGTGAAGACTTATTAAACAATAGAAAATAAACAGAAAAAACATATAAAAGTAAATAAAACACGGATCCAAACTGACTCGTGAAATCATTTATTATTCTAAAATACTCTTAAAACAGAAATAGATTAAGAGCTAAAGAGGAGATACCCGCTTTCTAAAATAAACGATTAGTGGTCGGTGGAGTTTCAATGATGTTAAGTATCATCATCTATCCATCAAAATTTGTAAAGACAATAAAGATATCAATAAAAAATATTTACAAACTGAGAATAGAGAGTTGATTGGAGGGAGAAAAATGCGGGCAGTAATAAATTTAGATACTAACACCATTATTGAACAAAACAAAAGGAGAGAAAAGCTTGTAGTGTTTCAAATAGTCTATAACTTTTAATTATACATTTAATGACTATATATATTTAAATAATAAAAGCATATGTTTTCTTGAGGTTGTCTTGGGTATAAATTAGTTTAGATAAAGTTTTGGTTATCTTTTTTTACTACGATAAATTTAGGATTTAATTTCTAAAATTTAATTTAATATAATTTGCTGTTTCTACTTTTATAATTTTTAATATCATTGGTTAGTACAAATTATTAACACATTTAATTTTTACATGAATTTATTTTTAAAATCACAAATTTTAACTCATCATGTTGAATTGTATTTTTGTGTTAGAAATTAAAACAGTGTTTTAAGAACATTCTAATTAAAATAATCACTGATATTGATTATTTGAAAGAACAAATGATATTATAAAAAATAAAGGAATCAAATTATGTGAAATTAAAATATAAAAGCTAAATCTTGTAAAGGCACAAAATTAAAAATAACGAGTAAAAATATTTGAAGGAATGAAACTAAGATTAAAATGTAAGGAGGTGAACATAATAAAAATATTAAAAATAAAAATAAAACATAGCCTAAAATAATAAAATAAAGGACAGGTGTGGCAATCTCCTACCATGGGGATTGTTGATATACATAGAGTAGAAAAAGACAAGATGTTGTATAAGATTATCATATATTTAATCAAAAGTCTTGCGTATTGAGTACTGTGGATAATATAATTTAAAATTCTATTATATTGGAAAATGGTGGGGACATCAAAGATTCTGCCTACATTATTTTCATTTTATATGCCTATTAAAAAGTTGGGTGTTTTGACTTTAGCTTACTGCTTTTTCTAAATTATTTTATTGAAATTTGTATATTCCAAACTTACTTTTCATACCTAATTCAACACCAACGCCTATAGATTTCAAAGTCCAGTGGACGATCAAATTCATCACAAATTCTATTACATTTATTAGGAGAAAAGTATTATTTATTTGTTGACGCATCCTTAAAAATAAATAAATTAGTTGTTGTATGTTGAAAAATATATAAGTTGGTTTTTTCATTAAAAATTTATTTAATATAGGTATAATGATAAAAATTAGTTTTTAATGTTTGGTGTGTGGTTATTTTAGTCCTTAAAGTTTTTTGGATCACTTTCATACATAATTTTGGTTTTTTTGATCAAATTGATCATTTTTTAACGGTCTTACTAACGTGATCGTTAGTTGACTAACGGTTAACATAAATCGCTAATGTGGCAATCTAAATGTATTTAAATGCTGATATGATACTCTTTTGTCTTATATGTCGCATCAATAAATTATTTTAAAATTATTAAAATTATTTTTTAAAAATATAAAATTGTTAAAATTTTTTTTTTAATAATAAAATTATTAAATAATTTTGATTTTTAATTTTCAGATTTTTCCCCATAATGTTTTTTGATGATTTGAAACCCTAATTTAAAACTTTGATCTCTTACAAGTTGTGAATATGCAGGCACAACTTGACATAGTTGAAATATGTTAAGCGATGTTTTGATATTTTTTATACAGATGACACGGAAACAAATGACGAGTAGGAAAAAATAAAAAAGTTAGTTTTTGTATGTTAGATTAAAGAGTAAGTTGATTATTTTGTTAAAAATTTTATCCATTTCTTTTGTTAAATGTTGTTGTTGCTGACAGAGAAACTAGATACTAATACGTGACATGAAATATATACTTCATGGTGACAATTTTTAAAAATATAGAAAATCCTAAAAAATAATATATATATATATGCATATATATATCAAATTGTTTAAAATTTATTAAGAATTACAAAAAGTTTTAATTTATTAAAAATTGTAAAAAAAATGTCCAAAATGATATTGAACAAATGATTCTCCAGGTTTATTTGAGTTTGGACAATTATTTATCTAAGTTTATTCTAAAGTGATTTCTTAAATAATCATTAAAAATTATAAAAAAATATTTCAAAATGGTTAAGAATTATAAGAAATTTTAAATAATGATTACAATTTTTAAAAATTATAAAAATTATATATATATATATATATGCACACATAGCATGTTTAAAGAATTCAAATATACCCATATATACATACACATATGTGTCTTCTTAATCAAGTTGATATTTTTAGTTAACTAAATTGAAATTTTATATTTTATTAATTTCTTATAATTTTTAATAAAATTTAAATATTTTTCTATAGATATGTATAATATTGTAAAATTGTTTAAGAACTATTTAAGAAATAACTTTAGAATGAATCTAGATAAATTGTTGTTTAGGCTAATTTGAACTTGAACAAATTTTTTTCTTATTCATTATGGACATTGTTTAAAATGATTTCTAA
The DNA here is from genome assembly GCA_039519145.1 of Kokia cookei. Lineage (NCBI taxonomy): Eukaryota > Viridiplantae > Streptophyta > Magnoliopsida > Malvales > Malvaceae > Kokia > Kokia cookei. The sequence goes on from JBBHDX010000686.1 coordinate 206,679, forward strand.
AATTTTTTAATAAATTAAAAAAATGTTATTTCTTATAAATTTTAATAATATTAAATATTTTTCTATAATTTTTTATAATTATTTAAAAATTATGTGTATGATGAACATGGACAACTGATTGTTTAGGTTTATTTTGGACGTGATATTTTAAATAATTATTAAAAATTTATTTATTTTTGAGATTTTTAATTATTAAATGTTTATTGTTGTGGTAAAATATGTCACATAAAAACGAGATACATGTAGCACACTACGTGTCGCTATCTGATTGTTTTTTTAGTTACGTCATCGCTTAAAAGTAAAAATGAGTAAAATTTTTAATAAAATGTCCAATTTGTTCTTTTGATCTAACGTACAGAGATTAATTTATTCATTTTTTAGTAAAAAGGGTAATATGCAATTCGAATCTCATTATAGAGGCCCCATGATACTTTTCATAATCTCATTCATCTTTAAATTTCACGTCACTTGCATAGAATTTTTTTTGAAAATTTCAAATAATCACTTAACAATATATATGGATGAAATTTATAAAGAAAGATTTAATTTGTACTTTTTTCTAACATACAATAGATCTGATAATATAAAGGTCTTGATGGATGTCGATTCTATCAAAAATAAAATTCATACACCTAAAACAAAATTAAATTTTGTAGCAGGAAAGTAGGGTCGATCTCACATAGATAAGTTGAACTAATTTCGTGATTTCTTATAACCGAAATGTTTCGTGGGTAGTTTCGTGCCTATTACTTTTGACTATTAATTATATATTAACTAATTTTTTTATCTGGTACAATGCAGGGGTTGCCCTTTTGTTTTATAAAATTATTATTATTTAAAAAATTAAAAATATTTAATAGTCATAGTCCTAGGAAATTATTTTAAACTTATGTAATCTATTTAAATTTTGATGATGTATTCTTATTTAGTTGTTTAAAACGTTTTATTAGAAAAAAGCTATAAACAATATTACCAATTTCTTGTACTTTTAAAATGCATTAGAATTTTGATAAATTACTTTGTTTTGAATATATTGGTGTAATTATAAGATAGTATCTGTTTATATTTTCTTAACTTTATGACAATGCACACATATCGTGCACACAGGTGCTCGGACTAGGGTCTCCTAAGATGAACATCATTCTCATTTTCACTAGAGCCACTCATTGAGTTCAATTTTGATAAATTACTTTTTATATTGTATATAAAAACATTTTTAGAAATAAATAAAATAATTTAATTTTTTAAATTATTTTTTAATTAAAAAATAATGTATAGAGAAGTTTTATTTTAAACCATTTTAAAAATAATTTAATTTTAATATTACTGATAAAGTGATATTTCAATTTTATTTCTTAACGTTTTAGATTTAAAAAATATTATATGTTTGAAACATGTTTTAAAAGTAAGCAATCATTCATGTAAAATTTTGGTAATACTTCAAAATTGTTTTAAACGAAATAATAGAAAAAAGAAAATAAATTTCAAACTTTATAATAAATGTGGAGACAAAGGGACATAGTAGGCAAATAATCAAGTTATGATTTCAAATTTCTAAATCATTTAAAACCTTGGATGACTAACATTTAAAAAAAAAATAATGACAGATAGAAAAAATTTGAAAGTAAGAATATAAAAAATATATGTTAAAAATGAAGAAATTGAAATAATATTATTTAAAATAATTTTATACAAAAATTGTAGATATTAAGCCAACACTTAAAAATTAAATTTATAGTAATAAATAATACTATTATAATGTAAACATTAAAAAATGTTATGATAATTATTAGGGGTGTTCAATTATATCCGAACCGAAATATCTAATCCGTTGACCCAGTAAAAAAATAAACAGGTATTCTTTTATTGTTAAAAAAAATTATGGGTTGGGTACTTGACCCACTATTTTTTACGGGTTCACGGTCGAGCTCGGGTTGCAATTTCTAAATTTCACGGGTATCCCACCCGATTATTTATGTGTATTTGTATTTTTTTATTTTTAAATTATTTACATTTTTAGTTAAAACTTAAACTGATTCTCAATTTTTACCCTAATTGCTAAATCACTATCCCACTTGTTCAGTTCTCCCATGCACATCATCTTTGTCAACCCCACTCTCACCATCGATTGATCATCTATTATCATTGATGAGACAAACGAAATTTCGAACATCACACTATGCTATGATGATTGATGAGTACTCGACTATATGTTTTATCTTTTGTTGTATTTTTTTGAAATTTTATCTTTGGATTATATAATTTGAATTTTTAAACTTTATATTTCGATTATGCTATTATCTACTTTGGATTTTTAAGTTTGTCATTTTGAAGCACTATAAATTGTATGATTTGTAAAAAAATTTGCACAAATTTAATTCGGATACCTTGTGATCCGAAAATACAGGTACTCGAAATTCTGGATACTCGATATTCAAGGGTTGGGTCACGGGCCGACATTTTTAATACTCGAAAATCCGGGTACCCGATTATGAACACCCCTAATAATTATACATAAAATTATTAAATATTAATTTAAATAATATAAATATATTTTTAAAAAATATTAAAAATAATATAAGTAGTTTTCCACGGGCTTCAGCTAACCATTTGCAAATATGAGCGATTTGAATAAATTTTCAAACTCATATTCTTTATTATATTGTATTTGTGTAAATATAAAATGTGTTAATATCCGATATTATTGAAGAACACCTCTAATCGGGATGAGTCCAAGAGTAATTGGCCCGACAACAATGTAATTTCGGCTTTTCATTTGGTTGTCTGTTAGCCCAAACCCCATTCAATAGTCATCTGAAAACCCTAGAGAGAATGGGAAAACCAACCCCTGTTTGTACTTAAATCACCTAATTTTTTTTTTCTTACTTAGAGCTATCAAAAAGCACTATCTCCTCCATCCGATCCGAAATAGTTCACTATGGGGGCGGAGGTGATGCTAATGAACGAGATAGAGGCGAAGGCTGCTAGCATGGGCATCGATTTAAATATCGATTTCAATTCCATTCAACTTCCTCGTGGTGAAGATTGTGGCATTGTCAGGTACTATACTCGGATCTTCTTTCTAATTTATTTTTTTATTTAAAAAAAATACGTGTCTGATTTTCACTTTCGGATAGTGATGACGAGGATGTTTACCATGACGATCAGTTGGAATTCGATTCCGGGTTTGGAAACGTTATTGTAGTGGATAATCTACCAGTTGTTCCTCGTGAAAAGTTTGAGAAACTCGAGGGTGTCATTCGGAAAATCTATAGTCAGATTGGAGTCATTAAGGAGGATGGTCTTTGGATGCCTGTTGATTCTGAGACTAAGAAAACCCTAGGTTATTGTTTTATAGAGTACAATACTCCACAGGTTCGACTTTTATGGCTTTTGGATTTCGGTAATTTTGTTCTCTTACCTTTCAATTTTTTATTTGCTTTTCTTTGATTCCTTATGGATGTAGGAAGCTGAGCTTGCTAAGGAGAAGACCAATGGGTACAAGTTGGATAGAGCACATATTTTTGCTGTTAATATGTTTGATGATTTTGATAAGTACATGAGAGTTCCAGATGAATGGGCTCCTCCTGAGATTAAACCCTACACGCCTGGGGTAATATTTTAAATTCCATGTTTTGGTAGTAAATGCATTTGGTTTACGTTTTCCTTGCAATGGCCATACACCCCCATATGTAGTAGGAATGTTGATTAGCTTTGTTCTAACATATACTGACGTGGTTGAAACATTGATTGTAAGCTGCTGATAATTTGTCTGATCTTGGAGTTTGTAGCTATGGGGTCATACTAAATAAAAACATCTAGAATTTGTAAAAGATGGTTTGATTTAATTTGGGCCAGGATCAGTGCTGAATATTTGAAATTCTTCTATACTGGCATACTTGCTTTACAGGAAAATCTTCAAAAGTGGCTTACTGATGAAAAGGCACGAGATCAATTTGTAATTCGTGCTGGCACTGACACTGAAGTTTTGTGGAATGATGCGAGGCAGTCTAAAACCGAGCTCGTTTACAAACGCACTGTAAGTGGTTTACCCCTTGTATCAAATACTGCAGTTTGGTTATCTGTTTTTCATTTCCAACAGCCAGTTTTTAATGTGATGTAATTGATTATTTTGCATACAGTACTGGACCGAAAGTTTTGTGCAGTGGTCTCCCCTGGGGACATACTTGGCAACAGTTCACAGGCAAGGAGCAGCAGTTTGGGGAGGTGCAAGTACGTTTAATCGTCTAATGCGTTATGCCCATCCTCAGGTCACAATTAGGCTTTCATTAACATTTTCTACATTTTCTCCCAAGTTTTCTTTTCACCTTTTTCTCGTTTTTAACCTGCAATGATATTGATGATACAGGTTAAGCTTATTGATTTTTCTCCTGGTGAAAAATTTTTGGTGACCTACAGCAGCCATGAACAAAGCAATCCTCGTGATGCAAATGTGAGGTTTCCACACTCATCTCTTGTTACTTAAATCCTGTTCTCTTATTCCAATGCAGGTTCTGATATAACATTTTGCATTCAGAGGGTTGTGATAAACATTTTTGATGTTAGAACTGGAAAAGTGATGAGAGATTTTAAGGGAAGTGCTGATGAATTTACAATTGGAGGAGCTGGTGGTGTTGCTGGAGTTTCTTGGCCTGTTTTCAGGTGATTCTTGTCTTTTGTTTTAATTTTATTTTCAATCAACTCCTCTCTTCTCATTTTTGGTGAGAATACTTGTGTCTAATGAATTAGAATTGTCATGTTCCAGATGGGGAGGCGGAAAAGAGGACAAGTATTTTGCCAAACTTGGGAAAAATATGATATCTGTTTATGAAACAGAGACCTTTAGCCTTATTGACAAAAAATCTTTGAAGGTTGAAAACGTTGTGGACTTCAGTTGGTCACCAACTGATCCCATTCTTGCACTTTTTGTTCCTGAACTTGGAGGTGGAAACCAGCCTGCTCGGGTAATTACTTGTACTTTTGAAAGGCTCCATTATTTATGAGTTTAGACTTGATGTCAACTAATATGCGAATTGCGTGTATAGGTGAGTCTAGTTCAAATTCCCAGTAAAGTGGAATTGAGGCAAAAGAATCTTTTCAGCGTCAGCGACTGCAAAATGTACTGGCAAAGCAATGGTGAATATCTCGCTGTAAAAGCTGACCGATACACGAAAACAAAAAAAAGCACATATACTGGTTTTGAGCTCTTTCGCATCAAGGAAAGGGACATACCAATTGAGGTTTTGGAGCTTGATAATAAAAATGATAAGATAATTGCTTTTGCTTGGGAGCCCAAGGGGCACAGGTTTGCTGTCATACATGGGGATAATCCAAGGCCTGATATTAGCTTTTACTCTATGAAAACATCGCACAATTTGGGCCGAGTTTCAAAGCTCACTACTCTGAAAGGCAAGCAGGCAAATGCGTTATTCTGGTCACCTGGTGGCCGTTTTATTGTACTTGCTGGATTGAAGGGGTTCAATGGTCAGTTGGAATTCTTTAATGTTGATGAGCTTGAAACGATGGCAACTGGTGAACATTTTATGGCCACAGATATTGAATGGGATCCCACTGGAAGGTAAGCCAATAAACAATTGATGACATTTAACTGAACTGAGATGCTTTACTGTTTATCCTTTTTTTTTTAAATAAAAAATTTATTATGCTTAAAATTTTATTCTAACAAGTGCTGGCTCTTTTGTAAAGGTATGTTGCAACCGCAGTAACATCTGTTCATGAAATGGAAAATGGTTTCAATGTATGGTCCTTTCATGGTAAGCTACTCTACCGGATACTGAAGGATCATTTCTTCCAGGTAATTGAATTATTGTACATAATAATATAAAAGCATAAATGGTTGGTTGCAGTTAATTAGTTTATTGTGGCATTGCGGAATCATGATTGTGGTGGTTTTGTGGAAAATGGCAGTTCTTGTGGCGGCCAAGGCCCCCATCCTTCTTGAGCGCTGAGAAGGAGGAAGAGATAGCAAGGAACTTGAAGAAGTACAGTAAGAAGTATGATGCAGAGGACCAGGATGTTTCGATGCTATTGAGCGAACAGGAAAGGGAGAAGAGAAGGATGTTGAAGGAAGAATGGGAGAAGTGGATAAGCGAATGGAGGCGGGCAAGTGAGGAAGAGAAGTTGGAGAGGCAGAAGTTGAGGGATGGAGAAGCAAGTGATGAGGAAGAGGAATACGAGGCCAAAGAAGTTGAAGTCGAGGAAATCTTGGACTTCTCGGAAGAAGTCCTTTTTGAAGATTGAGTTGGTTGGTTGGGACACACGATTTTTCAGTTTGTAGGAGTGGAGTAGATGATATTTCGGCTATTTTTATTTTAGAATTTTTGATCATCGCACTAACACCTTTGTGTTTATTTGTATAAATGATTGTGTGAGGCAATGCAAAAATTAGTCCCTTACACTCTTAAATTTATTTTCTTTCGACTTTTCCATTTCATCCCCATTCTTCAACTTTTCCACCCAATACTAAAAGAAGCCAAAGTTACTTGATTGTAGCTAGTCTAAGAATCTTATACAAATTGAAAATATGCTATATTCGTTAGTTGACAAATTGAATATATCAATCCAATATATACCCTAATTGTTATCATTATTTTATGTTAGAAATTACTATGTCAAACCTTCGAAATTTTGAATTTGTGTCCAGGCAAGAATGATTTATTATGGGTGTTAAATACCAAAATTTATCTAGACGTTTAAAGTCTCGGGAATACAATTATGCATAGATTGAAAACAAAATATTTTACTATAAAAGATTAATTTGAATTGTGGAATAGCCTAAAAGAAATATATGACCATCAGAAAATGATAATTCTATCGAAAACTCGTTATAATTGGATGAATTTAAGGTTGCAAGATTATAAAGCAGTAATTGAGTATAATTTCACAACATTTAAGATAAGTTTTCAATTAAAATTATGTGTAGAAAAAAAATAACCGATGAGAATTTATTGAAGAAAAATTTTTCAACTTTTTATGCATCCAATGTGCTTCTACAACAACAATAATGAAACAAAAATTAAAATATACTTTGAATTAGTCTCACGCCTTTCGGTGACTAAGAAAAATAAAGATGTATTGATGAAAGATCATGAACGTTATCCTGCTAGTTCAACTTCATTCCCAATAGTTAATGCAACCATACATGATAATAACTAGAGGTTTACATATCTAAACACATTTACTACTTGACATGATTGGTTAGGCTATCCCATATCATTAATGATGCGAAAAATAATTGAGATGACCACAAGAAGGTTCTTCGATTCAAAAAATTCTCATGTGCTGCTTGTTTTCAAGGTAAATTAATTATTAAAGCTTCATTAGTTAAGATTGAGATAGAATCTTTGTATTTATGAAACATATTCAAGGTGATTATGTAAGCTCATTCATCCGCCATGTGGGTCATTTAAATCTTTTTTGATTTTGATAGATGCATCTACCAGACGGTCACTTGTGTGTTTATTATCAATTCGTAACCTCACGTTTTTTAAATTACTTGTGCAAGTAATTAAATTTAGGGAACAATTTCTAGATTATTAAGACAAGTCTGTCTTGATAATGTCGGTAAGTAGGGATGATCGTTCGATCGAATCGAATCAAGTGAAAAGATTTTAAGTTAATCGAGTTGACGAGTCCTATTTTATCATCCTAACTCGATTTGAAGTTTTTTCGAGTCAAGTCGAGTGAAATGAAATTTGAGTCGAATCAAATCGAGTGAAATTGTTCGAGTTAAATTAAAAAATTAAACATGTCAAATTAAATTTTTTTACATTATAACTAATTCTATGTGAGAGCACGTAAACTTGAAACCATATACTTTTGAAAACTTTTTCAGAGTAAAATAATAAAAATAAGATATTTTAGTATCATAAACTTGAATCCTTGATTTATTCGAGTTATTTGGATTATTCGAATCGTAAAGTTCAACTTGATTTGAGCTCAAAATTCGAATTGCTTATTCGAGTTTACTCGAATAATTTGATTCGATTAACTTGAAATTCAATTTTTTTTCTAATTTTTTCAAATTGAATCAAGTTTTACTCATCCCTATTGGTGAGTTTACATCTCACAGGCTTTCATTACTTTTGTATATCTATTGAAATAACAATTGAATGTCTTGTTGCTGATGTTCATATGCAAAATGATCTAAAAAAACCATTTATTAAATGCCTCCAATTAATTGCTAGACCGTTACTTGTGAAAATAAATCTTTCTATTTCAACATCGGGATTTGTTATTTTAAGTTCTCCATGAGTTTCACGCCTCTTAGCAATAAATTATCCTAAATTCTTCACATTATAATTGGTTTATGGTCAATAGGCAAATAAATTCCATTTAGATTTTTTTTTGTTACGAGATATATATTCCAAATGTTCAACCGCAACACATAAAGATGATTCCTTAGAGAAAGTTGAAAATATATGTTGGATATGAATACTTTTCTATAATTAAGTATTTTGAACTAATGAAAGCAAACCTATTTATGAAACAATTTACTAACTTCATTTTGATGAAACATCGGTCTCAATATTATGGGGAGAAAAATAAACAGATGGTAAAAAAATTTACATGGGATGATTCATTATTGTCTCATCTAGATCCTCGAATAAAATAATGCGAAAGAAAATTTCAAAAGGTAGTTTACTTGCAAAATATTGCAAATCAATTGTAAGATCCTTTTATCGACCTTAAAAGAGTTATTAAATCTCTTTTATCAGCTAAAAATGCTTCAATTTGTATTGATGTCCCTATATGACAATCTGCTAGTGGAAATAAAAATAAACTTGGCATGAAGTGTGGTAGACACCACAGTTCCAAAAATAAAAGTCCTCGTAAAAAGAAAGGAGTAAAAAATTTAGATGATTGTATTGTAGAGGAGAGTGTCAAAGAAGAGACCAAAGACATACCTAATCATTATATTTTTAATGGATTGACTCCGTGACCAAAAAAATTTGTAATTAGTAGAAGAAAAGTCAACTTAATTACAATTTATTTTAACTTTAATTATATATGTTTAATTGGTCTCTTAGCTAGCTCACAATAACATTGGATATCTTGCTTAATAAGAACCTTTGCATGAACGAACAAGATGATGAATAAAAAATAGATTGCATGAATTACCAAAAGAGTAAAACGTGACTTGAGATTAATTTAATTTCTTTGAATGATTATTTAAATGAATAAATTAAATTAAATTAGTAGTCATTGTTGTTTAATTCATTTGAATAATTAAACGGAATTATAACTGAGTTGAGTATTAATTAAATCAATTATTTAATAATTATTTTTATTTGGATAATTAATTATTTAAGCTCAATTTTGATTTAGATCGAGAGTGATAAGCTTGGAAAATTGGACCGAACTTGGACTAGTCCAATTGGTCCAAATGGACTAGGGTGCCACGATAGGGGGCAGAATATAATTTACCCTTACGAGCTGTATACTATGTCTCTTCGGGAAGTCCACTCGAATTAAATTTTCTTTGGTTTATTTAATTAACTCCGAGTGAGAATAGAATTTTTGTGTAGTTTCATATATTAAGGTCAAATTACACTGGAAAAAGATGAATTGGTGTTTTAAAATTTTAGAAAATAAAGGTACAAATTAAAGACACGAAAATTTTAGAATGATTCGAACTTAATTCTTTAGCTTTACTGCGTAGCTTTCAACAATTATGGATTTTGTATAGTTTATTTATTTGTATCTTTAATGTATAACTTTTATAAAACTCTAGTTTTGAAATGAGGTAAAATTATTTTCCTTCCAAAACTTTTAAGTAAAACTTCTTAAATTGAAAAAATGAAAAAAAGAATGAATAAGTACCTTTGAAAATTAATTTTACAATGAATAGCGCTCATAAATACAAATAAACACTTGAGAGAAAGAATTACAATATATAAGAAAAAAATGAGAATAAGAGGAGAATGATTTAAATTTTTGTTTCTTATCTTCATTTGAATTTTTTGGATTATATTTATATGATCTCATTGATATTATTAGAATATAATGCAATTTATAATTATTTTTTTAAAATAATTAGATTTATATTATTTTTAATTAAAATTTGTCTGAATATAAAGATTCAAAAAAAATGAAATTTATTTGTTTAGTGTGTTTTTCATCAAACTTCAAGGGTAAGTGGGATATTTTCAAACCCAAACCCTTGTTGTTTTGAATGCTTTTCCCTAATTATTTTTTGTAATAATTACAAATTAATTAAATAGTATTAAATTATGATGCACATATATATTAATAATTTTGATGTAAAAAATAAATAAGATTTTGACTGAAATAGTAAAATCAAGATATTAAAAATTATGATGCTTTTGATTTAAATCATAACATGAAATGATAAAAATATCATGATAATGATGTTTGTTATTTTATAAAAAAAAAATATATTTTTAACAATTTTTAATTGAATTAAAATTCGATAAATAAATTATATTAATTCAATCGATCCTTTAAATAATGATGTAAATAACATTAATTTAAACATCATATAATATTTTTATGTAATATAATATGGGATAAATTTGAAGAAAATATCATTTTTAAAAAATTGCTAAAAAATTAAATCGACTTTTAAAAAAAAAAAATTTGATTTTGGAGAAGGTGGCTATTGTCTATCCATCAACTATAACTTAATATTCAACCGTTGCATTTAATGATGACAAAATACAAATTGTTGACCATTTGTTTTAAGGTAGATTATAATGGGAGAGAGAAAGAGTGGATAAAAATAAAAAAGAAATAAAGAAAGTGGCAGGGCTAAGTGTGCAATCTCAGTGGACGAGGACTATCATAAGCCTATTGTTCCAGCAGGACACAGGCCATAGCATAAATAGTCTGATTAGGCACAAGTTACGTTGCATTCCGATCGCTCCTCATCACCACTCTCCTTTCATCTCTTCCATTTCTTTATTATTCCTTCGACCATTGATGATTGGAGGAGCTTTCTCTTCTAGTCTACTCCTATAAATATAAATATATGAACAGGTAAATGTGGTTTTCCTTTATGTTGCCAATTCCTACTGCATTCTGATATTATAAATGAATTAGGTGAGGCAGTGGCTGCCTACCTCGTTTTTGCCAATAGCTAGTAATGCCGGGCGCACTGACTGGTTAAGGAGGGGAGAGAGAAATGAATGAAGCATTTGAAGATTCATGCAAACCTTGCAGAGTGAAGTAGGTATAAATATGATACCAACAAGTGAAGAGGCAACCAAATTTCCCATGTGTTGAAAACTAAAACACAGTCAAAAAGAGGTATATCATCTCAGTTGTTCTCTCACTTTGCTACTTAATTATTTATACCTAGGTTGGACCAATAAGGATAAGAACACCCCACAATCACCACCAACTAATGAAGACCAACTCCCTTTAAATTCAAGCAAAGGGTCGGCAAAGTAAGGCTAGGTGGCCCTGAGGATCAGGAATGGGACAATGTGATTGAAGCCACGTCGCAGGCACGAGGAATTCGACACGTGGGAGAAGGTTATCGGCTTTTGGTGGCATTTTGTTGGGGACAAAGGGGGGAGACAACACTTTTAAATTAAAGGAAGGCAACCGTGGGAGATCACATGGACAGCCCCCATCGCGTGTGTTGTCAGTCCCCTCTCTCCTTTCCCCAATTATTATGCTCAATTTTCTTAAATAATGTTCACTTGTGTGTTTATCATATCAAAATAATTTCACTTGGTTGAGTGGAAAAGTAAAAAGGATGAAATAAAAGAGTGGTAAAGTGGAAAGAAATTAATCAATTTTGGGTAGACTTGGTAAAAAGGAAAAATGAGGAAAAAATAGAAAAATATTAATTTTCATTTCAATACATAAAAATTAAACTCTATCGAGCAATGGAGGAAAAGAAATGAAACTTTTTTTCCTTTGATAAATTATAAGAGGAGGGAAATAGTCTTAACAACAATGCAATTAGCGCGATTTGAACCTAAGCCACACTTGATCATCGGTCCACACCTTGATCATCGGTCAACACATAGGGGTTCAAAGTAAATGTAACTTTTGAAAAATATATAATTTTAAACTAGCATACATGATACATCTCTCTCAATAACAATGTGATTAGCGCGATTCAAACTTAAACCACACTTAAGACAGTGAACATGTTGACCATCAAGCCAACATATGGGGTTCAAAGGAAATGAAACTTTCAAAAAATGTATAATTTTAAACTATGAGATTTTTTTGACACGTCTAAAATTACTCATAATCCATCCTCAACCCATAAATAAAAAAATAACGCATTTCACGCACTTAAACCCTCATTTTTTTAATATTAATAATAATATTTATGCTAATTAAATTAAAATTCAAACAACTAAAAATAATACTATTCTTGAAACTCAATAGACATCAATCACTTTCATCACATTTAAATTATTTATTGCTTTTCCACATTATCTTCTAAATCGTACTCATAACCTTTTTTTTTTTTTGTTTGTGTTTCCCAACTGCTCCAAAATAATTACACATTTGTATAAAATATCATAAATTTAAGAAAAATACAAAAACTTAGCAATTTTCTAATATTTCTATACTACTTGGATAAAAAATAACACATCAAAATATAAAGAGGAACCCATAAATCATACTACTAATTTATTGATTTCTTTTTCACTTGGTGTTTCAATATCTTTCCATTAATTAGCTATGCATATATCTTCCATACAAAGTCAACCTAAACCAGCAGTGCTAGGGAGCTGCCAGGGATCAACCTTTAAATGGAATTTTTTATCCCTCTAATAATTTATAAAAATTTAACATTATATTTTAATTTTTAAAAATAATAAATTTTAAATTAATTTTTTAAAAATTATAAAAATATCAACTATTAAAATAATAAAAAAAATATTTGTACTACTACAAAAATATACATACTAAATTTTTTTTTCTAATTTCATACTTCAATAATACCATTAAAAAAAAGGACTGCTCGAATATACATATCTGTCTCTCCACTGGCCAGTCATAAAATCTGGCATTACCGACAGAACACGTGGCGTCTCAGAAGTAATCGAACGCGTTGGATTGTTGCTCGATCTTAGGATGGTGGAACGACGTCGTGGTGGATGGCCGCCTTAAACCCGGAATCTCCGGCGGCGCAAGCGACCTTACGAGGGCGAAATTGAGTCCTTTAAAGAAAGGGTGGGTTTTGACGTCGGCAGCGCCGCGTTTGGATCCGAACCGAGTGTTGGGATCCTTGTTTAACAACCCGGAGATGAGGTCTCGAGCGTGGTGCTCGAGAAGGGAAGCAGGCGAATGGGTTGGGAAAGTGAGTGGCCTTTTCACGATGTTGTGCAGCGTAACCTCGTTCGATGGAGCCGCAAAAGGTGTACCTCCGTATATCATCTCGTAAATGAAGATACCTAGAGACCACCAGTCCACGGCGTTACCGTGGGACCCACCGGCTGCCACCTCGGGAGATATGTACTCGTGGGTCCCTACGAAGGAGCGTGACCGGGCGGTGACGGGCTCCGCCACGAAGAACAGCTTGTTGGGTGCGACCGTCTGTATCTTCTTTGACCGGAAGAAGCGGTGGAATAGGCAGGAGAGAGGGGTTGAGGGTGGACGAGAAGAGCGGTTGTTTTGGGGAGGCGTGGGATCCGGGGACGATGACGGTGATTCAACGGCTGCGATGGCATCTGAGCAAAGTGAAAGGTCGAAATCCGATAGCATGATGTGACCGTCTGATCTTACTAAAACATTTTCCGGTTTTAGGTCTCTGTAAATAATACCCAGCATGTGTAGGTACTCTAGAGCTACCAGAACCTCAGCTGCATAAAACCTGGAATAAGCAACTAATCATCAGTTTATTTATCTCAATTTTAATGTTAGAATTGATGGAATCTGGAAACAGGGATATGTCTTATCGTCTGCAAATTCTCAGTAACCAAACAGAGTAACAGAATTAATGGAAAGCATTCATCTGAAGAGTTTCTTGCATGGCAAGGAATTTTATCAAGAGAATAAATGGAAAGACACTATCGAATAAGGGAAATCTAGGCTAAAGTCAGATGCATGTAATTGCGTGAACAGTAATTGCGTGAACAATCTCAGTTGTCAAGCAAGAATAAGGAAAATGATTCCCAACACTCCTGAATTCTAAGCAATTAGAATCATACACTGATGAAAACTGAGTAAAATAGAACAAAACTCAAAGGATGAAACTTTATTTTCTAATGATATTTTGGAAAAAAATGTAAATCTTATTACTTTATAAAAGAATATTTATTTATTTGTAAAATTTATTGGAAAAAGATGAGAGACAAGGCTGCTTATTGAAAGAGACTTTGCAGAGTTGAGACAGACAAGGATAAGAACAAGACAGGCAAAGTGTTTGAAAAACAGCAGAAGAAAACAAAAGCATGCAAGAAGGATGAGCGTAAAATCATAGTAATGAATGAAAAGCACGAAAAGGTAGTGAGCTAAGAAAACAAAAAATGAAGTACCTTGCGGAGCTCAAACAGAAGCGTTTTTGGGGGTGTTTATGTCTAAGAGAATGCAAGTCACCGCCGGAACAGTACTCCATAACTATGCAAGAGAAATGGGAAGCTTCGAACTCGGCATACAAAGTAGGCAAAAATGGATGATCCAGCATCTTCAAGATCTTCTTCTCCATTTCAGCACGTTGCACTTTATTCTTCATGGCCAACGCTTCTTTATCCACTACCTTCATCGCATAACAGCATTTTTCATCCGCGTTGGCAAGCTGGCAGAGGTAGACGGTTCCGATGTCGCCGGAACCGATGCGGCGGATGAGCTCGAAATCACGGGACGTGAGGCCGGTTTTACGGGCGAAGGTGGCGGAACGGATAGCGGAGTATGCCAAGTCGGAAGATCGGTGGGGTTTGAGAGAAAGGTTTTCCGGGGAAGACCGGAGCTCAAAGGAGAGACGGCTGAAGCTGCTACGGCTTTCACTTGTCATTGAACACTCACTCGACGAACTTAACTCACTTTCTGACTTCCGTTCGCACTCCAACATTTTATGTTTCTCTCTACTCGTAAGACAGGGAAAATCAACATAAAACTCTCTGATGATCTAAGAAGAAGATGATGAAGATGAAGTCAAAAAAGAAAAAAGTGGGAATCACTTCAGATGACTGAAATTAAAGACGGTGGATAAAAGCAATGAACTTTGAACATTTTGGGTTTGAAGAAGATGATTTGATGATGACTAGAATCAGATACCCGTAGAGTCAAACAGTGAAGTAGAAAGAGAGCAGTAAGTATGAAGGGAAAAAGGGAGTCAAAAACTATGTGCAAGCAAAAAGAGAAGAAATGAATGATTAGCAGGCCAGAGAGGGGGCATTCAATGGGATTCAGTGAAATGCTTTGAATGCATATTTTGAAGCACATCAGAGAGGCTTTTATGAGGAAGGACGGGGACCTCAAATTTAGGAAAAACCACCAAGTACGTAAGCACAGCCAAGTTTCTGAGACACAGACATAAATAAAAGCAAAATGAAAACAGCCTTTTGTTTGGTTTCTTGTACTAGGAGGTTGGTTTGATGAGTGAGGGGGCGGGGGCCGGGGCCGGGGCCGGTGGGGGTCTGATATTTAATATTTATTACGCTGCTGCTGCTGGTTAGGGCATGCAGTAAATCGCGGTGAATGGCTTGGGCTTTTAACTTTTATCCATCGACTTTCGTCTTTGCCTATACTATTATTATGACTTTTGGCTTACGATGACGTTGGGTTATCCGCCACGTGCGCCTGCTTCTTCCATTCCCTTTCATATATATTATTCTTATTAATTATAAGCCTTAAACTCTACTTCAAAAACACTACTACGTGATTATTTCCCTCTTTGCCTCCTAAATTAATTAAACCATGACAAACTACCTCGGATTAACAACATCAAGAGTATAAATCTGTGCTGTTAGAACTTTATCTTTCTATTATGATTCAAAAAAAAAAAATCATCAAGGGTACTATATTGTATTTTACCCTCTTTACAAGGGCGAATCTAAGGGACTCCTCCTAAAATGAAAATTTTTTATTTAGATCTTTTAAAATTTTTAAAATTTTAAATTTAAAAAGATAAAATTACACTTTAATCCTCCTAAAAATGATAAGAATTACGATTTAATTTCGATCCCCCCTAAACAAATTTTCTGACTTTGCCCCTACCTCTCTACTAAAAAAAATAGATAAATTAATCTATGTATATTAAACTAAAGAGCAAATTGATCTTTCTATTAAAAATTTCATCTACATCTATTGTTAAAAATTATTGTGGTTGACGGAATAATCCAACAATGACATATGATGTGTCACGTGTTATTCATGATGGTGTACATGGACCGATTTTTAACAACATAAATGAATGAATATTTTAAAAGAAAGATCAATTTTATCTTTAATCTAATTTAAAAAGATTAATTTATCTATTTTTAATAAAAAATAAAATACAATTTAATTTATAATATAAAAACTTCCGTAATACTTTTACAATAAATCATATGAGTTAAAAATCTAATCTAATCTAATCTAATCTAATCATCTGTATATATATATGAATTATGATAGTAGGTCCCAAGTAGCTTTGCTAACTTATTTAGAACCAGAAGAATTTAGCAGACAAAAACCCCAATCATAGAACTGCATTGCTGACAACAACTTATGTTTTTTTACTTTTAACCACAATCTTTTCTAATTATTTTTATTTTGCTCACATTTTTTATCTTTTTAAATATTTATATGCATGTTCCTCATCATGCAATGTTTTTTCTCTTATCTGGATCATGGTATATAGTATACTGTCTTGAAAAAAGAAAAAAATATAATTAATCTGAAAGTAAAGGCAAAGCTGGCTGTCCACAACTGGCTTCTGCTAACATATCTAAGCAAATAAAAAAAAAATAAATTAATTTTGGTTTTAAATTAAAAGAGGAAAGCAATATATAACAGTAACAGACTGCAAATATTTATATATTAATATTATTAAAATCCACATGGCCAAATAAAAGAGAGCATGCATGACATGTCGACCAGTTTGGGAGCAATCTCCTGGGCCCTGAGGTTGCAGCACTTGGGGCCCCCTAACACTTAAGGTCCGAACACTTTGATGCCTAACATTGGTTAAATATTTTACAAGTCCCTGTATTTTTCATCAATTTAGATTTTAGTCCATATGCTTTTATTTTTCATAAATTTGTTGTAAATCCATGCAAAAGGGTTATTTGCACAAAAGGTTCCCGTTCTAAGTTGGCTTCAAACTTCAGAAAAAAAAAAAAAAGAACCTTAACCTTTAAAAACATCAGTATTATATAATCAACCAAATCAAACATTTGATGACCAGCTTGAATAAAATCTACAAAACATGCTACTAAAATAGATTAAGAGGCAAAAGCAAGATGAAATTGATAAAGCAGCAATCATGTCATGTTGACAATAATAAACAGAAAGAATGCAATAATTTATATAGTATTGAGGAAATGTGGGGTATAGAGGATGACGTATAATTAAGGTTTGATTTGATAATGAAGGCCCCCCAAAGGCTCTTGAAAATCGAGAAATCAACCCATCTGAGATCACATCTAAATCTAAATCTATCTATACCCTCCAAATGGGTAAAAAATCTCACTCTATTTATTAGTAGAGTTCACTGTTTTTCCTAGGATTTATAACCAAATTGTCAACAACAAAAGTTAACCTACAAATTAATAAAACACCAAAGTTGTCCACAATAATTGAACAAGTCTACCTAATCTATTAATGATAATCTTAAATCTCAAAGCTACAAGTGAGATTGCTAGAAGATTTGGCATGAAATTATGTTGTGTCCACTTGACTGCATTAGAGATTCTATTATTAGTATTACAACTATGTTTGTCCCCCATCTCTTTTTCCCTTCTTACTTCACCAATATGCTATAAAATCTTAAAAAGGGGAATCCTTTTTCTAGGGAATAAGACAACCAATTTCAACACAACCTCACATTTTAATATTTTATAGGGTAAACTGCCTTATTGGGCATTCAATTTTTAAGGTGTTTTTGTTTTAGTCATCCAATTGTTAAGTCTCTAATGACAGTTAGCTGTACACACATTTTTATTTTGGTCTCTCAAAAAATATCATTTTTTAAGGATTGATTGGAGTAAAAAAAACATATTAAGGATTAAAGTGAAAAAGCGATAAAAACTAAAACAATGCTTTAAAATTTGTTAATTTGTACTTACACCCTCGCCGAAAATTCTAAATTTCTTTTTTTTTTAATATTAAAATTTTAAATTTTAAAACATCATAAGCAATTCAATAGGTTATTGAAAATTTTTTATCCCTTGATAGTATCAATCGATTTGTTACTATAATATTGAAATTAATTGATTTAGTCTCTTTTTCAATCTTAAAATTTTATTTTATGTTTTCAAATTGAAATAAACTCAAATAAATTATCTTTAATAATTGTACATGAAGCCCAAATTTCTTTTGATTATATGATCTCCAGTACAATTAATTAAATTTATCTTCCATGCCAAATAAAAAGCCAAAGGTTTTTCATCCCTTCCTTACCCAAACGAAGAACAAATAATTAATTTAATTAATTACAATTTCTTTTGTTTTAGCTTAGTATGAAAAATTCGAGTTTATATAATAAAAAATTTTATATTTCGAAAATAATTATTAAATATGAGTTACTGAATTAATTTAATTAAGAATAACATGGAAACATAAACTAAAATTTCAAAATTTAGAAGTAGATTAATTTAATTAATTTCAATATTACAATAATAAATCTGTTAATATTATCAATGGGTAAAAATTTTCAACAATTTATTTAATTGATTTTTATGTTTTGAAATTTAAAATTTCGATATTGAATTTTTTTTTTAGAATTTTAGGCAATGTGATAACAAGTAAAAGTCGACAATTTTTTAATGTATTGTTTTAGTTTTTACCACTTTTTTTTATTTTATTTTAATCCTTATTTTTTTACCCTAATCAATACTTTTAAAAAGGATAATTTTTGGGGTGAGTAAAATAAAAGTGACCTAGAAGTTAGGTGACCAAAATGAAAGTGTGAACATAATGTTGCGTTTAACCATCGTTAGAGATTTAACGATAGGATGACTAAAATGAAAACCTCCTGAAAGTTGAGTGACCAATTTGGGAATTTACCCTATTTTATATATTAATCGATGCCCTCTTTCTTCCTCAAGTAAACTTATCATACTTAGTGTTACCTGATTTGCTGGTCTTGTATTTTGATGACACTATCATTATCGTGATTGGATTGGTTATATTTTAATTTGCCTTTTTTCTACTCCAATTAAATAATTATTTAGTATATAACTTTTTGATTTAAATTTACTTATAAAATATTTAAAAAACCATTAACATAGAATACATAATGTTTAATTTTAATATGTTTCAAACACTGGTTCAAGGCTTTCGAGATTGATAGGTAGGTCAAACTTTGGACAAACACAATTTCTATATCTAAACATGATCCGGTTGGTATGATTCATAGGCAAACTTTACTATATTTATAATATGTTTTTTTTATAAAGAAATATAGATATCAATCACAAAGATAAATAAGTGTCGGCACAAACAAGTTGATCATCTATCCAAATATGCTCAATGATTTCTGTCAGAATCTCCTTGAACATTTTAAAACCATAAGAGAGATTTCTTATTAATCTAGTCAAAGTATGTGTTGCAACATTGACTTCTCATGAAACCTTCTGTATGTCCATTCGCCAATCTTTCCTACAATGCTATTGGATTTTTATAACCAAGTCCCTATTCAATTGTCCACGAGTCTTATCCAAAATTGCCGCAATAGCTTGAGTACAATCCAATTCAATAATAATATCATCTCATTTAACATTCCAAGCTAGAAAGAGGGCATCATAAATTGTCCAAAGTTCAGCCTGCTCGACATGCATTTGCCAATATTTCTTTCCACTCCCCCAAGCCATCTACCAACATCGTCTCTTGCCACTACGGCAGCCCAAGCCAACCCCAAATTCAGGGATCTCGCCCCGTTAGTGTTCATCTTAATATGCTCCACGGGTGGAGGTTTCCATTCTTGACATTGTCTTTGTCTCGTATTATTACCAGTAGAGAGCATAAAACTATGTTTAATAAATTTCGTCCAACATCACGAAGATTGAAGAATGTGACATTCAAAATCATGTAATAATATCCTCTAATATTATCACAACTATTACACTAATTTGAAGTACACAAATTTAAAGATGTAATATCCTCTAATTTATAAATTTATAAATTTATGAATAATTGAAAAATTGTATAAAAAATCAACAAATGAACTATTCTAAGGATACAAACGGGATTAACAAAAATCATATTTACTCTTCAATCTCTAGGACATAGGAGGTCAGACTTGTACAATATTATACCTCAAGATACAGGAAGTGTATATTTAGATGTAACTAATTTTGATTATAATTATAATGCTGATTTCTTAATATGGGATTAGATTATGATAATCATAAGTTAGTACTACAAATCTAAGGTTTGAAAGTGGAAGCATTGTAAGGATACAACAAAATTCAAGTAATACTAAAAAATTATACAGTGATGTGGCCGTTGTCGTCAGCTGCCTCCTTCCTTATTTTATTTACCATCATTTGGATTTACATATCTAGCTGCTAGATTCAGTGGCTATTGATTTTTAAATTATTTTATTTTTAATTTTTAATCTTGGCTACTGGAATTCGTCGGATTAGTCTATCATTTTCGTATGAAGAAAGAGAAGAAGAATCTACATTTTTATGAATTGCTATGTTTAAATCGTTCATTCCCCTTATTTCTCAATATGCGGATACTCCGATGAGTAGTCTATATCAAAAGCCCCCCCCCCCCCCCTCATGTTTTCTCAGTCTTAAAACAATGGTTAATATATCATATTACTCCCTCTACTTCTCTAAAATTTGAGATTTAATCCATGTGCTTTTTTTTTTTTTGGTGAATTATAAGAGGAGGGTAAGGCCCTAACAACAACGCGACTCGAATCCAAATCACACTTGAAACGGTAAACGCTCTGAACATCAGGTCAACATACGAGATTCTAATCCATGTTCTTTTAAAGTTAAAAGTTCAATCTTATTTTTTTTTATTTAAATTATTTTTCATTGGTAATTTCTTTTAAATTTATCAACTTAGCATGTTTATTTTCCGTTAATCCTATGACATGTCACGACTTAATCAATATGCCAAACTGATAAATTTTAATTAAAAAGTACTTACGATTTTAATAATTGGATTGGAATTTTTAAATCATAACAATTAAAGAACTTAATTTTAAATTTTTTTTTAAAATATAATGACTAAATCGTTTAAAGGTAAGAGTAGTTTAATTGTGTTGGAATATTACTTTTACCTTTTTTTCTTCTTTACCAAATACTAATTTACATTCAACAATATATATTATTTGATGAATAAATGTAATGTTTAAAGTTTTTTTTGAACAGGATCCTATATAATGGTCTGATGATCAAGGGTGTTCATCGTCTCAGTGTGATCTGGGTTCGAATCACACTAATCACATTTATAATTCGAACTTTACCTGTTATTGTAATTTAAAAAAAAAATTCTATTTAACAACATGAAAAGGAATAATAAGAACAAAAAAAAGTTAAAAAGTTTGATTATACTGGTGTGATTACATAATAGTATCTGTTCATATTTTTTAAATCCTTTGACAACGCACACACACTTTGCACACATAGGTACTCAAACTCGAGACTTCTAAGATGAATAACATCTTCTTTTCTACTGAAATCACTTGTTAAGTTCAAGATTGACTACATTTTTTAAAACAAAATAAAAATCCTAAATCTATGCATGATATAAGTTTAAATTTATCAAATATCCCTATATTCTTTTGAATTTTTTTTTTATACTTTAATTTTGAGACATTAAATTCTTATAATTTTTATTTGAAAATATTCATCCCACCGTCAATTTTGTCATTTAAATTAACGTTGTGGCTGTTATAAAAAGGTAAAATAACTCTTCTAACCCTCAACATTTATAGTTATTTTTTGTCAATTTGATTCTTACTCTTTAAAAGTACATAAACAATTACAAAAACATTTTAAAAATGAAAAGATTTTTCATATTTTCAATAATAATATAAAATTTGTTAAAAATAAAAACTCTTTAAAATTAAAAATAAAAAATATTTTAAAATAATTTCTTAAAATTCAAAAAAAAAATATGTTATTTATTTCATGAGTGGTAATAAGATCTCTGTTATTGATTTGATTCATATTAAATCAACTTTAAACAAATTATTATTATTATTTTAAATTAAATTAATTATATGTAAAAAAATATTTTTATGTAAATTAAATTATAAGTATATAAAATATTTTATTAAAAATAATGATACAAAACGATTCAAATTAAAAGAAAAAGACAAGTAATATAAATGAAGTAGATGGGAAATGGAATAAATGAGAGACAGAAGATGGAAGGAGCACACGGGCTTTAAAAGGTAAAGCCTTAATAGGTTAAGCCAACCAGAAACAGAGAGCCGGCAAAAGGAAAGCTATTGGTCGGGCGCCACCCACGCCTTGATAGGAACCTCTCGCATCATTCATTAGCCTTTCCAATTTTGCTTTTCTTTTTAAAAAAAAAAATACCCTTCAACAAATAAAGAGGCAAAATTATTTAAATATATTGAATAGGATAATTAAATATATATATTTATATACTTTAATATGATAAAGTTGTAATAATTTTAACGGAATTAGAATTGAATTAAGAAAATTATTTAATTAAAAAATTAATTTAAATAAAATTAATTAAATTAAATAAATAATATTTTGGGTAAAAAATAAATAAATATTAAGTTAGATAAATTATAAGTATTGGATTAAAGTTTAGAAAACAAATATAATTGGATCCAATATAAGGGGTGCCGTCACCCCTTGTACTATAATTTTACTATAATATTGTATTTTTATTAAAATATTATTATTTAATTAGACATTATTTAAATAAAACTATTGTCCTTTTTTTTTTATTATATATATATAAAGAGAAACTACTTGTTAAACAATTTAAAAAACTTAATAAATATTGTTATTTTGCCATAGTGACCATTTATTTCATAGAATAAATTTTATTTTATTTTTGAGAAAAATGCGTAGTTATCTATTATAGAAAAAAATTAATATTTTTATTTTGTGATTTAATTCGTGTTATTCGAGTCCACACTCGAAACAATTTATGATTTAAAATAACGAAATAAATCGTTTAGTTAAAAGCCAAGATCGAATTAAACACCTTGTATAAAGGATAAATACTCATCAAAATTATGACAAATGACAATCTCTCTTTTTTTATATTTATTTTTTAGTTTTTAATTATCCATTAATTTTTTTGGTAACAAAATCATATTATAAATATATCATCAAATTTTTAAATAAAAATATTTCAAAGTAATTTAACTTTAAAAAACTCTCCATTGTTTTTGAAAGGTAAAAACTCTAAAAAAATTTAAACTACTGTTATTATCACTTATAAATAAAATAAGTTAAATAGATAATTTTTTAAAGATACATATTTTAGAAGCATATAGAAACAAAATAAATTTTAAATAACTATAAATAATAATCCCTTCTTTTAGGGGAATTTTTTTGGGTAACATTTAGGAATGAGCGTTTGATCGAATCGAGTGAAAGAATTTTGAGGCCTCGAGTTATTTTATTATCTTAACTCAATTTGAATTTTTTTTCAAATCAAGTGAAATGAAATTCAAGTCGAGTTGAATCGAGTGAAATTATTCAAATTAAATTAAAAAATTAAATATGTCAAATAAAAATATTATTACAATATAACTAATTCCATGTTAAAGGACATAAATTTGAAACCATATACATTTGAATTTTTTTCAAAGAAAAAAAACTTGAGTATAATAAATTTGAATCATTAATTAGATCCCAAAATTATTATTTTAGAAAATTTTCAAAATTTTAAAATTTTTTAAAATTTTTTGAAATTCTTATTTATATTTTTAATTTTAAAAATTATTTTAAAATTTTGAAAATTATTATGAACATTTTTCGTAATTTTTATTGAAAGAGACCAATTTATTTATTTTTATAATAATTGTGCAAGTTTTTAAAGTTTGAAATATTGTTTATAAATTTTTCTGATAAAATATTTTAAACAATTAAATAAAAAATTCTTATGAGAATTTAAATAAATTACACAAGTTTAAAACAATATTTATTAATTATTATTAAGTGCACTCTCCACTTTCTTAAAGGCAAACGGGGCTAGGGCTTTAAAACCCTAAACTAAAACCTCATAAACAAGATGGGCTTGACTTTGTACACTGAACTTGAACTTAAATGGGAATCAATTTTGGGCTTTCAGTCTCAATATGATTTCAATTTGGACAATCAAATATAGGCTTTCAACTTTGTGCTTTCTGGACCCAAAAACATGTAAAAGGTCCGATACCTATTAAATAAACATATTAAAGAAATTGGCTTTATGTAATATTTACTACTTTATCTTGACATTTTTTCTTAATTTTTTGACTTAATTTAATTCTCGAACTTGATAATTTTTTTTAATTTGATATTTAAGTTTTTTTTAAAGTTTAATTTGATATCTAAACTTGAGAAATGTTATACAAATTATCTTAAAACACTAATGTTGTTAAAAAAATTCGTGTTATCCTACAAAAATATCATCAATATAAGAGAAAATTTATGTTTACAAAAATTATGCATTGAAGTATACTTAACAAATTAATATTGAATGAGAAAGCAAGAGTTCTAGAAACCCAAATTAAAAGAAATTCATTATTTTAAATTAACAAAATGAAATAAATAAATTAAATTAAAAGTAATTGAACATTTAAAATACAAAAGATCATTTGTCACATGTTGATCATATATTGATTATTTTTGTTATATTACAAAAAAATAACATTGTTAGTAAATTGAAATAATTTGTATAACGTATGACAAGTTCATATATTAAATTGGACAAAAATAATTTAAATATCAAATTAATAAAAAAATGTAAAGTTCAAATAAAAATTAAATAAAAATATATTAAAAAAAGCAGTAATAAAAAAACTGAGATATACAATAAGGAAATGGAAGAGAGAAATACTATAAAATGAGTGGTATAATGGTGTGTGTCCTTGGGTGGCTTAACACCGATGCATTTCTTGATGCATACATTACTCTTTTTTTCTCCTTGAATAAAGAGAAAAAGAGGATAATTTCCTTTCAAGAAACTCCTGATTCCTTCTTTCTTTTCATCTGCTGCATTTATAATACATTTCATCACTCTTGTTAATGTAATTAAGACATATTACGAGTGTTAAGGACGTGAGCATTTTTTGTCACGCTGTGGTGGATTGAAAGAGGAGGTTTTAGCTAAAGAAGAAAGCACCTACACCATGACAAAGCTACCTTTGGTTTTCAAGTGCTCCCTCTTATTAATGACCTGCTGTTTTCTAGGTATGTTTTTCTCGATGCTTTGCTTTGCTTCTTGGCTTCCCTTGTTTGGTATTGGGTCAAAGACTTCGTTTCTCTTTCTCCTCCTCATTGGCCTCTCAGAACTCATTCTTGTTTATAATGCTAGTGCCCACAATGGAAACACCAGTCCAAGAGAAGGCAGATGCAGCGATTCCAGTGACAACCCTTTCACCTCCAGAAGGAAACACAACTTTCCTTGATGGTACCACATGGTGTGTGGCACTGGCTGGTGTCTCCCAGATTGACTTGCAGAATGCATTAGACTGGGCATGTGGACTGGGAATGGCTGATTGTGGTGCAATCCAGGAGGGAGGAAAATGTTATGAGCCTGACACACTCCTTTCTCATGCTTCTTATGTCTTCAATACTTACTACCAACAGAATGGCAACTCCGATATCGCTTGCGATTTCGGAGGAACCGCCACTTTAACCAAAAATAACCCCAGTAAGAATCTTCTTCCTTGTGTAGTTTGCATAAACAAATGATTCATTTCATCATCAACATACAATAACTTTGCTCATCTTACATATGCAGGCTATGGGAAGTGCCTGTATGCAGCACCAGGGTATGCTCATTGTAATGTGTTTGACACTTTGCAGGGTTGATTAATGTTGACATGTTTGCTTTTCTTTAATAATGTCTTGCAGATCTGATAGGTCAGCAACACCTCCTTTGTCCAAGTATATATCAAGCTTTTTATGGTGGGAAATTGTGGGGATTTTACTGCTTTTGTACAAGGGAAGCTGATGCAAGGTTTCATTTTACCCTGAATTTGTGATTTTTATGCTTGGAAATGTAATGTCAGATGGAACTAGAGCATAAAAAAATATATATTTTGTAATAGCAATGTATTACTATTATAAATGTTATCTGATTCCTATCTTTGTAATTGGTTTAGGAATCTAATATTTTATATCACTTTATTTATTTATATCAACCACACTTTCACTTTTCTTATTTGTTTTTTTTTTGGTCTAATATATCAAAAAAGCCCTTAAACTACTACAGCATATACATACATTCCAGCCGGGTTATTAGTTGAGAAATTGTGATTAAGCTTAAAGATGGTGCGAATAAAATGATAGAGAGAAGTGAAAGAGAGAAGGTAGGAAGAAGTAAAAGAGGAGGGGGGAGTGGGGCAGAGGCTGATACGTTTTGTCATTTGTCCGAAACAGCAGTTGCATGGGGCAGTGTTCGTAGCAGTTTAGCTGACAACGGCATGAAATGAAATGATGAGGAATCTCAATTATGTCCATTCACTTTCACCTGCTAAAAGTAAAACCATTGCTCGGCTTTTCTTCACGCCCTGAGGGCTTGATCAAGCCCTTTGACTCCAAAATCTAACCACTCATTTCACACCTTTTTCTTTTCTTAAATGATTTGATTTGACTATCGCTGATACCAACAGTCGTGGGTTTACGTCCAAAAACTTTGATCCAACCATTTTTATACGTCTTGAGATTATATCTTAGACTGTCTATTTTGAGAAATAAAATAAAAAAAAGCAGAAAATTTCAATAGAAAACTCAACAAGTAATCTTTATTACTTCAAATTTGTTTACCAAATGTTTGGGGGAAATCAAAAATAAAAAACTAGGTTTTGTGTTTCAAGAGATTGAAGGGTTAAAACAAAGGAAAACGACTACCGCTTTACCTTGATGTTGTCTATTTTGACATTTTGTGAAGCATAAAATTTGTGCAAAGGGAACAAGGACAAAGATGATAAATAATTCTTGATTTAGTCTTTTGTATATAAATATATGGTTTGGGAATGGACTAATGAAATCAAATAAAATAATGGTGGTGAAGAAAATTAAGAAATGAAAAAGGTTGTAGGCAAGGTACTTTCATGAAGCTCTCTTAAGGATAATTGTTTTCAGCAATGATGCAATCTCCATGAAGCTCTCTTGCTCTCTTAAGGATAATAGTCAATGGGAAGTCCAGATCAGCCGTGAAGCTAATTTTGCAGCAGCCGTGACTAGGTACCTGGCATGCAATTCTTCAATCATCCTCGTACCGGCATTTTGAATCTGCTCTTATGAGGTGTTCAGGGTACAATTTACCAGTAATCCCTGCAAGAGCAAGAACCGTCTCTAAAATGGTGAAACCGGCTTTGATCCCTCACGATAATCTCTCGTTCAAAAACTTTTGATATAAGCTTAATTGCCAAGTGACAGTCTGCACAAATTCTCAAATTCTTTACAATCCTAATAGGGGTCCCTGGTGCTGTCTTAAGTAGCATGAAAGCAACCGCGATCTTCTCGCTATGGTAAGATAAAGCATTCTCTTTCTCTTCTTCCTCTATATCAGCAAGCACATTTTCTGTATGGGGAGCATAACCTTCCAATCTTAACCTCTTTGTTATTTCTGCTAGCATTGCATAAATTTGGTCATTTTGAGGATGAGATCTATCGCCCATTAGAAATTCATACACATGATTGCCAAACTCTACTAGGCTATAGCCTGGAATTTTCTTCACTCCGTCCCTAAGCATCTTTCTCCTCAGGACGTGCACATCGGACCAGCGTTGCTCTGAAGCATAGAGGTTGGAGAGGAGCACATAGTCTCCACTATACCCAGGTTCTAGCTGTAATACTTGAGCTCTTGCGTACTCTCCTAAAGTCAAATGGCCATGCATTGCACACGCTCCTAACAATGTCCTCCATATAACAGCATTAGGCTGCAATGACATGTTTCGGATATATTGATATGCCTCCTTTACTAAGCCTGCCCTACCCAACAAATCAACTATGCAACCATGATGTTCTATCTTGGGCACAATCCCGTATTTCTCTTTCATCCTCTTAAAGTAACTGAAACCTTCATCAACCATCCCACAATGACTACAAGCGTAGAGAACCCCAACAAAAGTAACTTCGCTAGGCACCAATTTCTCTGTTTCCATCTCCTTGAAAAGCTCAAGTGCTTCCTCACCAAACCCATTAACAGCCAATCCGACAATCAAAGAACTCCATGAAACTACATTCCTTTCCTTCATCTCATCAAATACTTTCCTTGCCTCTCTAATGCTTCCACACTTCGCATAAAAATCTAACAGCGCATTATTAACATGCAAATTATCAGTCAAACCAACCTTCACCATATATACGTGAACTCTCCTCCCCAACGCCAGAGCACCGAGCTCAGCACAAGTGGATAACAAGCTAAGCACAGTATACCCATCAGGCTTTACACCCTCCAACTCCATTTCCCTGAAGAGAGTCAGAGCCTCGTTAGGTTTCCCATTAAGAGCGAACCCATTAATCACAGAATTCCAAGCCACAATATCTCTCTCAGGCATTAATTCAAACACCTTATGCGCACTATCGACGAGCCCGCAAGCACCATACATGTGAAGCAAAGAATTCTGAACAAAGGCTAAGGACTCATACCCATTTCTTATAACTGTGGAATGCACAAGTTCCCCGATTCTTACATCTGCCAACTTGGCTACAGCTTTTAAAAGAAAAGGGTAAGTGTGGGTATCAGATTGGATGCATGACGCCCGCATCTGGCGATATAATTGAAGGGCTGGCTCTGGGCTTTCACTCTCAGCATAGCCTCTAATCATGGTATTCCAGGTGAACACATTAGAGCTCCGGATACAAGAAAAGATGTTGTGAGGATATGACATAGGAGCAGACAGGGAAACAAGGTTGTAGATAAGATGCTTGCCAATATCAGGGTCATTGAATGGGACCCCATGCCTGATAGAGAAAGCGTGGATTTGTCTGAGTTTGAGTTTGGAAGAGCCAGGGTTTTGTAAAAGGAAAATGCATTTCTTGACCAACAAAGACTCTGGTTTGTGCGGGGAAGATGAGGTAGGTGGGGTTGTGGAGTAGAAGCATGAGGTTTGCGGAAGAGGGTGCTTTGAGAACATCGATCCATAACTTGGACATTTTGCTTTCTTCATGATGCATTATGGCTTGCTTTATTAGAAAATATAAATCATCGAGGATTCAGGATTGGAGTTTATCCCAAATGTTTTTGATATTTAATCAGTAACAGTAGTTGCTTGCAAATTTACTAATATTAGTAACATTAGAGAGAGTAGCAAGTCAACTAAGCTTCATTTATATATATTCCTCCCCAACCAACCAGTACTGCTTATTGACCTACATTACATATCAAGGTTGAAAAAGAGAAGGTAATGAAAGGATAATTGATGATTTTATGAATCAAAAAGTTCCCTTGTGGCGTGGCATTGGTGAAGGATCAAAGGTCTCCTATTTGGTTGAGTTGTGACAGCAACAGGTTCTGCTCTACCATTTGATATCTTCAACATGTCAAGTGTTTCAACACATTTCTCAACCCTCTTGCTCTGGAAAACCATACCCTAAACTGTTTTGATTTTTGAGTCACGTTCTGCATTTTATGATGACGGGCTCAATGTTTGAGCATTTTGAAACTTCTCTAGTTCTGAATGAATCCAGCTTAGGTACCTGCAAACATTTCTGGGCAACAGCATCTCTCTCGGCAGCAATGTTGTCTAGCTTCATTGCTTGTCCCATCAGCATCTCAATTAGCGTTGTGATTTGAACCTCCGGTACCTGGACTCCATTGGAGATTTATTTTTCCACTGCAGAAGCCTAAGACCCCCCCCCCCCCCCCCCAAACAACATTCTTGTTCCTGGCTCATGCAACAATAACATTAATTTTCTTAATGCATTAAGAAAAAGGAAAAAATACAAGTAATATTGAGAAAAAAAGATGTGAACAAGTTAAGTAAAAATATTTAATTTAATTTTTATTTGGCATGCTTTGGAAAGAATTTCTACTTAACTCGTTAAATAACATGTTAACTTTCTTTATTTTTTCAGGGATGTTTCAAAAAAATCTAATAATTTACTATGTACATTTTATCCAAAAATCAAAATATATTCTAAGTAAATTTAAATTAAGTTCTGAGAATGTGGAATTGTGAGCGGATTTCATCAAATTGAGAACGATGCTCATGTCATATACTTTGTTTGAATTTTTCTAAAACCGAATGATGGATGAGCTTAAAACTTATACTTTGATAGATAGATCTTCAAACCCACTACATTAAAAGAAAATGAAGCATATATTATTTTTTATTTTCAAACAATAAATAAAGAAAATGTAGTGTTTATTTTTGTAATATATATATATATATATATTTAAAATAACACAATTTAATCTATTTATGAAGTTTTTTCTTATTTAATTTCACTTGAGAATCAACTATAAAATAATACTCCTTAATTCTTATTATTGTTATATTCTTACACCTTCTGGATATGTGACGTTTCGAAAAGTTATTTGAGAAAAACTCGTGAATGGCTCTTCATTTCATAGCGCTCGGTTGGTTTCTCACCTTGCATCGTTCGATTGGTCACCTAGTGACCAACTACTTGTGCACTCCACCCGCCATCGAGTCACCAACTTTTAGCAAAAACGTACTTACCATAAAAAAGGGATCACTGAAGCATAACAATATCATATTACCCCATCCAAAGAGAAATTACCTACCACTTGACTGACCACACGAGCAAGCCATCACCCATACTGTCAATGATGTCGCACCACCAAAATAAGACCAAGCAAGAGATATTCCCCTATAAATACCCTGAAAAACAATGAAAGAACGATCTTTTACTCTCAACAACCTTAAGCATTTACATACAACACTTGGTCTCCCTTTGCCTTCAAGGCTACTTTTCTCATACTTTATGTTTTGGTTCTTTGTCTGTACAGGTGAATTCGTCTCCTCATCACCAATTTTTTGTCTTTTATCCCCTTCTTTATTGTACACTTATTATCAACAATTATTAAGAATAAGAGCCAAAGTAACAAAAGAAATTGGTTGGACATGGACATGCGTATAATATATAATAACTTAATATGGCCTTGAAATTAGATGAAAGGCAAGCATAAATAAATAAATAAAGCAACACGTGAAGTGGTGTATGGCAAAGAGGCAGAACATAAGGCAAAGGCCAAAGGCATCTCTAAATTCTAAAAAAACTAATAAGTGTGTCAAGTCCACCACCAACCCCCATGAACTGCGG
Organism: Kokia cookei; assembly: GCA_039519145.1. Lineage (NCBI taxonomy): Eukaryota > Viridiplantae > Streptophyta > Magnoliopsida > Malvales > Malvaceae > Kokia > Kokia cookei. Next base: position 238,235 of record JBBHDX010000686.1, read on the forward strand.
TTTGTTGTTGATACATCGACTCACTACCATCTTTGATACCGAAGCTGAAACTACACTCTTATATGCTCTCGACGCCCCCCTTTCTTTTTTTTTTTTTTTTTTTTAAAATAATATTTCTTTTTCTAATATAAAATAATTCTTTATTTTAATTAAAAAAACCCACGACAGTGGTACACTACACTCAGGACTCACCAACCCCACCAAAAATATAAACAAAACCCTATTGTATGTAGTTGCACTCCAACACTGAAGCAAGCAGCTAGCAGTTTGCTTTGAATTATTTTACTATAACTCCACCACTTTCCACCAGATTTACATTGCAGATGGCTTCTTCAATGCTGTGGGCTTCAAGGGCGGCTTCTTACCTCAGGATCTCTGTCTTCCACAGAGGCTTTTCCACTGGTATTTACTTAACTTTTCTCCTCTCTATTGTCTCATGGTTTCTTAAATGATCGTCAGGACCCTGTTATCTATAGAATGGTTTTGGGTTTGGATCGAAATCGGGATCTCATGTCTGGGATTGATCCAAGGCTGTACCTTTCGGAAACAAATAAAAAAAAATCAAATCGATTTATGTGATTGGCTTTTTTCTTTTCTTTTGCTATACATGGTGTCAATATGTGTTGGATTTATGTTTTGTGATCGATATATACATGTCCCAAATTTCCGTCATCTAGGATTGTGTTTCTGATCGATCAGTTTCATATAACTTTTTCTTTCGGTTTGATTTTAGAAAAAAAAAAAAAACATCATAAAGATTAATGAAGTAGCCTAAAGCCTTCCGTTTGTTGGGGTTCAAACAACCTTTCATATTTTGTTCTCCATGTAGCACTTGTACGGCTGAGATATCTTTAATACTTGAGCGTTAGAGCATTAGGACTAATAGTGATCTAATGGTGATGACATCAGTGAAACGGTGAAGGGTATGGTGTATCTTGGCACCTTGCAACTGTTGCTGCAGTTGCTTGAAGCAATGGTGGTTCGTTGCTCATCAAAATAATGATGTTAGAGTTTTGACTGAATTGTTTGCCTTATTTGGTAATGAAAAAAAATTGAGGAATTCAGGAAATAGCAGTCAAAATTACTGAAACTGTATGCACACCTTTTGTTGGTGTATTAAAACAAATAGAACCGAGCACGAGGATTCAGTATTGCTGCAACACCAAAATACTGCAACTGATTAATGCGATGTAATGTGCATGCAGATTAGATTGTTTATTTATCCCTCATATTCATTCTGATTCCTTTTGCTTATATGCTATGCATTCCAATTGCCATTAGTTGCAGTTTTTTGTCAAACAGAGACATGGAATTGTCTTGGTTTTTTGCCTACTAATAGCAAATTAGCAGACACTGAAAGGATTCTTACTTTTCCAGATCCTTAGCATGTTTATGTTCTCAACCTTTGGTGGCTATCTTATATATGATCTTACAGTTCATGGCGATTTTTCTGCATCATTGAGCTTCACATCTGGAGTTAAAATTAGCAGTATGCAACTGTTTTCACTATGATTTAACTTCATAGTTTGCTTTCTGTGGAAGCATGGTTCCTTGTTCCTTGAAAGAACAAGAAAGCACCTAAGAGGATAAGACCAATTATATGATGCCTGTATTTAACTGGATGTTTTCAATTGTTTAATCCCTTAGTCAGCTGCAATTTATGGTTTAATTTGTCTCTAGAGTTGTAAGTACTTTATCCCCTTTTCATTGTTATTGCTTATTGTTTGTATTACAGCAGCTAATGCATCTTTTCCATTTTCTTCCAGTTTTAAAGGATCTGAAATATGTGGATTCTCATGAGTGGGTGAAGGTTGATGGTAACTCTGCCACTATTGGTATTACTGATCATGCTCAAGATCATTTAGGTGATGTTGTGTATGTTGAATTACCCGAAGTGGGAGCTGCTGTAAAGCAAGGTGAAAGTTTTGGAGCAGTTGAAAGTGTCAAGGCTACTAGTGATGTTAATTCTCCTGTTTCAGGAAAAGTGGTTGAAGTTAATGAAGAGCTCAGTGGCTCTCCTGCTAAGGTTAGCTCTTCCATCCTATCATAGACTATTCCTTTCGAAATTTCATTAATTCAATTATATTAGTTGTGTAATGCTGTCTGCTAAAATGGGTTACGCTTTTCATTGTGTGAAGTGTCCTCCACTATGCATGTGCATGTGTCTTTCCCATAGTGCCTGTGTTCTTCCATATATCAATGCCTGTTTCATAAGGATAGCAGTACCCAATATTTCGTTAAGCTTGACCGTGAATGCTACTAGTGGTTCATCCAATTCTTCATTCTTTTCGCCTTTTGGTTGAGCTTAACTTCCTGCAACTGCCTCATGTTGAAATGTAGCCAGAGTCTTGAATGGATCATTTGAATGTTTTAAGTGTTTCTTTTAATTGCTTTTTGTAATATACCCTTCACTTTTGCTTATGTCTGCAATCTTTGTTTACCACAATTTAGGTTAACTCAAGTCCATATGAGGATGGATGGATTATAAAGGTTGAGATGAAAGATGCTGGGGAGTTGAAGAACTTGATGGACTCAGAAGAATACTCTAAGTTCTGCGAGGAAGAAGATTCAAAGCACTGAGAGCAGATGCCCTGGCGATGTTGGATGTCGGGTTCTATGCAAAGAGAGATAACCGGGAAGCCGACTGGTTGAGAATTGTAGCTTTCTTGTTGATGTTTCCAAACTATTATCAGACTATGTAGTTTAATGTCCCCGTATTTGGGTTTTGATTTGGTGTCATGTTTTCTTGGAATAAATGATTGGTTATGGGTTTGGAAATGAGTGATTTAACTATCACTAGTGTACCAAATTTGGGTTTTGATTAAGGAAATGATGCTGAAAAGTGAAAGCATTTCAAACAATTCGAGGTTAATGCTGGCTGATATATTTATGTATCTGTTCCAATCACAATGATGGTGAAATGGTTGAGGCCTGAGGTTCTTAACTCCTGTTTCCTCAGCATTAGGCCTTTCATCTACTACTACCCATCCAAAGGCAGAGTTATCCATTAGACTTGAGGTCTTTCCTTTACTTTATAAATTTTAAGTTATACCGTACAGGATATGATGTGGTACTTAACAATTTAACAGTTTAAGTAATTAAAAGACTTAATTGACACAACCTTAAAAATTTGAGGATGTAATTGAAATGTTTTAAAATTTGGTGATTGATTTAAAATGAAAGTTATAGTTTGGGGGTCTTTGGAGCAATTTACTCTATAATATATTAACAAAATATGCTAAATTTTCTTTTATTTAAAAAATTAATAATATAATATAAAATAGAAAAATAAATAAATATTTTTAAAAATAATAGGAAAAGCTTTAGTACCATTTGGTACCTATTGGACTTGAGCACTTGTATGGGATGAAGAAAAACTATAGTACCAATTGGAAAAGCTCAAGTACAAATTTGAAAATTGAAGTTGTAACACTCCTCACCCGACCTGATCACTGAGCCCGAGCTATATGATGATACATTCGTTGTTGGAGTAACTTCATACAATTTTACAACAATTCACATTTTTAATATGCATTACAATCATTTTCGAGTCCCAAACGAGCTTACAAAGCTCTTTATTAACTCGAGCATGAATTAAAATCAAATTGTAAAGTTTTTAAAATTCTCGGACCGACGTCACGACTTAACAATTTTCATGTCGTGACATCGCTAACTCAATAAATCACATCGTGACGTCATGCATATTGATGTCGCGTCATCACTTATTGTCGACTGACGTTGCGACGTTGAACGTTGATCATCAAGACGTGACCCCTATTTTTGGCCAAAAATACCATTGGTACCTATTTACATGCTTCAACCAAAATCTATTCATAAACATATTCATCTATCCTTTTAAACTATACCAAAACATACATTATCAAACTAAAACAAGTCTATAACACCCTAAGAATTTAGTATTTCAAAATGCATAACATTTATGTTCTAAACTTATACATATTCCAATCACTTTTCAATTCAACTTACCATTTTCTTCTATATTCAAATCCTAGCATATATGTATATCATGCATAAATTTAACATCCTTATCTCAATAGCATCAACCAAAACTAAACCATACAATATATACACCAAGCTTTACATACAATTCAACATTTACCACAAGCTCAAACATACTATTCTAACAAGAAAATGACAATTTTCATACATTTTATACCTATTTACATGCCACAACTTTGATAACCAAAATAAATACATTACTATCAATTCGGTGAGAGTGTGAGCTTCATGATGACCTGGCTTGACGAGTTCCGCAAGATGACGATTTACAAGGGAAGGAAACAACTTGAATAAGCATTAAGAAATGCATAGTAAGTTCAAATAGAAAATAGTATGCTTACCTTGATTTTACATAAGCATTAAAGCTACCTTAGTTTAGCATAACTTTAGCTAGAACATGGAACTCAAAATATCAACAAGATAAGCATATATCTATAGCTATGATCATTAGATATTACAAGTAACTTAACATACCAACTCATTTTACTTTCATATAACTTATCAATATGGTAAATTCGATCAACAAATCATAAGATACTAACAAGTATATGTGATTCAATTCAATCACCTTTGCTATCAACAATCATAAAGATATATAATTTACAATTCAATCCATTTAATGATTTTTCAATTTGGATATCAAGTCCATTTCCTCACTTTAAAATTTTTAATATCATTTATACCGTTTCGCCTAATGAACCCTAGTCAATAGACTTGGATACATGGGTAAACTACACCACATTAGTTGCTCATTCGAGCTGAGTATATATATATTAGGTTACCCGTCCAAATTAAACCTATATCATGACACATCAGCTTACTCGTCCGAGTTAAACTTGTGTCACATAATTCTCGAGATTTTGCAACGAATGCTAGATCTCAATAACATCTGTAATAAATCTTGTACAAGCGCGCATATAACCCTATTGGCATGTCAATCACATCCTAACCCTTCACTAAGTTCACACAAGTATCTTTTACACATATAAGCATTACATATCCTTGTAATTATCTATATTTCATATCGTTCCTTGTACATGATCACATATTCATTTACATGTCTGTAATCAATCAAACTTTCGGATTTGAATCTCGTACTAATACATAATAACAAATTATCACATAACATTTCAATTCAGTCTATTTCTAATTTTTCATGCCAATTCACTAATACTCAAATCACATACATTCACATATATGACATAAAATAGTAAGTTCCACATGAACTTACCTATTCAAAATGTGAAAAGAGTGAATACTTCAGAGATTAATTCGCAATTTTTGCTTTTCCCTTATTAACTCCATTTGGATCCAAATCTTGATCTATACAATTATTTTACATAATCAATCAATACCAAATATTCATATCATGCCATGGTATGAATGACCTTACATGAACTCATTTTTTGATATCCCTAAAATTTTATATTTTATTTAATTTAATCACTAAACTCGGGATAGTTATAACTTCCAATTTCTATCTTCGAATTAAAATCTGATTTCATAAATTCTCATTAGAGACCTTATACTTTCTAATTCTAACATAGTTTTGTAACAAGTTTCACATTTATTCAATTTGGTCCCTAATATAATAAAGTTAACTAACAAGCTAAATAACTTTACAATCTAGTCCTTTTCATAATCTAAACTTAAAATCTATCAATTTCAAACCTAATTTTTCAAGAAATCAACAATGACAATTTTCTAAAACTTTAACAGTTTTATGAATTTGTACTTGGATTGGCTAAATCAAACTCTCATTACCTCAAATATATAAAAATTATAAGAAAAAGACTTGAATTCACTTACTAATTGATGGGCAAATGTGTGGAAGAATTTTTGAAGGTTTTCCAAGCTATCAACTATGGTGGACGGTGGAAGGAAAGAAAAATATGATGAAATCCCACTATGTTTTTCTTTAATACTTAATTAATTTTTAATTATTCTAGGTTATTTAACTTAATCATGTTTACATTAATATAATTCAACTACTAATCTTACTTACCGCCATCACCACCCACCAACTATGAATTTATGAGAAATTTATGGCTTAATTACTATTTTAGACTTTTGATTAATAAAATTGCTCGATAATCCTTAATATTTATGGGCTCAGTTTACCCATTAAAAATATTGGAAAAGCTTGTTACGAAGGAAAATCTGAAATTGTTGGAAGAAAAGAAAAAGGGGTCGACAGAAACACTGTCATTGGACTCGCCCCATAAAACCCTTTCAAAGCCCCTCTAAAGTCTCAGCTAAAAGACTAAATAAAAATTCTGAAACCACTTAACCTTCTCCGAAGCTGAATTGAAGGGATATGTCTGTCTCAATCCCTCAAATTGCTTTCTTCTCTCTAACTGTAAGTCTCTTTCTCTCTGTTTGTTATTATGTCTCTTCTTTGTTCTACGTTCAGCGAAGATGTGGGTACCGTTGCAGAACGTTAATGGGAGTAGAAGAGCCAACGGGGTGTTGAGGAAACCGCTGATGCTTAGGAATTTGACGGTGAGAGCTGGTCCAAAGAGGATATCTTTCGGGGGTGATTGCAGAGAGGCGTTGCAGGCTGGGATTGATAAGTTAGCTGATGCCGTTTCTGTCACCTTGGGTCCTAGAGGTATAACTTGTCTGCCTCTTTTTCTTTTTCCTTTTCCTTTTCTTTCCAATTTCGTGGAGTTATTGTTGTTTTTCATGAGCATAGCATTCAAAGTTGGATTAGTGTTAATTGCTTTATCAGAGAGAATGCATTGGTTAATGGGTGCTTAAAGAGAGAAACTTTTGCCCTCATTGGAATACTAGGATAAATTTGTTTGCGTCTATATGTCTTATTCACTTGTTAACTTGATCTTAGATGAAACATTGACCCGAGGCTCATCTCATCTGTCCTATAGGCATCTCAGGCTTAGATGCAGGTGTCCATAGTGTTTTTTTTCCTTTTAGCTTTAACCCTTAATGCCCTTTGGGAACGTGGTATAGTTTACAATGCCGCAGAATTCAGAACCAAGTAAAGATGATTTATCTGTTATTGAATGTGAATGTGTTGTTTTCATTGATTCAGTGATACTGCATGCTTAATATGAGTTGCTAATCTATTTTAGATGAACCATGCAGGACGAAATGTTGTTCTTTTTGAGTCTGAGAAACTGAAAGTAGTTAATGATGGTGTCACCATTGCTCGGGCTATAGAATTATCTGATGCTATTGAGAATGCAGGAGCAATGCTAATACAAGAGGTCATTCATGGTTGCTAGATCTCCCTTCCGAATCTTTGTATGATTTATTTTCGGAAAAGTGATCAGAGATATGTAAGTTTTATGTGTTTTGATGCAGGTTGCAAGTAAAATGAATGATTTGGCTGGTGATGGTACTTCCACTGCTATTATTTTAGCTCGAGCCATGATCAAGTTTGGATTGTTGGCAGTTTCTTTTGGAGCTAATCCTGTTTCTCTGAAAAGGGGAATGGATAAGACTGTGAAAGAATTGGTAAAGGACCTGAAGAAGAAAAGTTTGCCAGTAAAAGCAAGGGAGGAAATAAAAGGTTGTGTTATTTAGGTTTCATATGGATTTGCTCGATGAATTTGATCATTTTGAGAAAAAAAAATTGATTATATTAAAGTATACCTTCTTTTCATAGCTGTGGCTTCAATCTCTGCTGGTAATGATGATTTCATCGGGAACTTGATTGCGGAAGCTATAGAAAAGATTGGCCCTGATGGAGTAATTTCTCTTGAGTCATCCTCATCATCTGAAACCTTTGTGATATTTGAAGAAGGAGTGAAGGTGGTAAAACTGACTCATGCATGCCAGTCATTTTAGAAAGTGTCTAAATGAAGCAGTTGATTTGTGCATAACATAGCATATAAGACTTTTGCTAACATAGAATATTATTTAGGCTCTATTTGGTTGATTCTTTTACTATTTGCCTGTTGAACTGAAAACAAAGAGCAAATAGCATAATGCAAAAGCACAAACCCAATGGAGCCTGACTCTTAATTTAGAAAATCTAAGGTTTTGTTTTAGATTTATGTCCAGTTTAATCCTTGTCTTGGCGGGATCTCAAAAATCATGAAATTTATAGATTAAAATGGTTGAATCTGGTTAAATCAAAAGATGGTTTCATTGTTTATATAAAAAAAGAATATAGTTGCATTTTATCCATCCTTCAGTTAACAGCATGTAGCAGAATTTTACTTTATGGCCTAAATTCTTTGGATATCATTACTGAATTTATAAAGATGATTGAAGACTTGCCAATGCCCAGCTGTTGGAACTTTTTTAATCTTTTCTTTTAATATTTCCTCACTGCAGATTGACAAGGGATATATGTCACCCCAGTTCATTACTAATCAAGATAAATCTCTTGTGGAGTTTGACAATGCCAAAGTCCTTGTCACTGATCAGAAGATTTCAAGTGTCAAAGAAATTGTTCCTTTACTAGAAAAGACTACGCAGCTGAGTGTCCCTCTGCTAATCTTTGCGGAGGATATCTCAATGCAAGTGCTAGAAACACTAGTTGTGAACAAAATGCAAGGTGTAATTAATGTTGCTGTTGTCAAATGTCCAGGATTTGGGGAAGGAAAGAAAGCCCTGTTGCAGGACATTGCCCTTATGACAGGTTAAATCACTTTCATTTTGTCTTCATACAAATTAACTGATGATCAGTGATGGCTTCTAAAATCAAAATGTTTTGCATGTATGCTTTATATAATTCCACTTCGGCTAAAATTTTAATCCGAGAAAGTCTTTTGTATAAAAGGGCTGTTTCAACTCATCTGGGTGCAGTGACGTGTTTTGCATGCTACCTTTTTCTTTTCATTCTTATAATTTCTAATTTATACATTGAATTCCCCTAAATCTCCCTGGTGCTTCATTGTATTATCTGAAATGAATGTTTCTTTTCATATGCTTGTGAAGATTGTTTTATATACATTGCAATATGATAAGCGTTTCTTCATTGCTGCAATTAGTTTTATATGCTGGCAAACTGATATAATTTCTGCTTCATTAGGAGCTGATTTTCTTTCTGGTGATTTCGGTATGACGCTTGCTGCTGCAACTTCTGATCAGCTTGGTGTTACACGTAAAGTGACCATAACAAGCAATTCAACAACCATAGTTGCTGATCCTTCTTCTAAAGCTGAAATCCAGGCAAGGATTATGCAGATAAAAAAGGATCTAGCAGAAACTGATAGTGCATACTTGTCAAGAAGGCTTTCAGAAAGAATTGCTAAACTCTCTGGTGGTGTGGCAGTCATTAAGGTTTGCAATCATGACACAGTGTATACTGAAATTAAAATGCATAACTCAATGTTTTACCATACCCACCTCTTTTTCTGCTTCAAATTGTTAAACATTTTGCATCACAACTGTAGGTAGGAGCACATACTGAGATGGAACTTGAAGACCGTAAACTAAGAATTGAAGATGCAAAGAATGCTGCATTTGCTGCCATGAATGAAGGGATAGTACCTGGTGGTGGTGCAACTTATATACATTTGTCAGAGCAGATTCACACAATAAAGAATTCAATGGAAGACTCAGATGAACAGATTGGTGCTGATATTGTAGCAAAAGTATGTGATTCCTTGAGATAAATTTATTTTGGAGTCAACCATCTATTTGTATGTATCAAGTGTATTGAGTAGTTATTGTCTAATGATTTTTCCTTATCATTTTGGTGTTTTTAGATTGATCACTGGATTAAATTTTGAAATTTTTATCTGATGGACTGCAGGCACTCCTTGCACCTTCAAAAGTAATTGCAACAAATGCAGGTGTTGACGGAGAAGTTGTAGTGGAGAAGACTAGAAAGCTCGATTGGAAAATTGGCTACAATGCAATGTCAGGAAGATATGAAGATCTAATCAACGCGGGAGTTATAGATCCTTGTCGAGTTTCAAGGTGTGCCTTACAAAGTGCTGTCTCTGTTTCTGGGGTAGTTCTAACCACTCAAGCTATAATGGTAGAGAAAATAAAGACACCCAAGCCAGTTGTCCCTCTTGTCCCTGGAATTAGTCCTTGAAGAAAAGGGTGTAAAAGAAGATAGTGGTAGGTTAAAGCTGAAGAAGAAGCCAACAAAAGCTGTATTTGCAATGGTTGAAACCAAGCTGTAAACTGGTCGGCTTGGTTCTCGAGAACCAAAATGGATTTTATCATGTGAGCCTCAAATACCATGGTGTCAACTGAATTGCTTCCTTGAAACTGCAGTACATTGTAATTTTCCTGCATCCCCAGCAGCCAGCAGCTCAATTTATTTAGCTGTTTGTAAATTTTATCATAAAGTAATGTAATAAAAAGGTCCTGAAACGAGATGATTGTGAATTTTCATTCCATTGGCGTTGTGGGTGGCATTGTTGTTATTGAATGCATTGCAGGGAACATGAAAAACCGATGGTTCCCATGGTAGCCTCTCTCAAGTCATTTTTCATTATAATGTCTTCTGGTTTTATAGAGCTGCGTTTCACCGTCTTCTTAGTGTTAAAAACAATTTCGTGGCATTCAAAGGGTAAATTCAGTCCTCTTAACAGCATAGGCCTATGGACAATAGATTTAATATGATCATTTGACACATTGCAGGAATGTTCTCTTTACTTCTTTCGACTGAAAGGCAATATTTATATATACACACACTGTATATGACTATCGATTATCGCTAGCTGTGAAGTTGTTTGAAACATTAACATACAAACTTGATTATAGGTTGAGATTAAACAACTTCCAACCAGCTGAGAAATGCATAATCAAAGTTGTGAAATAAGAGCATATACTTCCATTCAACGAAGATGATGCCTGCAAAATGAAAGATCATGGTTTTTTAGGTAGAGATTGTAAGTAAAACAGATTTGATTTTGAACAAAAAAGAACTGAGTAAAGTAGAACCTGAGAGTTTCTTTGGTTCCTCGTCGAACTTTGCAACGGATTGTTAGGAGCCCAAGGCGCTGGTGAGCTTCATACCGATGACAACCGGAGAAACCTGTACAATTATAATACACGTAAGTTCTACTCTCCATGTAGAACATTGCAGCCTATGAAATATTTGATATATTATAAAGTAGTATCCATGGGATATGGTCCTTTATCTCAGTCGTCTTCTATGGTCTTCGTTTTCTTATGATAATTACTTCCAACAGCAGCCAAAAATCGAGTGGTTAAAATTTAGGAAATTAAGTACATCAGCATTGAGCACATACCATAGTAAACTCCATCAACTTCAAGCACATCGATCTGCAATTGCATATTATCAGCAAAAAACAAAAAAGATTTGGATTTCAACAAATAGTAGTTTAGTATTTACATGATAAAAGCACACAAATAATTAGAAAATAAGGAAAATCCTATTATACATCTATGTACCATTGATGTAAACCAGATCCAGTATCTTATACTTGGTCCAGGTCAAAGTATCCTGGAGATCTTTGAATCTTATATACTGGGATTCAGACTCAGGTGCGTGTAAAAGGATACTTGGAAGATAGAATCAAGGTGATTATTCGTGATCAGGGAAGTATCTGTCCTAGAATTGTTCTTTAAAGCATTCTAAGCCATTGCATTTACGTAATGAAAGCAAACAAGAAACCAAAAAGAAAAAGGGTTACAGGCACTTGAAGTCCAATTTGTCGAATGCTGTCCATGAGTTCCTGGACTTTGTTAGGATCATTTGCTCTGGTGCGCATTAGGGGTCTCCTAATCTTATCAAGTGGAAGCTCCAAGACCACTGGCCCCCCATTTGGTGAGCCACTACCCGGAGGAGCCCCTTTTTTCATTCAATTCAACAAACAAGAACCAAATCAAATACTTGTACAATTGTGAAATGCTAAATACTATTATGATCTCATTAAAAATGTTAGAAGACAGAGAAAAGTTGAGTACCGTTTGACGAAGCATGAACGGAGAAGCTTCTCAAGTTGCCGGTGGGCAGTCGCAGAACAAAGCTGGCCATTGTTTTTTAGCCTTTCAGTCTCAGTTGTAGGTCTTGTTGAAATGCCTTTTAGTCTTTTACCCATCCTCGCAAGAAACATAGAATTTAATCAGAGCCACACAAAAATGTCCAAAACAAAAATCAGAGCCGCACCAACTTGTTAAGCTTCCATTGTTGGAGTGGCCCAAAAACATTGAATAGCCCAGATCAGGCCTATCATCAGAAACAACGCCAGTTTTGTTCACTTTCACAGTTTTCCCTTTTAGTAAAAAACACTTGGGAGAAGCAGAAAATGATATCAGCCCAAAAATCTATGGCTGCTTTAACCTCTTTCTCTTTTCTTCGGTACTCTTTTATCTGTTTATATTTTCTCTATATTTTGTTCATGTTAAGGACAGAGTGATAAAGTATTGATTCTGGGTATTTAATTTGGACAGTAATTATGCAACGACTGGAAGGATTGTTGCAATTGTGAGAGCCTCACCACGACTCTCTTCTTCTCCCACCTCCATCAATTTTCTAACACCAAATCACCCACGCAGGTATTTTTCTTTTCTTTTTATTTGGTTGGGAAGTTCTCTTATTAGGCATTCAATTGATGATTACTATTATTCTTTTCGTTGTCCGTTGGCTGATCAATGAAATGGGGGTAGAGAGAAGGTTTAATTGGGTTCTAATTGGTAGTTTTTTTTTTGGTAGTCTAGCCAGCCAGAGAAGTGAAGAAGAGCTGTACAAATTATATGTTGAATTTTTATTGGCCTTTCCTGATACCTTTGAATCACTCTTTGTAGATATCTATGTCGTGCTAGTGCTGCACATGATGAAGAGGCTGCGGCAAAGGCAGCTGCAATCAATGCTGATAATGGAGCTCCAACCATGTATGTATCATCCTTAACACCCTGCTTTGATTTCACATTCCAGTTCTAGCCTGGAATTTGTTATGTATTATGTTATTGGACCTATAGCCGTTTGGAATTTCATCTCCCTCTTAATACAAGTTACAGAAAAAAAAAATCAGAACTTTGGGAATAACTTTTGAGTTTTAAGCAAGCTATTTGTAATTTTGTATTGCTAAAATTTTGACAGAATTGGTTCTGCTGAGAACTTCTCTATGATATATTGAAGAACGGGGTCACATTGATTCTGCTGTTTATCATTGTACTGGTTGTTGATTCTTTTATCCCTTCCCATTCAGATTTGACAAGATCATAGCTAAGGAAATTCCTTCAACCATCGTGTATGAAGATGATAAAGTCTTAGCATTCAAAGACATCAGTCCGCAGGCTCCTGTTCATGTTTTGGTGATTCCAAAGTTTAGGGATGGGTTGACACAGCTTGGGAAGGTGTGTTCTAGGCCTGTTATCTATCTAATTTGTTTTATTTATGTTGTATAACTTGGCTGGACTGAATGTGAATTTTGCTGTTTTAATTGATTAAGTTTACCTTTGCAATCATAAAACAAAAAAAATTCATCGTTCTCTGCTTTTCTGCATTTTAACCTTGTGTAAATGATTTAGGATGAACTTAGAGAAGAACTATCTGCGTACCTGATCCATAAACCTTGCTTCAGTTTTTCTTGAAGCAGTTTCCCTAGATGGAATATTGACCTGGTTTAAATTTCTGGTTTACAATTTGTTAGGCTGAACGAAGGCATGGAGATATTCTGGGTCAACTTCTTTATGCTGCTAGAATTGTTGCTGAAAAGGAAGGCATTCTTGATGGGTTTCGGGTTGTTATCAATAATGGTCCAAGTGCCTGTGAGTTATTATCTTGAATCCATAGTTTTGACTTGTTTTGAAGATCAAGCTTCTCACTTGTGTTTATACATCATTCTCTCTCAGGTCAATCGGTTTATCATCTTCACTTGCATGTCCTAGGTGGGAGACAGATGAAATGGCCACCTGGTTAAAGAGTTGAATTACTTAATGTATGCCTGAAACTTTATGCCTTACATTTCATTTGTTTTATCTCTACCCTCTTATATTCTCGTTTCTAGAGTTTGAAATGGCCTAATGTACTTTGAATCTAAAACCTTGGAGAGATGATGAGAAATTTGGGTTTGGTGGTGGAAGTTAATTCTTCCATTTCCATAAAATTGGAGCAGGTATGGAGCAGTTGGCATTGGTTGGAAACTTGTAACAGGGTTAGACTAGGGCCTGAATAAAAAGCTAGAAAGGTAGAAGAGGATGGTATCATGTTAAGGGTGAGAATACAAGTTTGAAAACCCCTTTAATCAAACCAACTCCAATCTGTTATTGATGAATCCATCGAACCTATGATAATTTAGGGTAGAGGGTTATCATATAGCATTGGCTTCAAAATTTCAAATTTAGCAGTCTCCTTGAACATCTTTTTTGATATCAAAATCAAAATCAAAAGAATGCGATGAGATTAGACAAAAACATGAAAGGGGAAAAATAGAAGTAAAATTTGGGTGTAAAATCCATCTTCATTTTTGTTTTGAACCCATTGCAAGTAAGCTTAAACATCCTCAATGCAGCCTTTCTAGCCACTAAGGTTCTGTGTACAATGAGTACCATCAAGTCCTCCCTAGTTAAATAGCGGTAATCAAGTAGGTGGGGACTGACCATAAACAGCCTCATAGGAAAAGGTATTAATAGAAGAATGAAAAGATGCCGATTGAGTCTCAATTTGATTGGTATCGTATTGTTGTCAATATAGGAGGGCATGGGTTTGAATGCGCTCAGACATAATTTATCATCCTATTTAAAGGTTGGGAGGGGTATGGATAGTATATTAGCTTATGGTAACCACTTAACCCATTGAGTTTCACCAGTCATGCACACCTATTGACCACCTCAATTAGGCCATCAATATGAGAGTGGTAAGATGTTGACAGCTTCAAAGTAGTCACATATTTTTTTTTAAATGTTGTTGCTAAAAGGTGATAAGAAACACCTAGTCCTTATCTGAAACTATAATCCGAGGTAAACCATGTGGCTTAAAGATATGGTGCACAAACATTTGGGTGATAGATAGAGTTATAGAGGAAATGTGCATACTTTTGACTGTTTATCCATAACTACTAAAATCACGTTATAACCATCAGATTTTAGCAACCCTTTTATTAAGTCCATAGTGAAGTTTTACCAAATCTTGCTAGGAATTAGTGGGTGCAATAACCGTAGAAAGCCAAGTTATCATACTTTTGCCTCTGACAAATGTTGCATTCCTTTACTCTCTTCTTGATGTCCTCACCCACTCCTTTCCAATAAAAGGTAGCAGCAAATCTATTTTAGTAGAGTGGACTCCAAAGTGACTCGCAGTAGAAGTTGAGTGGAAGTAGTCAGTATGCTCATCCTTAAGCTCTGCCTTGTTGCTTACCACCAGTTTTCCTTTACGTTTCAATAATCCGCCCAGCATAGAGTATTTTGGATACTTCTCAGCTTGCTAAGGCAGCTCAGGTAGTAGCTATGTAGTTTCTCATCATCCAACCAAAAATCCTGTACCTTTTATAATAAATCAGTACCGACGATTTTACTACATACTGCAACTTAATATTAATTAAACATTAAATAATCAATTATTCAATATTTTCTTACATTTTGCTTTGCATGTAAAAACCATTAAAGACATATACAAATGATTTTAATGTATAATGAAATTTTATTTAAACCAATTTATTTGAAAAATAATAAGTATAAATCGTCGAATATACTACATTTAAGTCATTAGATCCTAGCAGTTGTCTCTGTGTGGATCCTAGTGATTCTTAAAGACAATGGTCACACTTGAAAGAGTGTTAACACTAATAAACAAGTGATCAGACCATGGAAGCGGGTGGCTAAAGTTAACTAGCCGAGGACAGCCCGGTGGACGGGAGGTAAAGAACTGTCTTTAAGCATCCACCTAGTGCCATGTTTCTAGCTAATAGCAGCTCAACATGTCTCCAGCAAACTGCTGCTCATCATTGCTTCCACTCCCCAAGTGTAGTGGATTCAACTGTAACACCCTTATATCCGGTTCATATGCATAAACCCGATATAAAAGTATTACATTAAAATAAACCGAGGCATGCAACTTCTTTTTTTATCCAAAATACCTCATTTCATTCCATCACACAAAACAACATTTTTTTTATCTAATAAGTACACATATAAGTTCCATAGTACATGTCATTTTACATCAAAAGTAATATACCAAAATTTGAGCTCCAATTGATGTGATGTAATGAGAGGTCCCGATCTACCTTCTTGTATTCTTTGTACTTACGCGTTAAAATAAACGCGTTAAGCCGGTGAAGGCTTAATAAGCACTACAAAAGTAATGAATGATCATTTAAGTACTCATGCATATAAACTTCTTGCTTTTCTTACATGTAACCTATTACTTACCACAATGACACAACTTACACTTTTATCCACTTTCTGTAGTTTAGCCCTTAGTAGACTTTCATAGAGCCGTTAGGATATACGGAACAAACAGAGAGCACACACAGTGCTAAACAGAGAGTACACAGCAGAGTACACAAAGTACTAGTCAGAGAGCACACAAAGTGCTAAACAGAGAGCACACACAGTGCTAATAACAGAGAGCACGAGACGTGCTAAATAGAGAGCACACACAGTGCTAATCAGAGAGCGCGCTAGTGTTCCTTAATGACATGCCACTAATATCACAATGGTTCTAATTTGTCTACTTGGGCACAATCTCAATTAGCATCATTTCTCATAAATGATATATCTCACATAAATACATCATCAAATACTTCACATTTATATTTTCAAAGCTGTACACTTGCGTCACAATCACTAAATTATTTATATCTCGAGCTATAGAATTTGAAATCATAATCCGCTTGATGTTTCTGAATCTAGACTCAATCATATTTTTACCATAAAATTTCCAGAATTTTTACTTTAGCCAATTTGTACAGTAAATTCTTTCAATTTACCCTTTCACTTCGACCTTTCTTCACTAAAAATTATCTATCTTTTAGTACAAAAATCAAATGATGTTTCTGTCTATTTCTATTAAAAATAGACTCATTAAGGATTAATCCATATAAATTTCAGCCTATAATTATTTTTCTACATTTTTCTATGATTTTTCAAAGTCAGAACAGGGGAACTCGTACCTACTCTGTTCTTGTTACACAAAATCAGTTGTATCTCATAATATACAGATCCATTTCCATCACTGTTTCTTCCATATGAAACTACACTCAATAAGCTTTAATTTCATATGTAATAGGTCCCTTAATTCTTTATATACAATTTTTAATGAATTTTCCAAAAGTCAATCCTTGTTCTGTCCCAGACTGTTTTACTAAATCACACATTAATCCCTTCATTTAATCATTATAAACATTCAAATCATGTACCTATCTAACAATTTCTTGATGTGCTTATAATTCATATACCATTAGAGAAATTAAACTATAGTTCAAAACTCTTGTAGTACTTACAACAAGGTCGATTTCCTTCTCTTTTACCCATGGTTCTATTCTTTTCCTTTGTCTTCAATTTGATCATTGCCTCTCTTCTCTTTCTTTCTAATTTCACACAAACACATGTAAACTAAATGCTATAATTCAATGATTTCCATGCTAAATAACAGTAAAATACATGTATATCATGAGGATTTAACCATTTCTTACCTTAACCCTTGAATTCAAATTTTCTCGATTTAGTCCTTTATCTCTCTAACACCTCAAAATTAATTCTATAAGAAGTTTAAGGTGTCTACTAATTCTCTTTTTATGATTTTCTTTTAGAAATTCCAAAGAAAATGGAAGGTTTTGGATCTTTGAGAAGCTTAAAAACTGATCAAGCTAACCTATTTGGAATAAAAAACCTATTTGGAATAAAAACAAAAGTTGGAAATGGAAGAAAAGGCCATGTACGGCTAACTTAATGAAAAAGATGATATTTTCATATTTTTAACTAGCTTTTTTCTTCTCTCAAATTCTCTAGAATTTTCACTTAAAATATCGCACTTAAGAAAAATGATAAAATTACACTCTTAGTCCTTGAGTCTTTCAACTTTACACTTTGACCAAAACTTTCCTTCCAAAAATATCTTCCACCAAATTACTCTTTTGCCCTCCTCAATCAATCTAATTCACATGATGACTCAAAATTCATTTCGGATAATTTGCTATTTAATCCCCCGTATTTCTTCCTTCCTTTACTATTTAATCCTTAAAATTTTCTAACCTTCCTTACTTCAACTCAACATTTATAATTCTCTATTCTATTTTATCACTATTCCAAATCCGGTTCAAACACAGATGTTACATGAACCCAACATTTATTGCAAATGTTCTATAAGCCTTTAGGCACTTTTTCACATTAGAGATAATGTTTTAAGTACCACATGAGCTATCCATGATCACACCTCTGAGACATCTACCTCGCACAAACTCGTAAGCAAGAATGTTTCAAGACAAATAACTTTGTAACCTACCTTTCAACTGGGAGGGGGAACAATTGTTATACCTCTACTCAAGTTAAGGTATCGAGTGGATGCTTGAAGATGATTCTTACTTCTCATCTATTGGGTTATTTTCGAGTGCTCAAGATTTCAGATTAACCATCCTTTTTTTAGTAGAGCAGATACCTTTTTTAAGGACTATTAGGATCCACATAGACATAGCATATTTAATTTAAAAGGAATAACAGAAGGAGACTCACTTATGCACATACCTCAAGTACTCCATGATGATAGTCACCTTGCCACATCACCACTACGGGACAAGAAAATTCTATTATATACATATTTTGATTTATTTTTTGAAACAAAAAATTAAAAGTACTCTTGAATAATATAATTTATTTTAATTGCGCACCAACTTAATCAACAACTTAAAGAATAGTATGAATAACAGAATAATTGAAATGAGAGTTGACAATTGTTTGAAGCCAAACTAAACACATTTTAAATTTATTTTAAATTTAAATTTAATTTAAGTTTAAATTTATTTTAAATTTAAAATTATTATAAATTTAAATAAATAAAGATCCAATTACAAAACCCATTAACTTGGACCAATTACAAAATGTCCAATTATACAAGCCCAACTTGGCCAAATTTTAAACTTAAACAAGCCCAGTTACATATTTGGCCCAAATCAAGTGACCCAATCTTAATGTATCCCTAGTCAAACCCTAAAAATCGAGGTTACCCCCACATTCTCCCACTAGTCACCTCCATCTTAGTCAATCAGAGGCCGCCACTGTCATTAGCAACTTGCCACCACCTCAACTTGCACTGTCACCAGCTGCCATAGCCACCACTGCCACTGCAAGCTGAAATCTGCAAAAGAAGAAAGGAGACTTGCATTTAGTTGCGCAAAAGAACAAATTATGATGATTGTAATTTTAGGCTATAAACCCAGATTCAATTTATTTTTGTAGTGGACTGACTTTTGTTTTATCGGAACATTACAAAGCAATACAAAATTACCCTTTTAAAGCAATACAACCAGAGCACCCAAAAAAAAATCAGAAACAAGAAGTAGTTAATACTTAACAGACAACATTCAAGCAAATAGCAAGCAACAGCAGTAAACTCAAAGCCTCAGGCATTGAAATCAGCCAGGTACATAATAAATACATTAATGCTTGTTCTTTGTTCGATCATAATCCCTCTCGAATTTAAAAGGTTTTTTACATTAGATATTTATTTATCATACATGTTACATCTCCATTAAATATATTCATTGTATTAAAGGAAACATTGGAAACAATTTAGTATTAATTATTTCAAAACTGCTTTGAAATAATAATTTTTATTAATAATAATAACTATTCAAATTAATAATGATATTAATGATAATATTAATATTGAATAATGGTAATAAATGACATTAATAAACATTAATAAAAATATTACTGATATTAAATAATTAATATTAATATAATAAAAAAGGAAATTGAAAGGGCAAGTTGGTGTTACATCCCTTCGGCTGTCGTAGTCAGAGTCACGTTGTCGCCCTCTTCGAACGTCGCCCGCACCATGTCATCCTCGGATCTACAATGGAAGCACAAAAAGGGAGTAAAAAGGCATAAAAAATAAACATGAAACAAATCTGGAAAAAAAGTAAAAATGGTTAAAATCAAAGTTTTCTTAAAACAAATTAAACCTAGAGCCACGATTTTGAAAGGGTAATAAAACGGGTAATAACAAATATAAAAAAGAGGTTTGTTTTTCATTAAAATCTAGGTTGGATCCCTTAAGATCCATTCTCAGATCGGTTTTTTTTTTATAAGAAATAAGAAAAGACAAATCTTTACCTTCGATGATAGCGCGTGGAAGGCGGGTACGCCGGGGCATCGGCGGGCGACGAACATTGAGGCGTGGTGGTTACGTGCGTCGGCTGGAGAGGTGCGTGCGACGTGGCCTTGACGGAGTACCGGACGGAGTCGTCGGGTTTGCCAAGCTCTAGAAAGGATGAAAGGTTTTTTTTGAAGTGTTTTTGTAAAAAGAAGAAATGAAAAATGAAAGAAAAAGGAAAGAAAAAGGAAAGAAGGGGTTTTGTTAGAATGCATCAAAACGGTGTCGTTTCTGGTAAGGCAATTCTCACTCGACGCCGTTTTAAGTAACCCGATCCGTGACCCAATCCAACCCAGGCCAAGTATCCGCGTGTTTTTTGAAAAAGGGATATTTGTGCATTTGGTCCTTCCGTATTTTTTGATTGTTTCAATTTCGTCCTTTTTATATTTTTAATTAATTATAAATTCGCCCAATAATTTTATCTTTTATTTAATTTAATCCCTTCACCTTTTGAAAGCCTTAGTAGCTGCCACGTGTCAATATTTTGGTTTATTTCTGCAATTCGTCCTTCCCCTTTTATTTTTGTTTCAATTTTTCCCTTAAATTAAGTTTTGTTTTATTACAAAATTAACCCAAAAATTTTGAATGATTTTCAAATTAATCCCTTGACTTCAGAAGGCCGGAAAAGCTGCCACGTGTCACTTGTTTTTGGTTTTATCGCAATACTAAACTTTACCAAAAATTACATTTTCACCCTTAAAATTTTTGAAAATTACATTTTTACCCTCGAACTTTTAACAATTCCATTTTTGACCCTGATTTTTCCAAAAATTACCATTTTGTCGACGAACTTAGAAAAATTCCATTTTTGACCCCGATCTTTCCAAAAATTATCATTTTACCCTCGGATTTCAAAAATTCCATTTTTGACCTCGAACTTCCAAAAATTACCATTTTACACTCAAACTTCCAAAAATTCCATTTTTGACCCCGAATTTTCCAAAAAATACAATTTACCCTCGAACTTTCAAAAATTCCATTTTTGACCTCAAAAAACTTCCAAAAATTACCATTTTACCCTAAACTTCCAAATATTCCATTTTACCCTCGAATGTCTAAAAATTCCATTTTTGACCCTAAACTTCCCAAATTACCATTTTTCCCTCAAGTGTCCAAAATTACCATTTTACCCTTCAGGAATTCAAAAATCTCATTTTCGACTCTAATTGTTTTTATTTTTCTTCCTCTTCAATATTTATGTTTAATTTTTAAATTTTAATGCCTTCGTATTTCGTATTTTTTGATTTTTGTATATCAATTATTTGTTTACTTATTTTCTCTTCGTATTATTTAACTTTCGTTATTAACTGTTCATTCGCATTTAAAATTCCACACTTGATTTCAAAATTGTTTTAAAACCGAGACAATGTCCTTTTCGTGTGGAAACTTCAAAAAAACATGCTTTAACATGTTGAGTGTGATTTTTTTCGTATAACTCACACGAATCGAATATCCTTTTTCGAGTTTTTAAATCCCTTTTAACTTCTAGATTTCGAGAACGTCGGGCCCTAACATGTTGGTCACGACTTCTATTCTTTGCGAGAATCGAAGTAAATGGGCATTCTTTCTTCAAATCCTTTAAGTCATGTGTTCGAGGATTTTATTTTAAACTCAATATGAAATTTCAAGTTTTCAAATACAATTATACAAATAATTTTAAAGCAAAACGAGCAACGTCTTTTCGTGTGAAAGACTCGAAAACCATGCCCTAACGTGTAGGGTGTGATTTTCGTAATTTATGCAATCAAATATCCTCTTTGAAATCTTTCAAAACGTCCTTCAATTTTGAAAATCTGAGAACGTAGTGCCTTAACGTGTTAGACACGACTTCTAGTTCTCATAGAGATTCGAAACACGAGGATGAATTTCCTCAAAAAGGGTTTTCTAAAGACAAAGATCGTATTTTAAACTTTAGTCGAGTTTTTCAAAGTTTTAACAAATCAGGACCCGAAAATAATCGATGTGGTACCATTTTTGGGCGTATGAGGGTGCTAACCCTTCCTCATGCGTAACTGACTTCCGAACCTATTTTTCTGGATTGCGAATAGCAAAATATTTTTCAAAACGAATTTAAACGTTTTGTGGTGATCCAATCACACCAGATGAAAGATTGGGGACAACTTTCATTTTTCAACTTTAAAATAATTTTCGAAACACGTTTTCAAAAAAATGGTTTCGGCAGCTTGACGACTCCACTAAGGACAAAACTTTAAAAAAAAACGAGAGTCAAGCCAAAATTGATTACTTTTGGGTCCTCTTGAAAACTTTAAAACTTTCAGTTTTGTTTAATATGCGATCCTCAGCATCTTTTGTGTGACATCATATTATGTAATATTGCTAGTGTAATTTTGCACCCATATGCATTATGTTATTACCCTTCTAAGTGGAAGCGGGAAACTATTCCTTCGTGAGGTCTGCACCTCCATGCAGGATAGTGAATCGCTTTCGGGATTATATCCGTACCCTTATTTTCGTGAAGTTTTCACTTTCGTGCAAACATGTGAGAAATGTGTCCCTCTAAACCAAACTCATCTGTATTAGCCTGTAATGGGTGAGGATCGAGGAATCTGCTGGTTTGGGTACCTTTACTTTAGAACTTGGAGCCACATATAGTGAACCGTAAGTACTCGCCCTAAACGAAGATATTCTGAACCTTTTAGCAATTATCCAAGATAATTTCTTAGGTTCTTTGCTGTATACTTGTATGTTGATGTTATCATATGTTGCGAACATGTTCTGTTTTATTTTGTTTGCATACTGCATTATCATACAAGAAAGGGTGTTGATTCATACTCGATTACCAAATAAAAAGCTTTGACATGGAAAGCGGGTTTCTTGATAGAGTAGAAGACAATATGCGTGTGAGTCTATGGTTTGAAGGGAGACAACGTGAGAATAGAGATAGTTTGATAGAAGCCATTTATCAGAATTTTGGGATCACACTCGAGTAAACATGACTCAAAATAATGTGCAAGAGCTAAAGGATATTTGGGGTCAATGGAATGATGAAATGAATCAGTTATTTTATAGAGAATATGGAGATTTGTCTTATCTGCTCGAGGTAAAAATAAAAAGGCATCTTTTTCGAGCTCTCACTCAGCATTAGAATCCCGCATATAGTTGCTTTTGCTTTGGGAGTTTTGACATGACACCTACTGTAAAGGAATACACTGCGTTAATCTGCTGCCCGAAGATCCAAGCTGACAAGGTTTACTCGAGAGCTATGAATGTGCCGAACCTTCTAAAAAGGTTGATAAATATAACTGGGATGAGTGAACAATGAGTGACGTCTAGAATCAAGGTAAAAAGGGATAATAAATGCATCACTTGGAAAAGTTTGAAGGAACTGATAGTGGCACATCCGGATATAAAGAAATGTGTTGACCTTTTCGCTTTGAGTATTTAAGGGCTGATTATTTTCTCGAAAGCGTTAAGGCACATAGAGGATGCAGTTGTGGATCTCTTCGACCGCCTTGGTAGGTATGTCACACCCGTCTCGGTAATCCTTGCAGAAACCTTCCGATCACTGACTGCTTGTAGGAGAGAAGGCGAAGGCAGGTTCATTGGCTGTGCATCACTTTTGATGGTCTAGTTTCATATTCATTTTTTGAAAAAAGAAAGGATTTCGTATAAAGCATACTTAGTAGACTACTCGCCTTTAAAAGAATTTGTAGCAATGCAGATAGAATTAAATATCTCCGAGGAAAAATGGATGACAGTTCTTCAAAATCTCTGAGAAGAGGACATAGAGTAGAAGGCATCATGGCTTATCATTGACGAGACCGTTTACCGTTGTGGTAGTTTTGATTGGGTTCCCTTTCTTGGAATATAGGGAGCCGTAGGATATGCACCTCTACTCATGTTGAGGTAGTATAAGTTAAAACAGTTCATACCGACGACACATGGTTTGGCCTAGTGTAAG
Organism: Kokia cookei; assembly: GCA_039519145.1. Lineage (NCBI taxonomy): Eukaryota > Viridiplantae > Streptophyta > Magnoliopsida > Malvales > Malvaceae > Kokia > Kokia cookei. The sequence continues at coordinate 262,387 of JBBHDX010000686.1, forward strand.
TTCACCTATAAAGGGGATAGCTACAAGAAGAGAGTCAGGAAGATAACCAGTGCTTGGAGGCAAGCGTACAGGATGAAGGTATTTGCTGCAAATCCAATGACAACCCCGGAATACGATTCGTGGAGGAGTAAAAGAGTCAATGATAATATTCCAGCACTGAACCCTGATGATGTTAGATCGATAGAAGAATGCTTGCAAGAAGTTCCATCAGAGTTGGACATCAGAAAGTAGGATTTTGAAAGAAAAAGCTTGGAATTTGGGAAAAAGATAGAAATTGTGGAAGAGGATAAGATGAAGTTGAGGCTAGATGTAAACATTCACAAGTTAGAGGTTGAAAAGTTGAGAAAAGGAAAAAATAAAGCGGAGGAAGACTTGGAAGATTTAAAGAAACACTATAAGAAACTTCGTCAAACTATGAAAAACGCGGGACTTGGTAAGACTTATGAACAATGACGACGAGAGATTCGAGAACAAGAGGACCAAGTAGAGCAATAACAAAGGAAGTTTCAAGATGATCAAGCCTGAGAAAATACCGTAAAGGGAGAGTTGTTGAAAAGTCAAGTCGAAAAAGCTGAACTAAGGTCCCAAATAACTAAGATAGAGGCTAGAATCATTGAATTGGAGGAATCTTTGCATAGACATCGTAGCCGAAACTCTCTCATGAAATTCAAGGAAAGTAAAGTCGAAAATGAAAAACTGAGGGAAAGAGTGCAAGAGCTCGAGGCTTCACTCCAAAAAAATGAAATAAAGGTCGAAATTCTAGAAAGAAACTTATAAACAAGTGAATGACACACCCAGCAGGGTCAAAGGCAAGTGAGAGAAAGAGACAATACCATTGGTGAAGCACTTACACAGACGCGAGAAGCGGCTGATTATGTGCAAACGCTACTCATAGAAGCCGATGAGTTAAGCCTACAGTACGAGTCGAAGTCAACTTGAGGATAAAAATTGGCCGAACTTTTTAGGAAAATTAGGGCTTTAAGCGCTAAGGCAAAGCCAAATGAAGTTTATCTAATGGAATTGAATTTAGGATCAATGCCTTTTCTTGCATTACATGCATTGCATTCATTCGCATTACATTCTCACATTTTAAATAACTCACATTAAATAAAATTTGAAACAGTTTAACCCGAAAAAATAGAGAACTAACATCCTTACGGTACTCAGAGAACCATGGACTAAAAAATAGAAAGGTTAGAGCAGTTACAAAAGATAATGCAAGAGCAAATGCAGGCTTAGTTGCAAGACCAGTTGGAAAAGGTCGAATGGGATATGAGAGGCCAGATTATTGAGTCTTAAAGTAACATAATCAATCGATTGACCCAACTATTTTAAGAAGCGAAAAAAGGAAAAAATCCTGCAGTAAGCCCAAGGGAGTAAAATGAAAATCCCCAATACCCTTTTGGTTTTACTCCCGTGCACAACCAAGTTCCACCAGCAACGAACTCATGGGGAGCTCCCATCTTCATTCGAGCTTAACCACAGCCCTTCAATACCTCAAGCCAAGCCAATTATCCGATTGGATCAGGGTTTAATCTAGGGGAAACTACTATTAACCCCATCAATCTCGATCTTGACGAAATCATGAAGGTAGAGAGAATAAAATTAGAAGTTTTCAAACAGACAGAGGAGCGGTACAAGTGGTTGGAAGATAAGGTCAAAGCAATAGAAAGAGCTGACACCTGCTGTGGGATGGATGCTAAAAAACTGAGTCTAGTTCCAGACTTAGTACTACCCCATAGTTCAAAGCTCTAGAGTTTGAGAAGTACAGTGGGACAAGTTACCCGGAAGCTCACATTATTATGTTCTGCCGAAAAATGACAGGGTATGTCCATAATTACCAATTATTGATCCATTGTTTCCAGGATAGTTTGGTGGGATCCGTAGCAAAATGGTACAATTAGTTAAACCGTACAAAGATCAGTTCATGGAAAGACCTGGGCCAGGTTTTTATGAAACAATACGGTCATGTTACAGACATTGTCCCTGATAGAATCACTTTATAAAATATGAAGAAACTACCGAGCGAGAGTTTCAGGTAATATGCTTAATGATGGAGAGATATGGCTACCCAGGTACAATCGTCATTAACGGAGAAAGAGACGACTAAGCTTTTCGTTCATACACTAAAAGCACCATACCTCAACCACTTATTTGGAAATGCTACGAGAAGTTTCTCGGGCATGTTTATGTCTGGGGAAATGATTGAAAGCGTAATTGAAAGCGGTAAAATTGATGCGGGAAAGGTGGAAAAAGAACAGCCCCTAAAAGGAAAGAAGCTGAGATAAATAACGCAGGCATGTACAGGCTTAACTATGCGAAGTCAATCATGATGACGCAATCTAAAACCCCTGCAAGCAATTATCAAAATCCACCGAAGTCAGAACCAAGCTTAAGAAAAAACACTGAAAGAATTCAGTTCACTATTATTCCGGTGACATATAAAGAACTTTACCAGCAATTATATGAGCAACATGCAGTGGCCCAGTACTATACGGAGCTAGTACAACCACCTTTTTGGAAATGTTACGACGCCAACGCTCAGTGCGAATTCACGGAGGAGTAATCAAACACTCCACCGAAAACTGTTTCGCTTTCAAGAAGATAGTGGAAAGATTAATTAAATTGAAGCGTATAAGATTCGATGAGCTGTTTGGACCTAACGTAGTTGGGAACCCTTTGTTTACCCATCCTGATCAAGGGGTGAATGCGATTGTAGGAGTAAAAGGTAAAAGGGTTAAGACCCATATCGAAGAGGTCAAATCACCTTTGAAATAGGTATGACGTCAAATGATAGTCAGAAGAGTAATTACGCGGAATGGTGAAGATATGACGATAACGACCGAGAATTATTATGACTTTCACAATGCCGAGGGACACGAGATTCAATACTATGCGAAGTTTAAGGTTCTGAAACAGGATCTGATGGACCGTAAAGAATTAGAGTAGTGAAAAAAGGGATGAACAAGCCTGATCGCCCTGTGATAATTATCTCCGCGTTTAAGAGTAGTGAAACAAGAAGACAAATGACACCTTGTGTCATCATACGAAAACCTGTACTATTTCCTTATGAGGATAGTAGGAGAGTCCCTTGGAATTACGGGTGTAACATAATAACGCCCAAAGAAGAGCAATCCCAAGAAGATGTAAACCTTGTTGCTCGTAGTGAGAAAGTCTATGACTTGAAAGAAGAGAAAAAAAAGCTGCAAAAGGAAAGACCTTGGCAATTGAACCAGAAGAGACTAACGAGTCTGAGCCAGTAGCAGAAAAAGAAGCGAAAGAATTCTTGAAATTCTTGAAACATAACGAGTACAATGTGCTCGAGTAGTTACACAAACAATCGACACGCATATCAATATGTGCATTGTTGCTAAGTTCAGAAGCTCACCGCAATGCACTGATGAGGTTGCTCAACGAAACATATGTGACTAATGACATATCTGTGTGCAAGCTGGATCGCCTAATTTATAACATCTGCGCTGACAACTTTATTTTCTTCAGTGACGATGAGATCCCGTCTGGAGGAATGGGATCGACAAAGGCTTTGCACATCACTATTCGCTGTAAAGGGTATACTGTGCCCGGAGTGTTCATTGGTAATGGCTCAGCTTTAAATGTATTACCACTGGCCACCCTAGAACGATTACCAGTCGACAGTTCTTACATGAAAACATGCCATAATGTAGTTAGAGCTTTCGATAGAACAGAAAGAAGAGTGATGGACCGAATTGAGATACCGTTGCAGATTGGCCAGAATACCTATGAGGTAGATTTCTTTATAATGGATATTAAGCCCTCTTACAATTGTCTGTTGGGAAGACCTTGGATCCATTTAGCGGGAGCGGTACTATCCTCACTTCATCAAAATCTTAAACTGGTAACCGATGGAAGATTGGTTACAATAAACGCAGATGAGGACATTATCGCGTCTATGACAAGTGATGTCTCATATGTAAAGAGAAATGAGGAGGCGGTGGAATGTTCCTTTCGATCGTTAGAATTTGTTAATGCAACATTTGTAAAGGAAGTAAAATTCACGAGCCAAAGTTGTCACGAACCATGAAGATGGGTTTACGATTGACAATTGGAAAAGGAATACTGTAAGGAAAAGGGCTTGGGAAACATATGCAAAGGGTAATCAATGTATTAGCACCACTGGGAAAGTGGGATCGCTTCGGGCTGGGATACAAGCCAGATGTGAAGGAAAAGAAGAAAGAGATAAAAAGGAAGTGAGAGGTGCGAAAAGCACAACTGGTCGGGGAAAAAATTAAGTGGGGGCCAATGATCTTTCCCTATATATCGAAGACTTTCGTTTTCGGTGGAATGAGGATTGAAGAGGAAAATAAGACTAGAATAGTTGCGACGAAGTTGGACGTTTATGCCCGTACGCACTAGGAAGCATTCTAGATAACTAGACGGAAGATGAGCTCCCTGTAGCCTTTAAGATAATTTCAGAGTAATACTCGACGCATATCTATCGTTCTATACTCGAGAGCGATAAAGATCTTTTATAAAGAGCATTTGACTTTTATCCATTATCTTAATGAAAATGCACTTTATTCCCTTTCTGCAAATATCTCTTTCATTCTATTCAAATAATTTTTTTACCCTTAACCTACACAATTAATCATTCATAAATTTTGTATACATATACTCATACTCATACCATACAATCATTCTTAAATTTACTTTATACATTGGACCACTCTCATTCTTTTGATAGATCTTTGGATATCAATAATATGAGCAACACTGACTATGAACCTCATTTCGAGCGAGATATATGTCTCGAAGAATCTCAGGACTTTGAAGATGACCAAGATAGTAATTTATCTCTTTATTTGCTACGAATGATGGAACAAGAGGAAAAACAGATCTTGCCCCATAAGGAGTTAATCGAAACTGTGAGCATAGGGGATGAATGTGAAAAGAAGGAAGTGAAAATTGGAACCAGCATCTCGACAAAAATACGGAAAGATCTTATTGACCCGCTCCAACAATTCAAAGACGTCTTCGCTTGGTCTTACTAGGACATGCTTGGGTTAAACATCGACATTGTAGTCCATAAGCTCCCGATAAAGAAGGAATGCAAGCCTGTCTAACAAAAACTCAGCAGGATGCGACCAGATGTGTTGTTAAATATAAAAGAAGAAGTTCAAAAGCAGTTTGACGCGGGTTTCCTCCAAGTGGTTAAATGTTCAGAATGGGTTGCCAACATAGTCCCCGTCCCCAAAAAGGATGGGAAAGTACGTATGTGTGTGGATTACCAAGACTTGAACAAAGCCAGCCCAATAGACAACTTCTTACTACCTCACATTGATTACCTAGTAGACAATACGACAGGTTATTCCTTTTTCTCTTTCATGGATAGCTTCTCTGGGTATAACCAAATAAAGATGGACCTTGCAGATATGGCGAAAACTAGATTTGTCACAATGTGGGGGACATTTTGTTATAAGGTGATGTCATTCGGACTTAAAAATGCAGGGGCAACATATCTAAGAGCCATGCTGGCATTGTTTCATGATGTGATCCACAAGAAAATCGAGGTCTTTGTCGATGACATGATCACAAAGTCTCTAACTGCGGAAGAACATGTCAAGGTATTCAAAAAGTTGTTATTGAGATTAAGAAAGTTCCAGCTAAAGTTGAACCCAACCAAATGTACTTTTAGGGCTACTTCAGGTAAGTTGTTGGGTTTTGCGGTCAGCCAAAAGGGGATTGAGATTGATCTAGACAAGGTTAAAGCCATACAAGAATTACCCTCACCTCGTACGCAAAAAGAAGTTTGAGGTTTCCTCGTGAGGTTGAATTACATCGCTCAGTTCATCTCACAATTAACTGAGAAATGTGATCCCATCTTTCGTCTTCTTAGAAAGCACAATCCAAGTGTGTGGGACGATGAGTGCCAAAGAACATTTGACAAGGTTAAGCCGTATTTGTTCGATGCTCCGGTCTTAGTACCACCAAGTCCCAACAAGCCATAAATCTTGTACTTAGCAGTTTTTGTGAACTCTATGGGATGTGTCTTGGGCTAACACAATGAGACTGAAAAGAAGGAAAGAGCCATATACTACCTCAGCAAAAAGTTTACCGACTGTGAAGCAAGGTATTCATCGATAGAAAAGTTATGCTGTGCGTTGGTTTGGACTACCTGAAGATTACGACAGTACATGCTGTGTCACACGATTTGGTTAATCTTAAAATTAGATCCTCTCAAATACATGATGGAGTTAACTGCATTGAATGAAAGAATGGCTAGATGAAAAATCTTGGTTTTAGAATTTAATATAGTCTATGTAAGCCAAAAGGCGGTGAAGGGAAGTGTAATAGCAGATTTCCTAGCCAATAGAGCCTTAGAGGATTATGAGCCAATAAATTTTGACTTTTCAAATGAGGACCTATTGTATATTGCAACCACCGAAGAGGGGTTTGCGACAGAGCATCCCTGGCGATTAAATTTTGATGGTGCTTCAACGTGGCAATGGAATCGGGGTAGTCCTAGTATCACCAGAAGGAGACCATTATCCCTTCACAAGTAAACTCGACTTCGATTGCACAAACAATATGGCAGAGTACGAGACATGCATTATGGGGATTCAAGCACCCATAGAATGAGGGATCAAGGTCTTAGAAATATATGGAGATTCGACATTGGTAATCTACCAGCTCAAGTGAGAATGGGAGACCAGAGATTCCAAGTTAATTGATTATCGAAATATGATCCTCGAATTGATCAAAGAATTCGACGAGGTTACGTTCCAGTACCTCCCACGTGAGTAAAACCAAATGACTGATGCTTTGGCTACTTTAGCCTCGATGATAAAAGTGAACAAGCCAGAGGATATGAAGCTCATTCAAATGAGCATTTACGAAACTCCAGCCCATTACTACGGGATCGAAGAAGGAAAAGATGAACATCCTTGGTATCAAGACATCCTCCAATATGTGAAGGACCGAAAATACCCCGAAGAAGCTACTGAAAATGATAAAAGGACATTGAGAAGGCTCGCAAACGAGTACATCCTAGAGGGGGAGGTTTTGTACAAGAGGAGAAAGGATCAGGTGTTGCTAAGATGTGTTGACGCAATCGATGCTAAGAAAATCCTATAAGAAGTCCATAAAGGTATTTGTGGAACGCACGCTAATGGATTCAAAATGGCTAGGCAGATCATGAGATTTGGATACTACTGGTCGACTATGGAGAGTGATTGTATCAGCTATGCTAAGAAATGTCACAAATGCCAGATCTATGGAGATAAAATTCACGTACCTCTATCACATCTGCATGTCATGACTTCTCCGTGTTCTTTTTCGATGTGGGGCATGAATGTTATCGGGCCAATTTCACCAAAGGCTTTTAACGGGTATAGATTCATCTTTGTAGTTATCGATTACTTCACCAAATGGGTGAAAGCTGCCTCTTATTCCAATGTTACAAAGTCTGCAGTTAGTAAGTTCCTGAAAAAGGAAATCATATGCCGATATGGAATGCTAAAAAATATTATATCGGATAATGTGTTGAGCTTGAATAACAGCACGATATCGGAGGTTTGTGAGTAATTCAAGATCAAACATCATAATTCATCTCTATATCACCTAAATATGAATGGAGTAGTGGAAGCGACAAATAAAAACATCAAGAAGATCATTGCAAAAATCACAGAAACCTATAAGGATTGGCATGAAAAGTTACCATTCGCCCTCCTTGCTTATAGGACTTCGGTCAGAACAACTGCTGGGGCAACACCGTTCTCACTTGTATACGAGATGGAAGCCGTTTTGCCCATCGAGGTAGAGATCCCTTCTCTCGGAGTCTTGTCAGAGCTAAATTTAGACGAAGCAGAATGAATTCAAGCCAGATATGATCAGTTGAACTTGATCGAAGAAAAGAGGTTAAGATCCATCCGTCATGGTCAGATGTACCTAAAGCGGATGATACGAGCGAGATCTGGTCTTGAAGAAGATACTTTCAATACACAAAGACTCTCGAGAAAAATGGATGCCTAACTAGGAAGGGCCGTATGTGGTAAAGAACGCCTTCTCTGGAGGAGCTCTAATTCTGACAGAAATGGATGACAAAGAGCTATACAGCCCGGTGAATTCAGACTCGGTAAAGAAATATTTCCCCTAAAAAAAACAGAGAGGCCAGGATGAAAACCCATGAAAGGGCATCCTGAAACCAAAAGGGTTTTGAGTTGAAAACTCGAAAAGGGCAGCTCAAACGTAAAACGAAGACGATCAATTGTTCTCTCAAATGTGACAAGATAGAGAAATTTTATATCTTGGGGTATCGACAAAGTACTCCAGGATCTCCAGATACATATCGAGCAGAAAGATGATCCTCAGATCAGATAAACTCATATTTGATATCTAGGCATCTAATACTGTTCCTTGTAATTATTTTGTTCCTTGTAAATATTCGGCATTTTTTTTTCTTTAGCCAACAATTCTTAAAGTTTAGACTCTAATACAATCTCATTCTTTCCCACACTGCCCCAAGTATTTTCATACCGAGATAATGAATAATAGGCTAAAATCGCATGGAAAAGCATAGATCCGCGAGTATTATTTTAGAAAATTCCTAGATGATACAAGGACCCTAAACGAGACCACTAGTTAAAAGAATCAAACCTAGAATGAACGATTCAAATGAAGAATCTGCCAAGTCATAGATTTAATAAGACATAAAGAGATAATCCCAAAGCCGAAGAAACTAATCTTTGAAAATTAACATTAATCATGCACATCTATCAAGTTAAGAGCATTTTGACTCATTCCGAGCATAACATCCTAAACAATCTGGCCTACCTAGAGGCCCAGTTAAGCATATTCTACAGGTCTCAGTACCGCGAAACACAAAGGGAAAGATTTAAGCCGCAACGGCGAATCTAATACCACGAAGATATGGTGGGAAAGGGTTAAGTCGCAACGGCGAACCTTGTACCTCAAAAGCATGAAGGGAAAGATTTAAGCCGCAATGGCGAATCTAGTACCACAAAGATACCAAAGGAAAGGTTTAAGTCGCAATGATGAGCCTAGTACCTCAGAGACATAAAGGGAAAGATTTAAGCCGCAATGGTGAATCCAGTACCGCGAAGATACCAAGGGAAAGATTTAAGTCGCAATGACGAACCTAGTACCTTAGAGACATAAAGGGAAAGATTTGAGCCGCAACGGTGAATCCAGTACCATGAAGACATGAAGGAAAATATTTAAGCCGCAACGTCAAATCCAGTACCGCCAAGACACAAAGGGAAAGGTTTAAGTCGCAACGGCGAACCTAGTACCTCAAAAGCATGAAGGGAAAGATTTAAACCGCAACGGGTAATCCAGTACCACGAAAACACAAAAAGGGAAAGATTTAAGCTGCAATGGCGAATCAAGTACCACGAAGATATGAAGAGAAATGTTTAAATTGCAATAGCGAACCTAATACCTGAGATACACAAAAGGGAAAGGTTTAAGTTGCAATGACGAACCTTATACCTCAGAAGCATGAAAGGAAAATTTAAGCCGCAACGGCGAATTTAGTACCATGCAAATCAACTGTCTTGGAAGAGCAGATTAAAGCCGTAACTATGAAGCTTTTACATCGAAGTTGCAGTAGATCGGGACAAAATGACGAATCTTTATCTCTCTGAAGTTATAGTAAGAGCAAGATGAAGTCTCAACATCAAACCCTATTTGAAGGTGCAACAAAGTTGGATACGAATCTCACTCTCTCCGCAAGCGCGGTAGAGTGGAGCAAAACTACAAGTCAAGTGTTGTCATTTTGAAGTAGAGCTAGAATTCAACAAGATTGGACAAAATTGGTCTTCTTTTGGTCTTTGCTCCGTTCTTATTACACAACAGCGAGTAAATAGGGGCAACTGTTGAAGCCCAATTTTGATCGGGGCCAAACTAAACCCATTTTAAATTTATTTTAAGATTAAATTTATTTTAAATTTAATTTTTTTAAAAAAAATTTAAATTTAATTTAAGTTTAAATTTATTTTAAATTTAAAATTATTATAAATTTAAATAAATAAAGATCCAATTACAAAATGTCCAATTACAAAACCCATTAACTGGGCCCAATTACAAACCCAACTTGGCTAAATTTTGAACCTAAACAGGCTTAGTTACATTTTTGGTCCAAAACAAGTGACCCAAATCCTAATGTATCCTAAGTCAAACCTTAAACTGAGGTTACGCCCACTTGCACCAATCACCTCCATCTCAGCCAACCGGAGGCCGCCACATCATAAGCAACTTGCCACCACCTCAACTTGCACTGCCACCTGCTGTCATAGCTACCAACGCCACTGTAAGCTGAAATCTGTAAAAGAAGAAAGGAGACTTGCATTTAGTTGCAAAAGAACAAATTATGATGATTGTAATTTTAGGTTATAAAGCCAGATTCAATTTATTTTTGTAGGGGATTGACTTTTGTTTTATCGAAAAATTACAAAGCAATACAAAATTACCCTTTCAAAGCAATACAACCAGAGCACCCAAAAAAAATCAGAAACAAGTAGTTAATACTTAACAAACAACATTTAAGCAGATACCAAGCAACAACAGTAAACTCAAAGCCTCAGGCATTGAAATCAACCAGATACATAATAAATACATTAGTGCATGTTCTTTGTTTGGTCATAATTCCTCTCGAATTTAAAAGGTTTTTTTTACATTAGATATTTATTTATCATACATGTTACATCTCCATTAAATATATTCATTGTATTAAAGGAAACATTGGAAACAATTTAGTATTAACTATTTCGAAACTGCTTTGAAATAATAATTTTTATTAATAATAATAACTATTCAAATTAATAATGATATTAATGATAATATTAATATTGAATAGTGGTAATAAATGACATTAATAAACATTAATAAAAATATTAATAATATTAATAATTAATATTAATATTAATAATTAATATTCAGCCGGCCTTGAAAGCTCTAGAGAGTATGAGAGGTTTTTTTTGAAGTGTTTTGAAGAAATGAAAAATGAAAGAAAAAGGAAAGAAGGGGTTTATATAGGCCACCAAAACGGCGCCGTTTTGGGTGAGGCCAAAATACCCCAAAACGACGCCGTTTTAAGTAACCCGACCCGTGACTCGATCTAACCCAGGTCAAGGATCTGCGTGTTTTTTGAAAAAGGGATATTTGTGCATTTGGTCCTTCCGTATTTTTTCATTGTTTCAATTTCGTCCTTTTTATATTTTTAATTAATTATAAATTCGCCCAATAATTTTATATTTTATTCAATTTAATCCCTTGACCTTTTGAAAGCCTAAGGAGATGCCACATGTCAATATTTTGGTTTATTTATGTAATTGGTCCTTCCCCTTTTATTTTTGTTTTAATTTTTGCCCTTAAATCAAGTTTTATTTTATTACAAAATTGGCCTAAAAATTTTGAATGATTTTCAAATTAGTCCTTTGAATTCAGAAAGCCTGAAAAGTTGCCACGTTTCACTTATTTTTGGTTTTATTACCCTGGAGGTCCCTAAACTTACCAAAAATTACATTTTAACCCTAAAATTTCCAAAATTCCATTTTCACCCTAAACTTTTCAAAAATTACAATTTTACCCCTGAACTTCCAAAAATTTCATTTTTTACTTCAATTTTTCCAAAAATTACCATTTTACCCTCGAACTTCCAAAAAATTCTTTTTTTGACCTTGATCTTTCCAAAATTACCATTTTACCCTTGAACTTTTAAAATTTTCATTTTTAACCTCGAAACTTTTAAAAATACCATTTTACCCCCAAACTTCCAAAAATTCTAATTTTGACCTGAAAAATACCAAAAATTACCATTTTACTCCCGTACTTCCAAAAATTCCATTTTTGACCTTAAAACTTCCAAAAATTACTATTTTACCCCTGATTTACCAAAAATTCCATTTTTGACCTCGATTTTTCCAAAAAATTTCCATTTTACCCACGGATGTCTAAAAATTCTATTTTTGACATCGAACTTTCCCAAAATTACCATTTTACCCCTGGGTATTCAAAAATCTCATTTTCGACTCTGATTGTTTTTATTTTTCTTCCTCTTCAATATTTATGTTTAATTTTTAAATTTTAATGCCTTCATATTTCTTATTTTATGATTTTTGTATATCAAGTATCTGCTTACTTATTTTCTCTTCGTATTATTTAACTTTCGTTATTAACTGTTCATTCGCATTTAAAATTTCACACTTGATTTCAAAATTGTTTTAAAATCGAGGCAATGTCCTTTTTGTGTGGAAACTTTGGAAAATCATGCCCTAACGTGTCGGGTGTGATTTTTTTCGTATAACTTACACGAATCGAATATCCTTTTCCGAGTTTTTAAATCCCTTTTAACTTCGAGATTTCGAGAACGTCGTGCCCTAACGTGTTGGTCACGACTTCAATTCTTTGCAAGAATCGAAGTAAACGGGCATTCTATCTTCAAATCCTTTAAGTCATGTGTCCGAGGATCGTATTTTAAACTCAATACGAAATTTCAAGTTTTCAAATACAATTATACAAATAATTTTAAAGCAAAACGAGGCAACGTCTTTTCGTGTGAAAGCCTCAAAAAACCATGTCCTAACGTGCGGGGTGTGATTTTCGTAATTCATGCAATCGGATATCCTCTTCGAAATCTTTCAAAACGTCCTTCAATTTTGAAAATCCGAGAACGTAGTGCCCTAACGTGTTGGACACGACTTCCAATTCTCATAGGGATTCGAAACACGGGGACGAATTTCCTCAAAAAGGGTTTTCTTTGAAATCTTGCGAAGATTTCTAAAGACAAAGATCGTATTTTAAACTTTGCTCGAGTTTTTCAAAGTTTTAACAAATCAAGACCCGAAAATAATCAATGTGGTACCAATTTTGGGCGTACGAGGGTGCTAACCCTTCCTCATGCGTAACTGACTCCCGAGCCTGTTTTTCTGGATTGCGAAGACCAAAATATTTTTCAAAACGAATTTTAAACGTTTTGTGGTGATCCAATCACACCAGATAAAAGATTGGTGGCGACTCTCATTTTTCAACTTTAAAATAATTTTCGTAACACGTTTTCAAAAAAAAAGGTTTCGACAACAATATTTTAAATTGACTTATGAATTTTTTTTATAATAGTAAACAAGATAATTATGGAGAATTTTTTTATATAACTTATTGTTGAGAAAATAAAAAACAAAAAAGGAGGCAACTTAGGATGAAATAATTAGTTTAAGTTAGGGATTAGGATGGACAAAATCAGAATCTATACGGTTTTGATAAGCAAAGTTTGTTAGTTATACAAGTTGGGTTAAGGAATTAAAACCCACGTCTTTTTATACATTGGAAAGCATATATTTAGTAGCTTTTTGACAACTACATTTTCACTTTTGCCTTTATCCATATCTTTCATTCATCTCACCCATTCATATCTACTGCTCTATTCCTATGCCTATTTAATTTAAATCTCTAAATTAAAATAAAATAATATTTTATTTATCTTTTTCAAAAATTTATGTAAATAATAGTAAACGGGATAGAGTTTTGATGGTTTTTCTCTTTTGAGTTTAATATTTTTAGGCCGACAAACAAATGCAGTTTTACATATATAATTGGGAGAATTCCACTCCCATATTGCATGGTGTAGGCTGTAGAAATTATGGAATTCAACGCCATTCCATGCTAACTACCAATACCCAAGATTCCATACGCACTCATTTGCAGCAGTACACAAACAGTTGCATATATCAAGCTATATATATTGTAAAAAGCTTGACATAAGAATGGGAGCTTAGCCCATGTTGACCACGTAACTTTCATTATTATTTGAAGATAACCCAATCCCATGTGTGTGAAGGATTAGCAACTTTTAGAGAGACACATTTCCTGAACTTTGGTGAGGAGGTCCAATTAGTGCCAACTAAAACACCAATAGGTCAAGCATGTAAAGAATAATATATGAGCGATAGTTCATAATATATTAATTAATGTGAAGTATGGATAACCTATATGGATAATCTAGTAGGAAGAAAATATTAAAAATGACTGAGGAAAGGATAAGTTTTATGGATAATTATTTGGTGGAATTTTTTAATTTAAAAGCGGTACTAAAAAACTATCACATGTCTTTAATTGATATTTAGAAAATAAAATAAATAAATAATGAGACATATGATAACTTTTTATTTTTATTTGTGGAGTTAAAAAATTTCACCACTAATATATCAAATAATTAGTATTAAATTATTATTGTTATCAAATGATTTAATACGCTATAAAGATTTTAAATGCATGCGACAAGCACGGTTAGAGAAGTAATATATATATAGAGAGAGAGAGCTAGCGTTTGATACAATAATAGTGTATTTTTTTTTAAAAATATTTTATTATACTTCTATAAAACACTTATCAACCCTAATATTGCTAATAAAATTTAAAAACTTGATTCGTAATGTATCAAATATTTTTCTATATTAATAATAATATAGTGAAATACTAAAAACTAAATAAAAAATTAACCCTCTCGCGGTCTCGTCAATGCAATTGTAATTTAAAAACTTGGTTATAATTATTATTTGTATATGAAAATTAGTTTTATTAATGCTTTAAACGTTGTATGAAAAAACATGTACATTTAAAATGTACGTCTTTATGAATCCAACAAGTGGCTCCAGTAAAAAAGAGAATGATATTCTTCTTATGAGTCTCGAGTTCGAGCATTTGTGTGTGCGTTATCAAAGAGTTAAGAAAAATATGAACAGATATTACCATGTAATCATACCAGTATATTCAAAAAAAAAATATATATGTTTACCATAGGATTATAGAAAAAAATTTCATAGCAATAGGGGATTGATTTTGCAAGAGGGGAATATTGAGTAATTACGTAAGTTTTTTTGTGAAATGCAAAGGAAAGATGAAGACTTCTATCACCAAATGCTCATGGAAGATTGAAAAATATTATTTTGATCCATCTTAGAGCAAACGAGCTTATGAGAACTTTCAGGATGTTGTTAGTTTTGATGCAACTTGTCTTGTGAGCAAGTACATGATGTCATTTACTTCCTTTGTCGGAATTAACCACCATGGTTATTTCTCTTACTAGAGTGTGCAACGGTTTTACATGAATATATAAGATCTAATGCCCTAATTCTAGTTTATTTGTCATTTATACTTGAATTTTTTTAATAGATTGGTTTAATAAAATTCATCATTCACATTAATATCGTTTATATTTGTTCTCAATGGTATTTTCATGCAAAGCAAAATGTAAGCAAATATTGACTCACTGATTACCTAATGTTTAACTAATAATGAGTTGCATTATGTGGCCAAATCACCGATTATCTTATATTAGTAGGTAATCTAAAAGATCCATAATCTGATGAATTGAAACTGAGCAAACTGATTAAATGACTATTATGTCATCTATCAAATCCAATTATGAAGATACCTTTTCTTGGATATCGAAGTGGTTGACTCTCAGAAGATGGAGACATGGATGTAATTGTCAGAATTTATAATATAATGGTTAGAACCCAAGTTGAATGAATCTTAGATGTGGTTCGAGAATAGCGAAAAAGATCGTTTGGTAGAAAGTTAGGAAACGACCTAGACTGACTCACTCAAAGCACAAGTACTAATTTGATCTAGATTTTATTACTATAAATACCGTAAGGTTCGGGTTTTAGACAAAAAAAATTAAACTTTCACTGTAAATTTGTCACTATTTTCTAAATCGATTTTTCCAATACCATTTACAATGTGTCTCTTTGCTATGAAGGACATTAAACTTAATTGCATTTTGATAGATTAGTGTGAAAGCATAAGGGTAACGATAAATGAAATGATGCCTAACACAACGCATAGATTCTGCATATAGCACTACTGCACTAAGCTTTTT
Organism: Kokia cookei; assembly: GCA_039519145.1. Classification (NCBI taxonomy): domain Eukaryota; kingdom Viridiplantae; phylum Streptophyta; class Magnoliopsida; order Malvales; family Malvaceae; genus Kokia; species Kokia cookei. The sequence goes on from JBBHDX010000686.1 coordinate 278,267, forward strand.
ACAAAGCTGAAGTTTTTGTGGATTATAAGGTAGTGAAAAAGGAAGTCAAGGCCAATGTTCAATAAATCCTAGCCATAGTTGAATTTGAGACAAAATAAGTTTGGTTTCTTAATGTCATGCAATGGATGGAAAGAACTGGTTGTATAGGTTGTGTGATGAAAGGGGAAAGTTGTGTTCCTGTTTATCTGCTAACTTAATGAATGTTTTCATCTCGGCTTTTCAATATCCATAATTTACTCTAATGAGCGTAGGAGGCATGAGACAAAAGATTTTTTCATCGTAAGCAAGTCTATCAACTAGGATAATCACTATTTCGGTTAAGTGAAAGACTTTGATACCAATTAAAGAAATGAGGGAATATTTATTTTGCAAATAGAAACCGTGGCTAAAATAATGCTTGAATAAAATCAAAAGTGCGAAAAGGTATCTCCCATAAATACTTTCCTTAGTGATGAGAAAGGGACCTTATTTCCCATTAGCAACCTTGAGTATTTACTCCCTTACTCACCCTCACAACCTACTTCTTTAGCCTCTTGTCTTTTTTCGATTTTCCGCATGTTTAAGTGAATCGATCTCATTTGTATCACTACTTTCTTCCTAATTTTTCTCTTGTTGAGACTTGTATCAACAAAAATAATAAAATATCATAGTATAATAATTTCAGTGCAAGGGTCATTATTTCATCTCACTTTTCATCAAGATATAGTGGCTCAAATATTGTCAAAAATTCATCACTTAATAAATATAATTTATCTTTAATTTAAGGGCTCACATTAATTTATACTCAATCGAGTAATCCACTTACTAAAATTCAATACACATGTTTAAGGGCATTTTTATTGTACTACCAAAAATATCTTCACTTGGAAAAAAACCATTTTGTCCTTTACAATCTTGGATATTCACATTTGAGCCATTTTTCGTTTTCAATCTTGGATATTCACATTTGAGCCATTTTTCATTTTTGATAAAATTGCAAATCTAGTCCCATTGTTTCCCACTAGTTCAATTTAATCCAATCATCTTTTGAATCTTACAATTTAACCCCTCCACTTTTCACAATCTTACAATTTAGTTTATGCCCTGGATTAATATCTCACAATATATTATGTGTTTCAACTTTCTCCAATATCTAATAACCTTCTCTATTAATACTGATGTGTCACATTTTATTTACTCGACAAATTTATAAAGGGTGTTACACGTTTAGAATTGTTAATTTATAATATAACTAAATATAAAGTATACCCTTTTTTGAAATTTTAGATATTACCTATTTAATTAGATAATAATTACAAAAATAAATAATTATCTCTAAGTAAAATAAGATTATTATTTGCCAACAACCTTTTGACTTAGTGGTAAGAATATCATTTTGTAGGCATGAAAGTTTGGATGCGATCCCAAACAATCCTATTTCCCTCTCTCAATTATCAAAATAAAATAAAATAATCATTTAATTTTAAATATGTATTATGTTCAATTGTAAATCAAACATTAACAAAAATACTTAAACAGTCATTGCACGAAAATGAAATTTGAAAGCCCACATATAAAACAAACATAATTTTAATTGTTTAATAATTTAATTTAATTTAACTTAATTTTAAATTAAAATTTTTTACTTAACAAATCATATATATTCAATTCACTTTTCTAATATATACATATTTTAAATATAATTAAAAACTACTAAATCCTAAATTCTCATAAACTATCAAAATGTTTATGTCAGTTGATAAAAAATTGATTTAACTGATTCACTTATTAAACATTTTATATTCATTAAAAAAAAAGAATGTTTTTTTTTTGAATAAAACTGATATGCTTCATTAATTAACGGAAAACAAACAGTCTACTGTAAAAAACCAAATCCCTAGAATCATAAAGCAAAACCAGCAAAACAAACAAAACCATTAACAAAACCAAAATCAGAAATGAAAAACCAACAGCCAGCAAAAAGAAAAATAAAGAAAGAAGGAACATGAGAGTTTATGTTAAGAAACTACAATATGTGTGTGTTTTTTTTTTTTTTAAATCTCACATTTAGAGAAGATGATTTTTCAAAAAATAATGATTTTATTTTTTTCTTTATATATAATTGCTAATAGTAATGATGTTAATTTCATTTGTCTCATGGCTAACTCAAGAATTAGTGTTAAAAATAAAATACGGAAGACTCACCGATATTTTCCGTCTCAGGACCTTTATAACCTTCCCATCAATCAGGTAACAATTGTTACACATATTTACAGGGGCGAAGCGGAAAAAAAAAAGGGTTGAAATTAAATTATTTATATCTTTATAATTTTTAAAGATTAAATCAAATTTTTATTATTTTTAAGGGGGGTTAAAGTGTAATTTTCTCTTTATTAATTTAAAATTTTTTAAAAAGTTAAAAGGACTACGCCAAGATTCCAAGTCTACTCCAAGGCCAACCACCCCAACAAAACTGTCCATTATCATACGTCACAGAGCCAATCTAACAAGCAAAATGAAGGACAGGAACATATATGATATAATATCATAATTTATAGTGATAGGAAAATTAATTTAAAGCAAAGTTGGTTTCAAGTAACTAACGAATATTATAAAATAAAAGGAAAATGAGGCAAAGTTGGGAGAAATGACTTGAGTGATGGGTGGAAGTAAGATGCAAGGAAATTACAGTTAGCTGGTTTAAAGTTTGATATAGCATTTGGTAAACAACTATTAACGTCGTTTTTTGAGTGGCTTGTTAGGTATGCTGAGACTGCTATAAAAACTGCTCCAATGGCGGCTCCTTCCTCATTATCCAATTATCAGCCCCTTGGAAGCTTGACGTAGGGTTTGGAAACATGAAGGTACGTCGCAAAACGTGCAGCATGCAGGGGCAATTATGATATTTGTGATGAAGTTGATTTAATGGTTAATTTGTTGTGCAGCGAAAGATAGTTATTAAGATAGAAAGGAGGGGAGGAGCCAAAGGGTTTCTTTTGGGGTGCATTTGGAGGAAGCGTGGTGATGAGGGAGAGGGGTTTCAGACCAAAGTAATGAAGAAAGTAGCTGAAACACATGGTTCGTTTTCTGATATTAGACTGTCTATTATTTTTAAACCATGCATGTTTGTTTGTTGGTTGATGTATGTATGTGTGTGTACGTATAAATAGGTGTGATATCCGTGGGGGTAGAAGGAGATGAGAAAGATACATTGGTGGTGAGTGGAGATGGAATTGATTCAGCTAAGCTGATCCAGTGTTTGAGAAAGATTGGTGAGGCCAAGATACAGAGTTTGGAGGCAATAAAAGAAAAAGATGGCCAAGATAAACCCAGTGAATGGACTTCGATCTACTGCTACCCACCTGGGTATCCATATACATTGTATATATCTTACTAACTCACCAGTTTATCATCTTCCCCTCTTCTTTGCTTCCCTACATATGTCACAACCAATATAAAATTATATTTATAAAAACTTTAATATTACACAGCCTTGGTTAAAATGGTTAAGATAAAATTGTGAAAATCATGTGTCCCAAATTCAAAAAGACAAAAATATACTCATATTAGTTTTTGTTACTTTGTAAAAATAAAATATTTTTAGTTATTTTTAAATTAAGTCGATGTATTTGTAACATCCGCTCAATCAAAATTTTAATATATAGTTTATATATACTCAGTTAATAATAATGAAATTTGATATTTTTTAATTATTTTATATAATTATTTAAGAAACTACTCCAAAATGAATTTTGAGACATGGTTATTTAAGTTCATTTGAACCCAAATAACTATTTGTTCAGATTCATTCTAGACTTTTTTTTTAAATTTTAATATTCATTTATAATTTCTTACAATTCTTAATATTTTTAAATAATATATTTATATATGTTATAATTTTATATAATTATTTGAAAAACCACATTTAATATAAATTTGGACCTAAACAACCATTTGTCTAGGATTATCCTGGATGTAGCTTTTTAAATAATTATAATTTTTAAAATTTTAATTTTTTAAATATTTCCAATGTCAACATGAGTCAAACATGACATGTCACATGTTACTATTGTTTAGTTGCTTCGTCAGCCACTTTAGCATTACTTAATAATAAAAATGGATGAAGTTTTTAATAAAATAGTTAATTTGTTCTTTGATTTAACGTATAGAAATTATTTTACCTATTTTTTTAGTAAAAATGACAAAATATAATCTGATTCTTAATATATGAACCTCCATGATAATTTTACCATTTAATTATGAGTTACTCTACTAAATTATCATAATTTCATACTTAAATCTTTAATATAGTTGTATCCTAAAAATGATCATGTTCTTAAAAGTTTTAACTGTTTTCATTTATAATAGCTTATATAAAATTTCAAAATTATATAGTTGTTATACCCCTTACCTGACATGAATACATGTCATCACAAGAGGATACCTAAGAGGCATCCTTAAGTGGCTCTCGGCCTCACATCACTTGGTTAGTCAGTATTGGATGACTAGCTATTCGAGCATCTCATCCTTCAAACTGTTTGCTTTTAGTGTGAACGTTTTCACCTTTAAAAAAAATCATCGAAGAACAATAATCTCATATTATCTTAATAAAGAATTAGAGTAATACTACATTTAACGACAACCAACGCACAACGGCCTTACCACCTGATCAATCGCACGACCATCATGTTTTGAATTTGTTCTTATTCCTCCCTAACTTAACTCTTTTTTTAACCCTTCACCTACTTAGATGAATCGACTCTCCTAATACCAACCACTTTCTCTCTTTTTATCTCCTTCACTGTTGTACACTTGTATCAACAATATTCATTTATTATAATCTTAACCTTTGTTGCCTCTCAATGAAGGTGGCGATATAACCTTATAAGATAGTGATGCTACGCTATAGGGGTGAGCTAGTGATGGAAAGTGGCTGTCTTGTCATCATATAGGATCTTTGGCAGTGACGATAGGCAAATAGTACGTGACGCAAACGCAGGTTGATTGGTGGAGGAACTTCTTTGGTAAGGGTGCTTGTAGAGGTGATGTAATAATATATTATTTAAATTTTAATTAAGAATTAATTTTTAGTAAAATATGAAAAATTAAAATGATTAATAAAAATAATACAAAAGTGAAAAATAAAATTTATTAAATACTTTACAAAATTATATTAAAAGAATTTAAAAAAGATAAAATTATAATGAATCACTTTTAATGATTTTAGTTGCGAAACGAGATATCAAGGCTGGGGCATGATGTTGAAGAAGTTAGTTGCAGGTTGTACTGCTGCCTGAGAAAACCCAACTTGATTCAGAAACTGGTGTGGTGAGCCAGCAAATTCACGCTATTGACTTCGCTTTGGGACTTAAATATAGGTTTTATTTTTTTTATTAAAAAATACATCATATTATAATTATTATTCATAATAAATAGGATTATTAAGTTTCAAATATTTCCTTTCAGAAAAAAAAAGCTTCGAATATTTATTCTATTAATTTGTATTACATATGAGATTATTATATTTGAATATGCTAATCCACGATTTACATTTGTTTTTGCAAATAATGCAGTAGAATGCTTATAAATATAAAAAAAATTGTAAAATAAACTGAATTTTGGTATTAAAAAAAATCTTATATTCATCAAGAATGCTATTCAATTTAGATTTGGATTCAAATAATAATACTTAAATTTAAAAGAATAATATTTATCAAAAAAATTTAAAAGAATAATAATAAATGAATTTAGTAGTAAACCAGCGACGCAATGTAAGAGCGGATGCAAGTAGGGATTGGCTTAATATAGTTGCACTTGCGAATCTGATGTTATTGGTGAGAAGGATCCAGGCTAAGGCTGAATAACCCAGATATGAAATCAATACCGTGAAGAGATGTTGGTCAAATTATGCAAAAACAGGAGCTGCTGGCTGAAAGTGAATCACCAGCCTATTATTTATAGCACTTTCCACTATCGTTCACACCACTTGGTAATTCTCTGTAACCAAATTTGTCCTCTGGGAGAACTTTGGGGGAGTTCCACCTCTCAGGGGAATAATGTTCACTACCTGTACCAATCATATTCTCCCTATTAACACCTCAATCTGGATATTAATTAGAATGCTTAACACTGCAATTTAACACATCAAACCTTCAGGTCACTGTATGTACTAGTGGCTGTAAACCGGACAGAGATGGGGAAGAACACTGATGAGTCTGCTGGAGACACAACAAACTCCATTGACCCACTGCCAACAAACTTCTTCTTATAAACCAATACCATTTTAAAAAATCTCCAACACAGCAAATTTAGTAGTGTTAAAAGATTGGACTGACCTGCGGTTAGAGTTATCAATGAGAACTATTGACCATTCTAGGATGGAATTCCTGGAGTCAAACCTACAACACAAACAAGTAAACATTAAAAAAACAAAACATATAAACTGTTTCCAACTTTTAACATCGTATATTAGCAACATAATGTTTTTTTATAATAAATATATCCACAAGTTTGTTGGAAAAATCTTATATAGATATATCCATAATCTCAGGGGTTAAAACATCACAAATTTGCTTCCATCTAAAGTAACATCTTCAAAATGATTTCTATTGACCTCCATTCACCATCAATCTGCCTGATACTTGGTGCCTCCCGAAGTGCTGGAAGAGGTATAGAAATCACAACATTTTGCAGATCAAACTTGGCTGAAGCTTCATATTCAATGCTCACATAAGTTTCATTTCCAGAAACTGAAGGCCAGCAGTTGACTGCAACGCACAGAAAAAAAAAAAAATCAAATCAACCATCAAAGCAAACAACAGCGATTACATACCAACAATAAGCATCAGTAGATATGAAGCCCACTGGATAATGGAACCATTGACTCATCTGCACTCTGCATTCTCCACTTCAAAAGATCAACACCAGCTGCATCCCCAGCTGGACCAGTGGGGAAAGGCCTGTTAGGGTCCTTCAATCCCAAAATGTTCCCGTTGGAAAACAATTCCTTATTCATGTTAGGATGCGTCTTGAACAGAATGCCAGGATTACCCCCAGTTTCAATCTGAAAATAAAGTATGAAAACTGATGAATTCAATTTGAAAAGATATTGTCACAAAGAATCAATCTGAAAATAAAGCATGGAAGAAAAACGATATATTCTATGCTGGAAATGAATAAAGAGGAAGGTATATTGAACTTTAAGGACAACATGATTACTTTATGTGATTGACTGAAATATGGGGAGGAGTAAACACAATTCCAAACGATTACCTGAACTTGGATAAGACCATCTTCCTGATTAAGAATTTGAAGTGACAAAGTCCCTTGAACATCAAAGTTGCTCATTCCACCATCTCTTTTCAGTGTGACATTAAGTTTCTCCTCAGCGGTCAATGTAATGGGATCAGTAGGTGGAGCTGTGGGTGCTTTGGCCTGGCCTGGCTTTGGCTTCACGTCTTCAACTATCAGTTCACCTTCTGCCTTCAAGGATTCCAGGAACTGGTTTGTTTTTTGTGATTTACCAAGCTGCATGCCAGAACCTTTAGGAGGAGCAGTTGCAGATGAAGGTTGGCGGCCTAATAATGTGAACGTGTGGTCAGAAAATGTTTTCAAACACATTAGATGTGAAACGTGTCAGAGAAACAAATAGAATTCCAAGGCATGTGGTGCCATACTAATATCACTAACCTTTAGACTTGGTCGAGAAGGAATCAGCCTCATTGGTTAATCCACCAAATCCAGAACCACTTCCAAAGCCACTTCCGCTGCTAGGAATGCTAATTTCACTTAAGCTAGTTTCCATTCTTCCAGAGCCCATTGACATGAACCCTCCCTTGTCACCTCTATTCTTATCAATCTGCACAATCCGCAGCAAGAATCAATAGTGTATAACAGAAGAGATTGATTAGTATAAGGGCCAAGAACATTTAAATACAAACACCTTGCTCTTCTCTATCTCACTAGCTTTACGCTTCATGACATCCTTGGTTTCATTAATCTTGCTCTGCAATACCAGCTTATGCAACTTCTCTTCATGACTCTCCATTTCACAGTATTGCTTAACCTGTGCAACAGTCACATTTTCCTTGTGCCCAAGACAGATGACTTCATCAAAAGCAAAGATCAGCTCGAAAGCAGTCTTGCCAATGCCCTCCTCATCTAGAGAGAAGGAATACTCAGGTACCTAGAGAAATATAAGGAATCAAGTAAATGCTCTCTGTTCTACATAGCTGAGACAAGGACATCACAAAGGCTAAAAGTGAAAAGTGCGTCAAGTAACGGCACAACTTCATGAGATACAGATGTAATAAGGAATGAGAAGCTAAAGACATACAGGTAAAACGACTCCATGAACAAGTCAACTTGCAACTACTCAAGGTGGATTAAAGAAATAAATAGAACCAAGCACCTAATCTTACATAATTTATTATGTTCAAAGCTTTAAATAGGATAAAAAAGAAATTGTCGAGAAGCTAAAGCTTACCAGCTTAGAAAGTAGCCTTAGAGTCTCCAAATCTTCAAGAATGTTGCTCTGTTTGTTTGTTACAAGTACCAAATAAAGAGCTTCTATTGGTTGATAGACATACCGCACATTCTCAGTCTCAACGTATGTGTGTTGCTTTCCAGTGCCCAACAATTTGGGAAATGCTGCAAGAAGGCCTTCAATTCTTATGCGAGTCATTTCCACAAACTGCCTGGAGACGAGCACTGAAATAAGAGCCAAAAGAATGTGAGTGACGCCACCAAGTATCGCACTTCAACTATTTAATTATCACGACACAAGGAAAACCACTAGAACGATCAAGCATGAAACTCACCTTTTCCAGACTTGCTTAAAATAGAAGCAGCAAGTACAACCTAATTGACAAAAATTAAAGGTCAAATCAGGAGCAAAACAAAATATGAAAGATGAAATGAAATGGTGGAGAAAACTTGAATCAGCCACAGAAGAGAGGTTTCAATAACAATGACGATGGAAGTATAAATCCAGTTATTAGATGGCAATGAAGCAAAATAGAACGATCATGTCAATGCAGAAAATAGAAGATGAACGTTCTGTGTTTATCTTCAATTACTCCAAAACCATTACACGGTTCCTTTGATTGACAATTCACAGAAGATGTATAATTGGGAATTCTTCAGTTATGCAGGGTTAATGGAAGAGTTGAGAATAGGGTACGAAAGCAGGAAGGGCAAGCATTGAGTTTCAATAAACAGCACTTTGCATGAAATGCTCCTATATATCATATATCGATGGAGATAAAGGAAATGCCATTTGTTTAAAAACATCGGAAAGACAACTGCGCAGGTGATTGATCTTGATGATTGGAACCTTAATTCTGCTATTTCAGAATAGGGCGCTGCTGATAGAATGAATATTCTTCCGTAGCTTTTGTATTTGATTGTTATATTATAGCATAATTCAGTTATCTTTGGATCAATGAAGTTTCAAGAATATATTCAAAGTTACAATTCTACCTAAAAAGAGCAATTGAAAATGAAAATAAAGGACAAGATATATACCATCTTGGCTTATGGAGAAGCAAACTGTCCTGATAATATCAAATTGAAGCTTTTCTCAGAGAACCTAGTAGACAACGAAAATCTGAAAAAAAAGAAGAAGAAAGAAACCAGAGCGGATTTAAAAAGAAATAAAACACAACAGTATATCTGAAAAAAAGAAGAATCAGAATGTGTTGTCAGCAAAGAGATCGGCCTAAGATCTGTACAGCTATATGCAAAAGAATGCAAACATAAATAATCAAATCGCAGTGTTTGGAAGGTAAGAAACAGAGAGAATGGCAGGAAAACAAAGTGAAGCGAATGCGAAGGGAATGAATTTCAAAGGAAACATAAAACAGAATTGGAGATTTGATACCAGTAAAATTAACAATGGAGATGGTGGCGTTTATAGATCTTAGCTTTAGCGCCTAGATGAGTTTCATGCTCTAAACTCTGTGGAGCCCAACTTCAATACTATTATTATACTAAAATAAGAAGACGGTTATTGTAATTTTACACTCAACTCGGATTTTCTTATTCAAATATTATTGTTTTTATTTATTTACTCTCAAAATACATATATTATATTGCTTAAACTACCCACTTGATCACCCAACTTTTAGAATACTTTTATTTTGGTCAAAAAAATTTACAATTTCACCACTACTATCATAAAAATTTCTCATTTTAGTCATCCAACTTAGAACTCCATAACCACGGTTGACTTGGCACATTACATCATGTTCACATGGGGAGTCCTCGTTGAACAATTAGTTTCCACGTAATTATATAATTTTTTTTTTGTTAATCCATGTTTTTTTACCATGTTTGTCATTAAGTTAAACCCTGAAATTTAAATTGATTTCCACTTCTTTTGGTTTATTGCTTGCCTCAGTTGTGGGAGAAAAGGGGAAGGGGATTTGTCGATCGATGGCATCACTAGATGTACCTAATATAATCCGAGTATACTATTGCGGACTCCTAGATCAAAATAAAACTATCAGGACCTTAGTTGTCTGAAGTTTTCTCATGTTAGAATAGTTCCTTGAACTGGATATTTAGTCACTATGTTTTATCCCTTGTTCGAACAGTAGTTTGGACATGTCTGGCATTTTTTACTAGGTTCTTCATGGTATGTTACTCAAGCTATATATTTAATATTTCCACAATGTTGCTAATTGATTTTTGAAGGATTGAAGGGAGGAGGATCGACACTTTTATCACAAGCCTTATCCTTATCCATGCACTTGTAGCTCAAAGTAGTTGTTTCACTTGCATACGAAAGAAGCTATGAGAAAATTATTGAAGATATTTCAAGAGATAAATTAAGTCTTTTACTAACAATTTTAAGCTTAAAAGTTCTTGTATCAGCTTATATATAGGTTGTTGGTTGACTATCTCAAGTGCATTTTGAGAGTTCTTGTCGAGTGTTTTATCGATATTTTAATTTGTATTTTTACCTCTTGTGTTAAGCATTAGCCATTGGTACATGAACCAAACTTATGAATAAAGGTCCAGATAAGTGGTTGGAAGGAGATAAAAGTAAGCAGGGATCAGGGATTTAAATAGCGATCCGGTAGTGGAACAGCAGCCGCTATATAGCAGTAGCGGCACCGTCCGAAACCGCTATTGCCGAAAATAACCGTGTGAAGCGGAATCACACCAATAGTGGTGGATCGTGGTCGCAATTTAACGGGTAACGGTCAATTGCGACAATAGCGGTCCACTATTCCCGCTATTGTTCCGGTACGATAGAATTAAAAAAAATAATTTAATTTAAATTATATGATTTTATCTATTTAATGATTTTAGTTAATATAAAATTCACGACCGCGATATCCGCAGTGATTACAATAGCATCCGTTATGTCTGCAACCGCGATAAACGTAACGCGACCGCAACCGCAATTTAAATCCCTGACAGTTATTGAAATATTTCTCAAAAAGTTGTGGAGTGCTGAAATATTAATGACAGTAGAGTGTAGGAACCTGGTTAACTAACGAAATTACAGTATAAGGATTCTAAGCACATTTTAATGGATGCCTCTATCTTTGAAGTAAGTTGTAGATGTGCAACGACTAGGAGTTTAGATTAGACCTCATGGTCGAGAATTTATATTGAAGTTGTGTAACAGTTTGTTTTTCAATGGTGTCGAAAATGATGATTTCATAATCTCATTTATATTGTTTGAGTTTGTAAATATTAATTTATTTACAAGGTTAGCATTAAAGTCTATTAAAGTTTGATCCCTTAATTTTTACAATTTGATAGTGAATTAAGGTATAAGAACTAAATTGTAAAAGTAGTAAAAAATTATCGCTATAGATTTTTAATTAATCAAGGAACTTATAGAATTCATTATTTTAGTATTATCAATACATGTCACAAATAATCAAAATTAGATTCCTTTAAGCATCTTGTAAAATAAACTAAATTTCGACACGTGGAAATTAAAAGAATTAATACGTAATTTATCCAAAAGTACCTAATTGGTACCTAAACTAATAAACTTTAATTCTACCGCCTAGGTTGGACCTTCGCACTAACATTGTTAAATTGTGTTGACATAACACTAATAACTAATCTAACGGTGACATGTGCTCAGGTATAAATTAAATAAATAAATATCTTTAAAAATATATAAATTAATAGAAATATATAATTTTTTCACATTAAAAATCAACTTGGATATATGATTGTCTAAATACAATTGAATTGGAAAACATATTTTTTTCATATTCATTCTAGATGTACTTTTTAGTAAGTTTATATATTTTTAACTTTCTTTATAAAATATAATTTTTTAGGTTGTTATTATTTTAAATATTTATAAAATATAAAGAAGTATAAAATATATGCAATTAAAAATATATAAAAAAAAGCCTATAATATTTTGAAAAATATATAAAAAAATAATAATATAAAATTAATAAAAATATAAATATTAAAAAATGAAAAATTATAATTATTTAAAATATAAAAATATATAAAAACAATTAAAAAGCACGTCTACAATGAATCTAGACAAACTGTTTTCCAAGTGCATTTGAATTTATACAAACATATATCTAGGTTCATTTTTTATATAAATTTTTTAAATATTTTTTTATTAATTTATAATTTTTAAAATTTTATATATTTTTTAATTTCAAAATAATAAATACATAAATAACCCAATATTTTATAAAAAAAAAATAAACTTATTACAAAATACACTTGAAATGAATCTAGACAAATGAGTGATGTAGCAGGACAACAATTTGTCCAAGTTCATTATTGACGTGAAAAAAAAAACTTTTCATTAATTTATATATTTTTTTAATTTTTTTTAATTTAAGTTTATCACTTGGCATATTGATAGATTATCACATGTCACCATTAGATTGACTATCAATGTCACGTTTGTATAAACTAACGATAATAGTACAAATATATTAACTTGACAAAATACAAATACAAATAACAACTAGATAAATAATTATATACCAATTAAATACTTTTTTTTTTGGTGAATACCAACTAAATACTTTTAGATAAATAAAAAAATAACTCAAAATTATTTTTAGAATTTTAAACAAATTCAAAACTATGTATTAAGCCAAATTAAACCAATATTTGTGAATAGACCTCAACGGATGTCGAGATTGTTTAATATGTAAAAAAACACAGCTAGAATAACACAGAAATGAAACAAAAAAATGGTTGGAAATCAACAAAGTACTCTCAAATAGCCAATTGACGGATATAGCTACTAGCTTTTATTTCCAAGCTTTCATCTTCCCCAATCTCCAACCCCATATTACAATTCTTTGGAATTCCCTAAGAAAACATCATGGATCTGGCCCCAGAAGAGCTTCAATTCTTGTCCATACCCTACATCCTCAGTGAATCAATTTCTATCCCTCAAAGATCCCCCAAAGCCTTCAATCTCAAACCTTAGCTCTCATTTTTCCTCTCTCTTTTGCCATTTTAGCTCACTCGCTTTTCACCCACCCAATCTTAAATCAACTCGAATCCCACCCATTAGCTGACCTTCCCTTTTGACCTTCCAGTTCTTCTACCTCATCTTCCTCTTTGCCTTCTCTCTTTTATCCACAGCTGCCGTTGTTTTCACAGTGGCGTCCCTCTACACGTCAAAGCCAGTCTCTTTCTCTTTGACGATCTCAGCCATACCCAAGGTTTTTAAGCGCCTTTTTATAACCTTCGTATGGATTGCTCTCTTGATGTTCGTTTACGATGCCTTGTTGATTGCCTTCTTGTTCATGTTCCTCATTGTCGTTGATACCCAGAACGTTGTTTTATCCTTCTTGGCATTCATGGTAATTTTAGTGGTCTTCTTGGGTGTTCACGTTTACATCACGGCGCTATGGCATTTGGCCAGTGTGGTATCGGTGCTTGAACCCATTTACGGGCTTGCAGCAATGAAGAAGAGTTACGAGTTGTTGAAAGGGAGCACTAATATGGCTTTCATTTTGGTTTTGGGGTATTTGGCAATTTGTGGTGTGATTGGGGGCATCTTGGGATCCGTGGTGGTGCATGATGGAGAAAGTTATGGGGTTCTTTGGAGAACTGTGGTGGGGGGACTTTTGGTAGGAGTTTTGGTAATAGTGAATCTTGTTGAGTTGTTGGTGCAGAGCGTGTTTTACTATGTTTGTAAGAGTTATCATCATCAGGGAATCGATAAGAGTGCTTTGCAGGATCATCTGGGTGGGTATCTGGGAGAGTATGTGCCTCTCGGGAGCAGCATTCAAATGGAAAACTTCCATGCTTGATTATGAATTGATGTTGATACCAAATACTATTCGCTATGGGACCCTAAACCCATCACACCTCTTAACATATTCTTTCTCTTTTATACTTGTTCTGCAATGAAAAAGTTTTAGCATTGTGACTCTCTTTTGATGTTATATGTATATACGGTAGCTGAATGATGGATGCCATTGTTCGTTCTAACATTGAACCTCTACTTATTTATGTTATTGAGAATCGATCAGCTTTAGAGTTGATGCTTAGTGTTGGATTGCCTGAATTCATAAAATTGTGGATCACTTTTAGACTGAGTAGCATAGTGGTAAGATTAAAATCATCGATCAAAAATGTTTAAATTCAATCGGGATGATGATTAAAAATGATTATTAATGATATTAAACTAAAAGATATATAAATAAGTTGTATTAATGAATAATTAAAATTTTATAAAATATGTATTAATTATATTTTATCGGTTCTTTTATTACTCGTATAATTTCCCTAAAATACAATTCTAAACACCTTCTTTAAGGGACATCATTGGGTGGCCCGGCTCGAAGGTTAACTCAAAAAATGAGAGGGTTTGGATAAAAGTATAGATTCGAAAAATGGGCTTGGAAAAAAAATAAGACCCGTTTTTAGTTTCGAGTAAGGCATTTTTGACCCAAATCCGACCCGACCCGAATTCACAAAAAGAACAAAAAAAATTTGTTATGTTTTTAATGTTATTTTTTTTATTGTTTTCTCCCTATTTTGCTATAATTTCATTATTATGTTGTTACTATTTTATTGTTATTGTTTGAATATTGTATAAATATTATTTTATTATTAATTTTGTTATTATTTTAGAGACATTTGTTTGTTAAGTTGTATCTATTTTAGTGTTATTTAAGTATATATTTTTTAAAATATATTTTCAATTTGTTAGGAAATATTTATTTTAATGTTTTTAATATTTTTAATGCATTATATATATATTTAAAAATTATATAAAAAATTTTAATATGGGCGAGCCGGGCCAAACTCGGGTTTTAGCATTTTTATTTGAGTCAAACTTAAGCAAAAATTTAAGCCTATTTTTTGGGCCAAGCCGAGTTCAGACCAAGCAAATGGATCTAAATTTTTTGTTGAGCTCGACTTGAATTCAACCCGGGCCGACCTATAAACACCTCGAGACACCACTCCATACCACCATTTTTGGATTTTTTATTTGCTTATTGAAACTTCCTCTCCTTCTTCACTTAAGTTGATACCATGTATCAACCATTAGGGTGGTGAGTGTGGAATGAACCCGCGACCTTCGTCATTCTCTGTAATGCTAAGATTCCTGTCATCATCTTCTCCAATACTGGCAAACTCTTTGGTATTTCCAGCTCGGGTTGAGAAGCAGTAGTACCCAACGACGACGGTGGAATATATTAAGAGGAAGCGAGCAGCATCGGCAGAAAAGACATGCACCGCCAAGAGCAGTCCTTGTTTGAGCTAAAGAAGCAGATCTAGTGTTCGCTTCAATTGTCGAATAAAACTGATAATTATGTAGCTTTCAAGGTGAAAACAACAAATCCGAAGAAGTACTGCGTCCGTCCCAACACGGGGGTCGTCTTGCCTCGATCCACATGTGATGTTATAGTTACAATGCAAGCGCAAAAGGAGGATTCCTCTTTCAAAGTGCAAAAGTGAATGATGGTTTAACAGCAACAAGTTGAAAGTGGTTTATATTTCTCCACCCTCAACAGTACAAGAAGGGTCTGAAGAGGGACCTTCACCGGGAGTCTCTTTTTCAGATGGCAAGCATGCAATGGAAAACGAGATGTTTGTGAATCTTGATTGTTTACAATTTTGTACATTTGGTGTTAGAAAAATGAGGAATCAACTGAAGCCAAGTGATTGGAAACTACAGAATCAAGCTGCAGCAAAGTTGAAACTAATGCTAATATGGTTTTTATGTTCAGTATGGTAGTCTTGCTTGGTTACTTGATATTGTTATTGCTCAATTTGAGGGCCAAAAGTGTTTTGATCCTTGGCAGCTATGTTTCTTGAATTTGGGTGGAGTGTCGAAAACAGGTATATTGATTTCTGGGATTTGTCTGCTGCTATTAAAGTAGTAATGCATATGCATTTACCTATCCCTTCAAGATTCCTAGCAGTAGGTTCTTTGACTCAATTTTCACCAATGCTTCTTGCCTGTGAAATTCAAATATCGAGTCTACTTGTCCTCCTGGGGTTTTTGAAGTTCAATGCCTTGATATTTCAGTCCATGATTGAACACCATTTGAAGGTTTTTGTCCTTCATGATCTTTCTTGACTTATTTATAAGTTTTATCCTAGTTGAAGATGCCTTGAATGATACCCTAAGCTTGAAGGTTCCACTGTTCCACAAAATCCGAATGTATCACCAATGGGCAACTTTAGCTTGTTTGAAATCACTTGATTCACATTACAATTTAAAATTTTATAAAATATAAAAAGTTTAAATGAAAATTTTTCATTTTTAGAAAAGCCGGGGCTCCACCACTGCTTCTTCCCATACAGAATGTTGAGCGAATTTCTAGCAACCTCACTCCTTTGCTTCGTATTATTATGGTTTGGCTGATATTTTACCAACGGAGACTCTCATTTGGAAGTTGAAGTTGAAGTTGATTAAATCATTTGTCATACTCAGAACATAATTGCAATTATGAATATGATTTAAACAGTAGTTCCGCTGATTTGCTATTGCAATCTTCGATATTCGCATGATTTGATATCGTGATTGTTATTTTTATAATTCACTCGATTTAATATCACGACTTTCGATATTCTAACAGTTCATTTGATTTAATATCGCAATTGTCATTTTTACGATTCGCTCGGTTTAAGATTGTGACCTTTGATATTTGACAGTTCACTTGATTTAATATCGCAACTATCAATTTTACAGTTCGTTTGATTTAATATCGCGACTGTCATTTTTATGGTTCGCTTGATTTAAGATCGTGACTTTCAATATTCTAACAGTTCACTCGATTTAATATTGTGGCTGTCATTTTTACGGTTCGCTCGATTTAAAATTGAGACTTTTGATATTCTAACTAGGGGTGAGTATTCGATCGAGTCGAGTCAAAAAATTTCGAGTTAGTCGAGTTGACGAATCCTATTTTTGCAACCGAATTCAATTTGAAAATTTTTCGAATCGAGTCAAAAAATTTCGAGTCGAATTGACAAATCATATTATTTATACTCAATGTTACGTTTACATGGAGCGATTATTTAAATAATAAACGAAGTACAATATTATTTAACTATATAAACAATATAATGGTTTTACCTTTTAACTTAATGGATAAACATTTATTAAAATAACGCAACCTTACTTTTTAACTTAATAGTTTTGATTTTTAACTTTAGAAAAGGTAAACATTTATCAAAACGATGAAATTTTGTCTTTTCTTATTCGGATTTTCGGATAACTTTTTATTGTGTAATTCGTATCCGAGTTAAACCGAAAAATTTAATTTTTTTATTTGAGTTGATCTGAATAACTCGATTAACTCAAATAACTAAAACTATTTAATTTAAAATTTGAATTTTTTATCGAGTTTTTCGAATCGAAATGGATTTTGCTCACTCCTAATTCTAACAGTTCACTTGATTTAATATTACGGTTGTCATTCTTATGGTTCACTTATTTAATATTACGACCTTCAATATTCTAATAGTCTGTTCGATTTATTATCGCGACTGTTTTTTTTACGATTCACTTTATTTAAGATCACGACTTTCAATATTCTAACAATTCGCTCAATTTAATATAACGGCTGTCATTTTTAAAGCTAGCTAATTTCTTGGAAAAGGTGAAGGACAAATTTTTTTTACTTATGGGAAATACAATTCGCGATATTCTACAATACAATTTTTGACTCCTGTATCACACTATCGGACAATATAATTTGCTCAATAAAATTTAAAATTAAAACCTATATAGCAAGTCCCCAATTACATGTCCCATGCATGTAAATTTGCCTCAGAAGAGTCACTTTATAACTCTTTCGACAAGGTGGAGGAAAATGATTAGACAATTATAATAAAATAAAATATATTATAACCCGACCCAAAACGCCCCCCCTAAAATATAACTCCAAAGACCCTCTTCAGAGGAGGCACTCCAGGCCACCATTTTTTGAGATCTTCTTCTCTAATTCTTGAAATTCCCTCTCCTTCCTCACTTTTGTTCTTGAAATTCCCTCTTCTTCCTCACTTTTGTTGATACTGTGTATTGGAGCCCAATTTGAACAAAAAAATGGATTTTAAATTTAATTTTAAAAGTCCAAAATGTCCAATTACAAAACCCATATGACCCAAATTTCCTAAACACCTAAAAGACCCAAAGTCAATACAAGTGGGTCTGTGGCCGCCCCACTTGCACTGCCACCATCACCATCCCAACCAACCAGGGCATGCCACGTCAGCTGTGGCCACCCCACTTGCTTCTGCCACAGCCACCGTCCTCAACAGCTGCCACCGCCACTGAGTCGTACCTGCACAAAAGGAAGACAAACATTTAGTTGTGTAAGACCAAAAATAATTATTGAAAATCTGGTTATAAAATCAGATTCAAACACTTGTAATGAGTTACGAGGATTTTCTGAAAAAATCAATACAAAGACAGTTTTAAACCTATAGAGAGGAACGAGCACTTTGCAATTTAATTAGCAATAGTTAACAGCAAACAGAGAGTTAACCTAAGTCAGTCCCAGAACATTCAAGCATCAAAACTATCAGGTACTATTCAGTGTATATTCTTTGCTATTTAAGTTTTCAATCTTTAGATTCATCAGTTTTCCAGTATATATTAATATATGCATTTAATACTTTGGGTATCTTCCGTTTCCATCTTTTCAAAACGTATTTAATAGTCTTTATTAATAACGCTTAATAATAATATTGTTATTAATAATAACCATAATTAATATTAGTAATAATAATAACTGTTTTTAAATTAATAATATTAATATTAATTAATAAATAAAAAAAGAAACGAAGGGACTCATCTTTGTTCAACGGTCACCACTGGAATAGCCCTCGGAGCCGTCCAAGCTGTCTCCGTCGCAAAACCCCGAACCTCACTGATGCTTCGTCATCCGTGGATCTGCAAAAAAAAAAACAGAGAATCAAAATGATCAATAATAAAATAAAAACAGTTTTAAAAATGGGGAGTTTTAAAGAAAGGTTTAAAACACAAAAAGAAAAAGAAAAAGGAACGATTTTTACCTTCGACGGAGGCGCGTGGCGCGTGGGAGGAAACGCGACGACGGAGACATGTCGGACCGGCGTGCGTGACCAGGCGTGGCGACGACGCGCGGCTGTGGATGGAGGCGCGTGACGGCTACGCGCGACAGACTGCGACCGGACCGACCGGTCGAAGCATGGCCGACCATGGAAGGGGGAGAGGATTTTTTGGAGAGGTTATGGTTTTTTTTTATTTTAAAAATGGGGTAAAAATGAATTTCTTTTCAAAGAAATGACCTATTTATAGTCATCCAAAACGGTGTCGTTTTGGCATGGCTTCAGAATGCTCAAAATGGCATCGTTTCATCCCATAACCCATGGCCAACCCGAAATCCGACTCGACCCGACCTAGGATCCGCGTGTTTTTAAAGGAGGGGTTATTTATGCGTTCGATCCTTTCTCTTTTTCTAAAATTTTCAATCAGGTCATTTTTGCACTTTAAATTAATTCTAAATTGGCCCAATGATTTTCATGGTTTTTCAATTTAATTCCTCAACCTTTCAAAAGCACTAGGAGCTGCCACGTGTCATGATTTTGGCTTATTTATGCAAATAGTCCCTCTTATTGTTAATTTGTTTTAATTTAATCCTTAAATCGAGTTTTATTTAATTACAAAATTGACCCAAAAATTTTTCATGGATTTCAAACTAGTCCTCTGACTTCAGGATGCTTGAAGGGCTGCCACGTGTCACCTATTTTTGGTTTTATTGCCCTGTAGGTCCCTAAACATTCCAAAAATTTTATTTTTACCGCCGAACTTCCAAAAATCTCATTTTTTACCCCGAACTTCCAAAAATTCCATTTTTAACCCCAAAACTTCTAAAAATCCCATTTTGACCTTAAACTTTCAAAAATTCCATTTTAACCCCAAAACTTCCAAAAATTCCATTTTTAACCTCAAAACTTCCAAAATCCCATTTTACCCCCTAATTTTCAAAAATCCCATTTTTGCACCCAAACTTCCAAAAATTCCAATTTTAACCTCGAAACTTCCAAAAATTCCATTTTTACCCTCGAACTTCTAAAAATGCCATTTTTACCCTAAAACTTTCAAAAATTCTATTTTTCCCCTCAAACTTCCAAAATCTCCATTTTCAATCTCGAACTCTCAAAATTACCCTTTTATCCCTGAATGTCTAAAAATTTCATTTTTAAATCCTGAATTTTCCCCAAAATTACCATTCTACCCCCCGGGTATCCGAAAAGTCTCATTTTCAAACCCGATCGTGTCCTCTTTCTTCATCATCAGTATTCGGGTTTATTTTAACCATTATGCACTCGTATTTTGCATTTTTTTATTTTTTTTACCATTTTATCTTTTTATTTATCTTACTTCGCGTTATTTAATATTCATTATTAACTGCTTATTCATATTTAACTCGCATGCTTGTTTTCAAAATCGTTTTTCATAAAAGCTTTAAAATCGAGGCAATATTTTTTGATTTCGAGTTTCGAAAATTTGTGCCTTAACTCACTAGGTGCAATTTTTCTTCAAATCGAAATAACCGAATACCCTTAACCGAGGCAATGTTTCCTTATCTCCGATTCTGAAATATTGCGTCTTAACTTACTAGGTGCAACCTTTCTACAAATCGAGATAATCAAATATCCTTTTCGTAAAAATTTTAAAAAAAGGGTTTTATAAAGGAAAGCTCGTTATTTCTAGATCTTGAAATGTCATATCCTAACTCACTGAACGTAACTTTCTTCATCGATCACTTTGAAATAGCGGGATTTCCAAACAAATCTGATTTCTTCTAAACTTAACTCATGCATTCAAGGATCGTATTTAAAAAAAAATTAAGCTTTTAAACGTTACAAATTAAGACCCGAAAATAATCAATACGGTACCAATTTTGGGCGTATGAGGGTGCTAATCCTTCCTAATGCGTAACTGACTCCCGAGCCTATTTTTTGGATTTTGAAGACCTATATGTTTTCAAAACGATTTTTTAATGTTTTGTGGTGATCCAATCACACCGAGTAAAGGATTGGTGGCGACTCCCATTATTTTTCGATTCTAAAATAATTTTTGAAATTCGTCGTTTTAAAAAAAAGGGATGGTTTCGACAGTTGGCGACTCCGCTAGGGACTTTTTAAATAAATGAGAGTCAATCCAAATTGATTATTTTCAGGTCTTCTTTGGAAACTTTTAAGCTTCAGTTCTGTTTAATATGCGATCCTCGACATCTTTTGTGACATTGTATTATGTGATATTGCTAGTGTAAATTTGCATACATCTGCATATTACCCTTTTTAAGTGGAAGCCTAAAACTACTCCTTCGTGAGGTCTTCACCTCCTTGCAGGATAGTGGATTACTTTCGGGATTACAAATTACCCTTGTTTTCGTGAAGTTTTCACTTCCGTGCAAACATGTGAGAAATGCGTCCCCCTAAACTGAACTCGTCCGTGTAAGCCTGTAATGGGTAAGGATCGAGGAATCTGCTAGTTTGGGTACCCCTACTTTAGAACCTAAAACCACATATAGTAAGACGTAGGAACTTGCTTTAGAAGAAGTTGTACTAAACCATTTAGCAACCTTCTAAGGCAGACTTTTAGGTTCTATGCTATACTTGTAAATTGCTATTGTTGTGTTTCGCTAACTTGTTTATCTTATCTCTTTTTGCATCATATTTCATCATCATATAAAGAGAAGGTATAGACTCAAAAGTTCAGTTATTGATAAGAGAATTAATCATGGAAAACAAGTACTTTGATAAAGTGGAGGACAATATGGTCGTGCGCATGTGGTCGGAGGAGACTCAACGCTAAAAGGGGGACAACTTAGTGGAAGGATATGAGTCAGAGTTTTGGGATTACACCAGGATCAGCACGGCTCAAAATAATGTGCTAGAGTTGAAAGAGATCTAGGACAGTTGGGACAACAACATGAAACAAACCTTTTACCAAGAATACGGAAATTTGTCATACTTGTGCGAAGTTAAAGTAGACAAATCTCTCTTTAGAGCCTTAACACAATATTGGAATTCGACCTACAATTGCTTCACCTTCGGGAATATAAACATGACACCGATGATAGAAGAATACACCACTCTGCTCTGTTGTTCGAAGATTTCGGTAGATAAGGCCTATTCTAGAGCTCTAAATCTCCCGACCCTTGTTAAAAGATTAATAAACATTACCGGCATGAGCGAATAGTGGGTTGTAGCTCGAGTTAAGGTCAAAGGCGATAACAAGTGCATCACGTGAAAAAGTCTGCGAGATTTGATACTGGCCCATCCAGATGCAAAGAAAAAGATCGACATTTTAACGCTAAGTATCTATTGGTTGCTCATTTTTCCAAAGGCTTTGGGGTATATAGAAGACGCGGCGATAGATTTGTTTGATAGATTGAGTAAAAGAGTGACACCTGTCCCGGCCATACTGGCTGAAACTTTCAGATCCTTAAATACGTGCAGAAAGGAGGGAGAAGGTTGATTTATTGCCTGCGCACTGCTACTAATGGTATGGTTTCATAGTCATTTTTGAAAAACAGAAAAAGTCTCCTATCAGTACTTGTCTAAAGATTACTCCCCTTTGAAAGAGTTCATGGCCACGCAGAGACAAGAAAACTTCTCAGAAGAAAAGTGGAGGGCCATACTCCAAAGCATCAAAGACGAACACATAGAGTGGCGAGCACCATGGTTCGTTCCTGATGAAATATTGTCTCGGTGCAGAGTTCTTGACTAGGTCTCATTAGAAGGAATATGAAGAGCAACCGGATATGCACCTTTGTTAGTTTCAAGACAATACAGATCAAGACAGTTCATACCCTCGACTCAGGGGATAGTTCAGTATGGATTCGTGTACCGGGGAGAAAATAATAAGAAAAGGATTCGGGAAATCTCAAATGCATGAAACCAGGTTCGAAAAATGAAAGCATTCGGCGTCAATCCCATGATAACTGCAGAATATGATTGGTGGAGAAACAGAAGGATCAACGACAATATTCCTGTGCCAAACCCGGAGATTGTCCGCCCAATTGAAGAACACTTGCAGGTTGTTCCGACTGAATTAAAAATAATTAAACAAGATTTCGAAAAGAAAAATGCTGAGATAGAGAAAATAATAGAAAAGCTGGAGGAAGAGAAGGTGCTTTTAGGATTAGACGTTGATGTTCAGAAGCCAGAAGCGAAAAAATTGAGAAAATGGAAGAATAAGGCTGAAGAAGATCTTAGCAGCCTAAAGAAGGACTATAAAAAGCTTCGATTGTCAATGAGAACCGCTGGTTTAGGTAAGACATCAGAGCAATGGTAGCGGGAAATCTGCGAAGAGAAAATTAAAAAAAGTCACTAGAAAAAAAATTTTCAAGATGCCCAAGTTCAGAAAAATGCTATAAATAGTAGCCTTCTGGAAAGCCAAGCCGAAGTGACTGAATTAAAAGCTCGAGTAGGAGAATTGGAGGAGTCCTTGTACAAGCATCGTAGCCGAAATATAGTAATGGAGTTGAAAGCAAGCCGAGCCGAGATCGAGAGACTGAGTAACAGGGTGGAAGAATTAGAGGCCTCTTTGCAGAATAGTGAAATACGAACTGAGATTTTGGAAAGGACGTTTGAGACAAATGATTGGCATCTTCAGCAAACTCAAAAGGAAATCAGAGAATGAGATTATGTTATGGGTGAAGCTTTAAATCAAATCCGCGAAGTAGTTGATCATGTGCAGACACTGGCAGTTGAAGCAGGAGAGATAAGCATACAGTACGAGATGAAACGGAATGAGGTCAAAAACTATCAAGATCCCTTAAGAAAGTCAAGGCTTTGAGTATCAAAGCAAAACCATTTATGTAATTTGCTTTATGTTAAAGAACTTGTTATCCAAATGAAGTTCTCTAAATAGAAAATGAATTATAAGTCAAATACCTTTCTCTTGCATACATGCATCTTATTCGCATCACATTTTTTGCATAATGGTCCTAACTTATTAAAAATTTATAATCAGCTACATTAGTACCCATTGAAAACTCACATAGCTATAATACTCGAAAGAAAACTAAAGCCATGGAACAAAAACTTGAACAAATCCAAAAAGAATTACAAGACCAGATGCAAGAGCACATCCAATAGCAAATGACCATGATGTGCAGAGAAATGAAGAATCAATTCATGGAAGTACAAAAAAGCTTGATGAATGAATTAGCGCAAGTAAAACAAAGCATGACTGATAAAGGAAAGAGCCCTGCTATTGAGGAAGAAGAGGACTCAATGGTCCCCCCAGGCTTTACACCTCTCTATAACCCGGCTTCGCATGAAATACCGGTACGGGAGCCCACCATTACTGTAAGGGCATAGCAACCAGCCACAGGCACGTCGCGACCAGTTAATTATTCAATTAGATCATGGTCAAACCCAGAGGATAATGCCGCGAATTTGGGTGTCCCAGACTTTGACGAAATGATAAGAGAATATTTTCCCAGACAAATAGAGGAAAAATACAAGCGACTAGAGGAGAAAATCGACGCGATGCAGGGAGTTGAAATTTCCTATGGGGTAGATGCCAAAGAGCTAAGTCTAGTTTCAGATTTGGTTCTCCCTCCCAAATTCAAAGTTCCAGAATTTGAAAAATATAGCGGGACGAGCTGCCTTAAAGCCCACCTAACCATGTTCTGAAGAAAGATGGCGGGGCATGTGCATAACGACCAACTGTTAATTCATTATTTTTAAGACAGCCTGATCGGGTCGACAATCAGATGGTACAATCAATTGAGCTGATCAAAAATCCAATCGTGGAAAGATTTGACACTGGCTTTCTTAAAACAATACGGACATGTGATAAAAATAGCTCCTGATCGGCTCACAATGTAAAATATAGAGAAGAAGTCAAATGAGAGCTTTAGAACATGTGCGCAGAGATGGCGCGAGGTGACAACCCATGTACAGTCACCGCTAACAGAAAAGGAGACAACAATGTTGTTTGTCAATACCCTCATGGCTCTTTACCTAAATCACCTGTTAGGAAACGCCACTAAGAGTTTCTTTGATATAGTCATGTTAGGGGAAATGATTGAAAATGCAATTAAGGCCGACAAAATTAAAATCGAAAAAAGCCCTAAAAGGCCTGCCCCTAGAAGAAGGGATAATGAGGTCAACAATGCAAGCATATACAGACTTACCTACACCAGACCCTTCGTGACAGGTCAGCCCAAAACTCCAATAGGTAATTACCAAAATGCCCCGCGGCAGGAGCCGAGCACTAGGCCAAGTAGAGGAAGAATTCAATATACTCCCCTTCCGATGTCGTACGGAGAACTCTACAAGATATTATATGATGCGCATGAGGTAGCTCCTCAGCATGTAAGAACATACAAACCCTCATTCCCGGCTTGGTACAATGCAAAAGCTCACTATAAATACCATACAGGGGCAGAAGGGCACTCGATTAAAAACTGCCTCGCTTTTAAAAGACGAGTCGAATGACTTATAGAGCATGGAATCGTAAAGTTGGAAGAGCCAACAAAGCTTAATATAGTTGGGAATCCTCTGCCTAATCACCCAGAGCAAGGGGTGAATGCCTTGCTAGAAGAAGGAGCTCGAAAAATTAAGAGAAATGTTGAAGAAATTAAGTCTCCACTTCGGTGGGTATGGCAAGAGTTGGTTAAAGAAGGGATAATTGTGAGTGATAAAAATAGTATGATAATCAGGGATGATGACCATTGCGAGTTTCATGCCGTTAAGGGGCATGAAATTCAAAGCTGCATCGAGTTCAAAGCCGTGGTCCAGATGTTGATGGACAATCGAGAGCTGAAATTTTTTAAAGAAGGAGGAGAAGCTAATGATGTTTGTGCCTCCTAGGACGGGACAACTAAGACTTATAGAAGCAATCGCCCCAAGGTGATTATTTGTGGCATGGTAAGAGAACGAATAACCCATCGCATCATCATACAAAAGCTGATAACGTTTTCTTACAGGGATAGCAAGAAGGTCCCATTGAGTTACAATTGCAACGTGACCATACCAAGAGAGAGGGAATCGAGGGAAGAGGTGAATCTTGTTACCCGTAGCGGTAAAAATTATGATCCTGTGAATAAAGAAAAAGTGGTCAACAAAGGGAAAGCTAGAATGTATGAACCTGAGGAGGAAATAACTAACAAGCCTGAAGCACCCATCAACGAGCCTGTATTTGAGAATGAGGCAAAGGAGTTTTTGAAGTTTTTAAAGCATGGTGAATATAGTGTAGTAGAGCAACTACACAAACAGCCTGCTCGGATATCTATCCTGTCATTACTTTTAAGCTCGGAAGCCCATCGAAGCGCACTAATGAAGGTGCTAAACGAAACATATGTAACAAATAACATCTCCGTCAGTAAACTAGATCGATTAGTCAATAACGTGAGTGCTGATAACTTCATTTTCTTTAGCGATGATGAAATACCGACTGGAGGAATAGGGTCTACCAAGGCTCTACACATCACTACCCGTTGTAAAGGGTATACGCTACCTGGAGTACTCATAGACAATGGTTCAGCCTTAAATATGCTACCGCTAGCTACACTACAAAGATTGCCAATTGATAGCTCTCACATGAAAATATGTAATAACATAGTGAGAGCATTTGACAGGACAGAAATGAAGGTAATGGGAAAGATTGAAATACCTCTTCAAATTGGGCCGAATACATACGAAGTGGATTTTCTAGTGATGGATATTAGGCCCACTTATAACTGTCTGCTGGGAAGATCGTGGATCCACTCAGTTGGGGCAGTACCTTCCTCTCTGTACCAGAAAGTGAAGCTAATAAATAAAGGGCTGCTGATCACGATTAATGCTGAGGAGGAAATAATTACATCTGTAATAAGTGATTCACCTTATGTGGGGATGGACAAGGTGGTTGTAGAATGCTCATTCCGCTCACTAGAGTTTGTCAATGCAACCTTCATTTCAGAAGGGAGGAAGGTACCTGTGCTTACAATATCATCGCCCACCAGGATGGGCTTGCGATTAACAGTCGAAAAGGGAACGATACCGGGGAAAGGACTAGGAAAATACCTCCAAGGAAGAGTTAATGTGCCGATGCTAATAGAAAATCGAGATCGTTATGGCTTGGGGTACAAGCCAGACGTGAAATAAAAGAGGAAAGAGCTTGAGAAAAAGCAAGAAAGAATGAGGGCCAGACTGGCTGGAAAGGACATCTTATGGGAACCCATGGTCTTCCCGTACATCTATGTGACTTTCATCTCAAGAGGGGTGATCAACCAGCAAGAAAAGGAGCGAGTGACCATTAGGACCAAAGAGGGCATCATAAAAGATCTAGGCATTAATGCTATAAAAGATGAAGGAAAGGAAGGAAATCAATCAAGAATTAGTCCGTGTGCACCTGGAAGCACCTTGAATAATTCGACCGTGGAGGAACTCCCTGTAATTTTTAAGATTTCCTTAGAGTAATGCTCGAAAACACCTATTGCTTTAGGCTCGAAAGCAATATGGATCTTTTTGTAAAAGGGCCCATGGTCATTATTCAGTTATTTTGAAAGAAGTGCACTTTCCATCTTATATTCTTCTCCATAATTATTCTTTGATTTCTTAATTCAGCTTAATAAACCATTCATACATATCCAATAAACAAGATTAATTATTCTTTAATACATACATACTCATACATATATCACATAGTCATTCTTTCGTAAATTTATTTTGCTCTTTGGACCTTCTTTTCATCCCTTGACAGATCCTCGAATATCAATAATATGAGCAAGATACGTGTTTGGAAGAACTTCAGGACCTTGAAGATAAACAAGATTGTAATCTACCTCCGGATCTGTTAAGAATGATGGAACAGGAAGAAAAATGGATCCTGCCTCATTCGGACCCAATGGAAGTTATTAATCTGAGGCACGAAGATGAAAAGAAAGAAGTGAAAATTGGGACAAACATCTCCGTAGAAACCAGAAGGAATCTTATCAAGTTGCTTCAAGAGTTCCAACATATTTTCGCATTGTCTTACCGAGATAAGCCTGACTTGAGCACTGACATTGTGGTGCATAAACTCCCTATAAAGGAAGAAAGCAGACTCGTGCAGCAAAAACTCTGAAGGATGAGATCGGATGTGTTGTTAAAAATAAAAGAAGTAAAGAAACAATTTGATGCTGGTTTCCTCCAGGTGGTTAAATACTCTGAATGGGTAGCTAATAAAGTCCCCGTTCCTAAAAAAGACGGAAAGGTGCGCATGTGTGTGGACTGTCGAGATTTAAATAAAGCTAGCCCAAAGGATAAATTTCCCTTACCCCACATTGACACTTTAGTCGATAATACGGGAGGACATTCTCTGTTTTCCTTTATGGATGGTTTCTCTGGGTATAATCAGATAAGGATGGACCCTGAGGATATGATCAAAACCACATTTGTCACGCTATGGGGAACATTTTGCTACAAGGTGATGCCCTTCAGACTCAATAATGTAGGGGCAACTTATTAAAGGGCCATGGTGACCTTGTTCCATGACATGATGCATAAGGAGATTGAAGTTTACGTCGCTGACATGATTGCGAAATCCCAAACGGAGGAAGAACATGTGAGAATCCTGAGAAAGTTATTTGGAAGGCTAAAGAAATATCAATTAAAGCTAAACCTAGCTAAATGTACTTTCGGGGCCACATCAGGAAAATTGTTAGGTTTTATTGTCAGTAAAAGAGGAATTGAAATTGACCCAGATAAAGTCAAAGCCATACAGGAGCTACCACCACCCAGCACGTAAAAAGAGGTTCGAGGGTTCCTAGAAAGACTAAATTACATTGCTCGGTTCATTTCACAATTGACTGAAAAATATGATCCTATCTTTCACTTGCTTAGAAAGCGTAACTCGGGTGTATGGGATGACGAATGTCAGGAAACCTTTAACAAGGTCAAAGATTATTTATCCAAGGCTCCCATCTTGGTACCTCCAATTCCTAATAAGCCATTAATCCTATACTTAACAGTCTTTGAAAATTCCATGGGATGCTTATTAGGCCAACACGATGAATCCGAAAAGAAGGAAAAAGCGATATATTATCTCAGTAAGAAATTAACTGATTGCGAGACGCGGTATTCTCCAATTGAAAAATTATGTTGTGCGCTAGTCTGGACCACACGTAAATTAAGACAATACGTGTTATATCATACCACTTGGTTGATCTCGAAATTAGATCCTCTGAAGTACCTGATGGAGTCAGCTGCATTGAATGGGAGATTGGCTCGATGGTAAATCTTGCTCTCAGAATTCGACAAAGTCTACGTCAATCAGAAAGCAGTAAAAGAGAGTGCGATAGCAGACTTCCTGGCCAGTAGGGCTTTAGAGGACTATGAGCTGATAAACTTCGATTTCCCGAATGAAGTTTTAATGTATATTGTAACCACTGAAGAGGCAATCACGAAAGAACGACCTTGGAGATTGAATTTTGATGGAGCTTCAAATGCCACAAGTAATGGGGTCGAGACAGTCTTGGTATCACCCGAGGGAGATCATTACCCTTTCACCAACAAACTTGGTTTTGATTGCACAAACAACATGGTTGAATACGAATCATGTATCTTGGGAATCCATGTGGCCATAGAACGGGGAATCAAAATTTTAGAGATTTATGGAGACTCCGCACTGGTAATTTATCAATTCAAAGGAGAATGGGAAATAAAGGATTCTAAGTTAGTGGATTACCGTAAATTGGTCCTCAAGTTGATCACAAAATTCGATGACGTCGCATTCTATTATCTCTCACGGGAAGAAAACAAAATGGTCGATGCTCTTGCCACTCTGGCCTCGATGATTAAGGTGAGTAGGACGGAAAATGTAAAGCTCATTCAGATGAGTATCTATGAAGCTCCTGCTCATTGTTGTGATATTGAGGCAGAGGAAGAAGAAGAAAAAGATGATCGCCCATGGTACCAGAATATTCTTCAATTTGTGAGAGATCAAAAGTACCCCGAGCAAGCCTCAGAAAATGAAAATAGGACATTACGAAGACTGGCCAGTAAATATGTCCTAGACGAGGAAATCTTGTACAAGAGGAGAAAAGATCAAGTGTTGCTAAGATGTGTAGACGTAATTGAAGCTAAGAAGATCTTAGAAGAAGTTCATGAAGGCATTTGTGGGACACACGCCAACGGTTTCATAATGGCTCGATAAATAATGAAGTTTGGGTATTACTGGTCTACTATGGAGGGCGATTGCTTCAATTATGCCAAGAAGTGTCATAAGTGCCAGATCTATGGAGATAAGATTCATGTACCTCCATCACACCTTCATGTCATGACCTCTCCCTGGCCTTTTTTCATGTGGGGCATGGATGTCATCGGGCCAATTTCTCCTAAGGATTCCAATGACCATAGATTCATCTTTGTAGTGATTGACTACTTTACTAAATGGGTAGAGGCAACCTCATATGCAAATGATACCAAGTCTGCGGTTAGCAAGTTCCTGAAAAAAGAAATTATTTACCGATACGGGATGCCTGAAAGGATCATATCCGATAATGCCCTGAATTTGAATAATAGCACGATAGCAGAAGTTTGCAAACAGTTCAAAATCAAGCATCATAATTCTTCTCCCTATCGCCCAAAAATGAATGGAGCTATGGAGGCAGCTAATAAGAACATCAAGAAGATCGTGGTAAAAATGATTGAGACTTACAAAGACTGGCACGAAAAACTACCATTTACCCTCTTTGCCTACAGAACTTCAGTTATAACTTCTATTGGGGCAACACCATTCTAGTTGGCATACAGTATGGAAGTAGTCTTGCCTATTGAGGTTGAAATACCTTCCCTTCGAGTCTTAACCGAGCTTCAACTAGACGAGTACGAATGGATCCAAGCTCGATATAGCCAGTTGAATTTAATCGAGGAAAAGAGATTAAAAGCCATTCGCCATGGCCAGATGTACCAGAAAAGAATGATGCGAGCTTACGACAAAAAGGTTCGTCCTAGGGAATTCTATGTACTTCCCATACATAAAGATTTCCGTGGGAAATGGATGCCTAATTGGGAGGGACCTTATGTGGTAAAGAAAGCTTTCTCAAGAGGAGCTCTCATCCTAACAGAAATGGACGGCAAGGATCTGTACAACCCGTCAATTCAGACTCAGTGAAAAAATACTTCGCCTAAAAACAAAAAGGGGAATTGAAATGAAAACCTGCAAAAGGCGTCCCGAAAAAAAAAAGAAGTTCAGGATGAAAACTCGCAAAGGGCGTCCTGAAACCAAGGAAACTTTGAGTTGAAAACCCGCAAAGGGCGGCTCAGGTTTAAGAACAGGTCAACGAGGTGGAGGAAGGTTACAACTTGAAACATCAACAAAGCACTCTAGATCTTCTAGACACACATCCGAGCTAGGAATAATTCTCAAAGCAAGTTGGCGCAGAGTAGCTCATTTTGCGATATTTGGGGCAACTAATTATTCTTCATTGTATACTTGGCAATTTTTCAACTAATGATTGTTTCCTTTGATCCTCTTTTTAATGGAATACGACTTTGTTTCTGCACAATTTTGTCTAAGCGTTTTGCATATAAATAACGGGTAATGAACTAATAAATCATACAAAAAATTATGAGCATTATTCGGTAATTTTTAGAAATTACAAGAAGTTCGAAACAATACCACCAATGGGAAGACAAGCTTAAAAAACAAGTAGTTCCAGAACAACCTAGAAAAGATGGAGCAACACATCAAAAGATAGAATTTAGATGGATGACAGACCATGCCGACCTTAATAATAAATAAATCTGACATTCATCATACACATTCATATAAGTTAGGAGCATTTAGATCATGACTTTCTAATTTAGGCCTATATAGAGGCCCATAGAAGCATGTTTCACAGGTCACATCCCCGTCATGTGGCGAGATGAATCATTAAGACCACTGAGGAAAAGTTGAAGAGATGCAGGAATCCAACTTTATCCCGATCACGGGGCAGATTGCGACCATCCATAAACAGTGATGCGGTCATCTTCCTGATAAGATACTGAGAAGAAGACCTAAACGAGGCTCAAAGTGAGCAAAATCTCCGAACCCCAGCTTCCTGATGAGATACGGAGAAGCAGGGCGAATCAATAAAAGGTTAGCTTCCTGATGAGATACAGAGAAGCGAATTGAAACAAGCGATGCGGTCATCTTCCTGATGAGATACTAGGAAGAAGACCAAATCAAACTCACGTTCGATCTTCGAACTCTAGCTTCTGGATGCGACACTGAGAAGCAGGTCGAAGCAATAAAATGGTTAGCTTCCTGATGAGATACTGAGAAGTGAACCAAATTCGTCTTCCTGATGAGATACATAGAAGAAGATTGAAACAAGCGATGCGGTCATCTTCTTGATGAGATACTGAGAAGAAGACCAAATCAAAACTACACTCAAAGCAAACAAAATCTTCGAACGCCAGCTTCCCGATGAGATACTGAGAAGTAGGTCGAAGTAATAAAACGGTTAGCTTCCCGATGAAATATGGGGAAGTGAACCAGAACCATCTTCCTGATGAAACACAGAGAAGTAGATCAAAACAAGTATGGTCGTCTTCTTGATGAGATACTAAGAAGAAGGCCAAGTCAATGAAACCAAACTCAAAGACTATGGTGATGAATTCCAATCCCCTTGAAAGGAATGAAATTACAGTAGCAAATTTTGTCTTTTTGAAGATTACCTTAGGGCAAGATAGAGTCATGATACAGAGGTAGATGCGGAAAAATCAAACGGTTAAACAAAGCGAAAAATGGGCCAATTGAAGAGAGATCGTCGAAGATGTGAGACGGGACCAAATTGGGCCTCCTTTTGGTCCTTGCTCTATTTCTGTTACACAGCAACGAGCAAGGAGGGGAAGCTGTTGGAGCCTAATTTTTCCGGGCCCAATTTGAACCAAAAAAAATGGATTTTAAATTTAATTTTAAAAGTCCAAAATGTCCAATTACAAAGCCCAAATGGCCCAAATTTCCTAAACACCTAAAAGACCCAAAGTTAATACAAGTGGGTCTATGGCCGCCCCACTTGCACTGCCACCACCACCATCCCAACCAACCAGGGCATGCCACGTCAGTTGTGGCCACCCCACACTGTCCTCAACAGTTGCCATCGCCACTGAGTCGTACCTGCACAAAAGGAAGACAAACATTTAGTTGTGTAAGACAAAAAATAATGATTGAAAATCTGGTTATAAAACCAGATTCAAACACTTGTAATGGGTTACGAGGATTTTCTGGAAAAATCAATACAAAGACAGTTTTAAACCAATAGAGAGGAATGAGCACTTTGCAATTTAATTAGCAATAGTTAACAGCAAACAGAGAGTTAACCTAAGTCAGTCCCAGAACATTCAAGCATCAAAACTATCAGGTACTATTCAGTGTATATTCTTTGTCATTTAAGTTTTCAATCTTTAGATTCATCAGTTTTCAAGTATATATTAATATATGCATTTAATACTGTGGGTATCTTTCGTTTCCATCTTTTCAAAACGTATTTAATAGTCTTTATTAATAACGCTTAATAATAATATTGTTATTAATAATAACCATAATTAATATTAATAATAATAACTACTGTTTTTAAATTAATAATATTAATATTAATTAATATATAAATAAAGAAACGAAGGGACTCATCTTTGTTCAATGGTCACCATCGGAACCACCGTCGGAGCCGTCCAAGCCGTCGACGTCGTAAAACCCCGAACCTCACCGATGCTTCGTCATCTGTGGATCTGCAAAAAGAAAACAAAGAATCAAAATGATCAATAACAAAATAAAAACAGTTTAAAAAATGGGGAGTTTTAAAGAAAGGTTTAAAACACACACAAAAAAGAAGAAAAAGGAACGATTTTTACCTTAGATGGAGGCGCGTGGCGCGTGGGAGGAAACGTAGCGACGGAGACACGGTCGGATCGGGGTGCGTGACTAGGCGCAGCGACGATGCGCAATGACGCGCGGTCGCGGACGAAGGCGCGTGGCGGCTACGCGCGAAGGACGGCGACCGGACGGACCGGTCGGAGCATGGCCGGCCATGGAAAGGGGAGAGGATTTTTTGGAGAGGTTATGGTTTTTTTTTTAAAAAGGGGGTAAAAATAATTTTTTTTCTAAGAAATGGCCTATTTATAGCAATCCAAAACGGTGTCGTTTTAGCATGGCTTCAGAATGCTCAAAAACGTACCGTTTCATCCCATAACCCATGGTCGACCCAAAATCCGACCCGACCCGACCCGATCTAGGAGCCGCGTGTTTTTAAAGGAGGGGTTATTTATGCGTTTGATCCTTCCGCTTTTTCTAAAATTTTTAATCAGGTCCTTTTTGCAGTTTTAATTAATTTTAAATTAGCCCAATGATTTTCATGGTTTTTCAATTTAATCCCTCAACCTTTCAAAAGCACCAGGAGCTGCCACGTGTCATGATTTTGACTTATTTATGCAAATAGTCCCTCTTATTGTTAATTTGTTTTAATTTAATCCTCAAATCGAGTTTTATTTAATTACAAAATTGACCCAAAAATTTTTCATGGATTTCAAACTAGTCCTCTGACTTCAGGATGCCTGAAGGGCTGCCACGTGTCACCTGTTTTTGGTTTTATTGTCCTAAAGGTCCCTAAACTTTCCAAAAATTCTTTTTTACCCTCGAACTTCCAAAAATCTCATTTTTGACCCCAAACTTCCAAAAATCTCATTTTTAACCCCAAAACTTCCAAAAATCCCATTTTTCCCAAACTTCCAAAAATTCCATTTTTAACCTCAAAACTTTCAAAAATCCCATTTTTGACCTCGAACTTCCAAAAATGCCATTTTGACCTCGAAACTTTCAAAAATTCCATTTTTACCCTTGAACTTCCAAAATCTCCATTTTTTATCTCGAAACTCTCAAAATTACCCTTTTACCCTCGAATGTCTAAAAATTCCATTTTTAAATCTCGAATTTTCCCAAAATTACCATTCTCCTCCCCGAGTATCCGAAAAGTCTCATTTTCAAACTCGATCGCGTCCTCTTTCTTCATCATCAATATTCGCATTTATTTTAACTATTATGCACTTGTATTTGCATTTTTTTTGTTTTTGTTTTGCCATTTTATCTTTTTATTTATCTTACTTCGCGTTATTTAATATCCATTATTAACTGCTTATTCATATTTAACCCGCATGCTTGTTTTCAAAATCGTTTTTCATAAAAGCTTTAAAATCGAGGCAATATTCTTTTATTTCGAATTTTGAAAATTTGTGCCTTAACTCACTAGGTGCAATTTTTCTTCAAATCGAAATAATCAAATACCCTCAACCGAGGCAATGTTTCCTTATCTCCGATTCTGAAATATTCCGTCTTAACTTACTAAGTGCAACCTTTCTACAAATCGAGATAATCGAATATATTTTTCGCAAAAATTTTAAAAAAAGGGTTTTATAAAGGAAAGCTCGTTATTTCTAGATCTTGAAATGTCATATCCTAACTCACTGGACGTAACTTTCTTCCTCGATCACTTTGAAATAGCGGGATTTCCAAACAAATCTGATTTCTTCTAAATTTAACTCATGCATTCAAGGATCGTATTTTAAATCTTTTTTTTAAGCTTTTAAACATTACAAGCTAAGACTCGAAAATAATCAATACGGTACCAATTTTGGGCATATGAGGATGCTAATTCTTTCTCATGCGTAACCGACTCCCGAGCTTGTTTTTTTGGATTTCGAAGACATATGTTTTCAAAACGGGTTTTTAACATTTTGTGGTGATCCAATCACACCGAGTAAAGGATTGATGACGACTCCCATTATTTTTCGATTCTAAAATAATTTTCGAAATCCGTCGTTTTAAAAAAAAAAGGGATGGTTTCGACACTGTGTATCAACACGAGCATTGAAGAACCCACTTCAACCAATGAGCCTACTACTTGGGTTAAATTCTTACCTATTTAATCTAATTGATAATTTGAAAAACAATATCAAAACAGAAATACTATATCCACCAACATAACACATACTTGTGCTCATTTCAACTCTTCAATTTTTTTAATTGTGGCCGGATGAAAGTGAAGAAAAGCATGATTGGAGGGGGTAAAGTGGATCTATAACTAAATTTAACATAAAATGTTGAAGTAAATCAACTGCTAGTTACAAACAGAAGAAACGAGAGCAATGTACAAGGGCAAAGCAAACAAGACAATGCACAATCCTGAAAGATAAATTCAAAGTTTGATGAGTTCAAAGTTAAAAGTTTGATAAGTTCAAAGTTTGACATACCAAACATGAAACGAAGTAGATAGGAAACATAAGTAGCAGTACTTAATAACAAAACGGCAATGCTGAAAGATAACCTACACTTAATTGTCACAAACTTCTATTTGTTAATATTTGGAGCAGCTGCGCAGAGGAAGCTTATCATAGTCATTCAGATGTCAGCTTTGCTTTCCTCCCTCTCTCTTCCTACTATTTCACTGCATGAGCAACAGGCAAAAATATCAAACACAATGAATCTCCTGATACTAGTAGAAATGCA
Source organism: Kokia cookei (assembly GCA_039519145.1). NCBI lineage: Eukaryota > Viridiplantae > Streptophyta > Magnoliopsida > Malvales > Malvaceae > Kokia > Kokia cookei. Next base: position 315,195 of record JBBHDX010000686.1, read on the forward strand.
GTTCACTGCTCTTGCGCATATGGATCATTAACTTATATGTTATATCTAAAGGGTGTAAATTCAGCTGTGTCACAAAAGGGTATAATTAATCTTTGAAACAATCGTTTCAAAGGTACTTCAAGATTTCAAGAGGGTGTCCTCAAATATATATATTATATGCATGTATATATTCCAGAAGTGCGGTTGGGAGCTCCTCCTCATGCTTATAAGGCTTTTGTGTCTTTCTTAATACAGTTGAACAAATTACCCATAAAAATAGATACAGATTCAATGTCAGATTTATAATGAATTCGTGGTTAAGAAACCAACCGGAGCATTTCAGTGAGAGTGGCAGCGGTATTCAAATCGCCGGCTTCCCTTGCTTTCAGTATGCGGAACATAAGAGCAAGTTTAACCTGTCAACAATCCATCACATGGTTAAAGCTATGAAGCCCTAAGATCTAAGGAAGAGCCTTGCTAGTGAAATCCTTCCCCCAATTTGTAATATACTAAAGAAAAAGGAGCAAGTTTAACCTGAGTTCTGACACTTTGCTGGATTATGAGCCTAGTTTCCCTCTTCAATTCCTCGCACTCGGATTCGATGATTCCGAATTTTTCTTTAACTTGTCTTTGCCCTACCCTGATATTCTTTTGTTCCTCGCTAATTTCGTCCATATCAGATTTCAATCTTTTGAAGCTTTCCTCCATGTTCTTCATCCCTTTCCTCCCCTGTATCAATTGTAAATTAGAAAGATATGGCAACGAAAATTTGCAAAAAGAGCAAGTGAAAAAGATTATAATTACATGCTTGGCCTTGGATTTGAGATGCCTCTTGCTTAGCGCAGAAGCCTGAAGACGGTTACGTAAAGAGAATGGAGCCATAGTTTCAGAGGCAACAGTTTTTCCTCCTTAAAACCTTAAAATTAATATATCCAAATATTTCCTCCTCCAACATATATACTGGCGCGAATAGTATTTCCTCAAGAAAAGAAAATTATTTCCTCCTCTGTCGATAATCGCACAATATCGGTGGATAACCACACACAATCGCGCGGTTTACTATTATTTGGTAGAAAAAAGGAAAGTGGGCCCAGATGCTATAAGTAAGGTCGCTCGCTCGCTCTTTAAAATTTGGACGATCGCGCGATATACGTCAATTAAAAATCCCAGAAAGTGAGGCCAGCAGCGTCCTTCTGTCCAATTGTGTAAAAGACACCAACTTGCTTCATTAAAAAAAAAGCTTAGTCAACTTTTCGTAGATGTTGTGCGCGCGAGTTCCTTTTCTTTTTCCTTTCCTAAGCTGTCGTGCGATGTTTTAAAGATTTTCTGTATGTGCCAATTGTCTGGTTTGGTCCAAGCTTATTCCTAACAATACATGATCAAGTAAGGGAGGCAGGTGCAAAGTCGTTAAACAAGTTGGATGGTGGTTATTTTATCCATCTCTCTTAAAAAAAATTAATTATTTATGACATCATCCTAATTCAAAAATAATCACCAAAATTATTTGAAATAAACAGTATTGGGAAATTTTGAACATCATATAGCTGACATAATATTAATATGCATCTTATACCAATTTAAAAAAAAATTCAGTGACATTGATGGCCGACATCCTTTTTTACTGATTAAAAATAAAAAAATAAATTGGGGTCTTGTCCTTCCGTTGCAGTTTCTTCTTTTACTGGTTAGTGGTGTTGTGACTTTTGTAGAGAGGAACGATTATAATAGAGTATATAATAGACAATTGATCAGAGTGTGGCCTTGTTGTGGTGGGTATGTTGAAAATTTCGAGAAAAGATAGTTCCGGAGTCAATAGTAAACTTCGAGGCATGGATGACGTTATCTAAGAGAACTATTTGCCCCCACACAAAGTTGCTAGAGGGTTAAGACAAAGGTCCTCCCGAGATACAACAAAGTTTTGAATTACTTTTGATTAGCAAAATCGCAGAATTCCTTAACTCTTATTCTAATTTCTGAAATTTGTAATTGATTGCAAAAGGAAAAAATGTGAATTGTTGTGAGCATCATAGTCCATCTATTTATATGCACTCAATGGACACCTTTTGAAGAGTCACAACCCTTTCAAATTGGATGGACACCTATTGAAGAGTCACAATCCTTTTCATATTGGACATACCTTTTGGAAGAGACTTGTCTCATGTCCATTGGATGATAAGTCATCATTTTTCAATTAAATTTGAAAGATCATCACTTTTAATTTGCAATCTATATATTTCCAACAATCCCCCACTAGATTGCTAATTCCAGAAAATAAGTACACAACGATTAAGCATAAAGAAAGGTGTCCGCAGATTGAACCTTTTTTTTAGTGCAAATTTCTCAAAGTATCAAAAAAGTAAATGGTGGCTAGTCGCTTGAACCATCACTCTTAAATTCAATACCAAAAAAATTTCACACATAATCGTAAAGAAATAGAGTAAGAGTTTAATTGTTTTAGCACCGTTATGGTCATGTGCTCATCCCGTTTCATAAACATGTACGAGATAAACCATAAATAAAATCTCGCTGAAGCGACACCACTTCATGTCCATATAGGTGGATTTCATGACAATTAATGTCCATCCATTAAGAGTAAAACTCATCCTCCTAAAATATAACCACTAAATCATAATTTTTAGTGCACATTGTCATTAGATAACTTGTTATTACCCTTTGAACCTTGAAACTAACTTTTGGCTAGAAAAAGGTAGGGTTTCTATTATCAATTACTTAATTAGAATGGTTTTAATCCCAACTTAGTGGTGGTACTTTTAACTAAATCCCTTGACAAACCTTTTGTCAATGGATCCATTAAATTGTCAATTGACTTAAAATAGGTAACAGTTATCACGCCGTCCCTAATCAATTGTCTCACATACTCATGTCTCAAACTTATATGTCTAGACTTTTCATTGTACACCTTATTGTACGCTCGAGACATGGTTGATTCACTATCACAATATATGGAAATGGCGAACCTATGTTGTGGCCACAATTTTATATCTAGTAATAGATTTCTTAACCATTCTGCTTCCTTGCCCATAGCCGCTAAGGCTATAAATTCAGCCACCATAGCTGAATGTGAGATGCAAGTTTGTTTCTTGGATGCCCAACTAATGCCTCTATCTCTGATTGTAAAAATTCATCCAGATATGGATTTATTATCACTTAAACTTGTAATCCAACTTGCATCCGAGTAACCTTCTAGTACCGCAGGATAATCACTATAGAATAATCCCAAATTTTTTGTTTTCTTAAGATAACCAAAAATCCTACAAATTCTTTTCCAATGATCGGTACCAGGACAATTTGTAAATCTCGCCAATTTGCACACAGCAAATGCGATATTGGGTCTAGTGCAATGCATTGCATACATTAGACTTCCAATTGCGCTGACATACTCAAGTTGCGCTATAGCCTTGCCTTTATTCTCACTTAACTTGAAGTTTGAATCGTATGGAGTGTTCGAATCCTTGATATTCAAGTGTTTGAACTTTTCCAATACTTTATCGATGTAGTGAGATTGGCTTAATGCAAAGCCCCTTTCATGCTTTTTCACCTTTATACCAAGAATTGTATCTACCTCGTTAAGATCTTTCATCTTAAAATTCAAGGTTAGATACTCTTTGGTCTCACAAACACCTTCCATGTTCGTCCCAAAAATCAACAAATCATCTACATAAAGGCAAATAATTACACCGTATCTATAAGTGAATTTAGTGTAAATACATTTATCCGTACCATTATGTAAAAACCATATGATAAAATAACAGAGTCAAATTTCTCATGCCACTATTTAGGAGCTTGTTTTAAACCATATAATGATTTAATCAACTTACACACCTTGTGTTCATTCCCAAGAAGCACAAAGCCTTCTGGTTATTCCATGTAAACTTCTTCTTCGAGATCACCATTCAAAAAGGTCGTCTTAACATCCATTTGATGTACATGTAACTTATGAATGGATGCAAGTGCTATAAGAATTCGAATGGAGGTCATCCTAATCACTGATGCATAGGTGTCAAAATAATCTAGTCCTTCTTTTTGCCTAAATCCTTTGGCCACCAACCTAGCCTTAAAGATTGGAGAACTCCCTGTTGGAGTGTTCTTCCTCTTAAATACCCATTTACACCCAGTAGGCTTCGATCCTTAAGGAAAATAAACTAGAATCCAAGTATTATTGGAAAATATTGAATCCATTTCATCATTGATCGCCTCTTTCCAAAATGTTGCATCCCTAGAAATCATGGCTTCACCATAGGATTGTGGATCACTATCCATATTAAACATTATGGGGATCTTCTTAATTACAGATTCTCTATTTCCCTTAACAAGGAATGCTATAGATTGTGAGGAAATGAAATCGGGACCAAAGTCCTTTACTTTTCTAACTCTTTGACTTTTCCTCGGTTCTATATCCTTATTGTCACAAAGACTTCATTTGGTTTGATCACTTGAGATCATTGGTTGATATTCTTTTTTCGAAACCGTTGAATCATCGAAAAACTTATTTTCAATGAATACAACATCTCTTGTTTCAATTATCGTATTTGACACTAAGTCAAGAACACGATATGCTTTAGAATGTTGGGCATATCCAACGAATGCACCTTTGACGGCTCTTGGGCCAAACTTTGTTCTCTGTTAGTCGGGAACTCTATAGTAAGCCAAACACCCCCACACTTTGAAATAATATAAGTTTGGCATCCGACCCTTCCATAACTCATATAGAGATACTTTGAATTTTCTCGATGGTATTCTGTCAAGGATATAACACGCAGTCAATAATGCTTCACCCCATAAATTATATGGAAGTTTAGCATTTAGCAACATCGAGTTAACCATATCCACTAAAGTACGGTTCTTTCTTTCCGCAAAACCATTTTATTGCGGAGTGTAAGGCGTAGAACACTCATGTACCACACCTTCTTCTTCACAAAATACATTAAATTCATTTGAAAAATATTCACCATCTCTATCACTACGAAGCACTTTGATTTTCTTATTAAACAAATTCTCAACCTCGTTTTTTAAACGTTTAAACATATCAAAAGCCTCGTGTAACACCCTTATATCCGGTCCATATGCATAAACCCGATATAAAAGTATTACATTAAAATAAACCGAGTCATGCAACTTTTTTTTTTATCCAAAATACCTCATTTCATTTCGTCACACAAAACAACATTTTTGTTTATCTAATAAGTACACATATAAGTTCCATAGTACATGTCATTTTACATCAAAAGTAATATACCAAAATTTGAGCTCCAAGTGATGTGATGTAATAAGAGGTCCCGATCTACCTTCTTGTATTCCTTGTACCTACGCGTTAAAATAAACGCGTTAAGCCGGTGAAGGCTTAGTAAGCACTACAAAAGTAATGAATGATCATTTAAGTACTCATGCATATAAACTTCTTGCTTTTCTTACATGTAACCTGTAACTTACCACAATGGTACAACTTACACTTTTATCCACTTTCTGTAGTTTAGCCCTTAGTAGACTTTCATAGAACCGTTAGGATATACGAAACAAATAGAGAGCACATAAGTGCTGGGCAACAGAGAGCACACACAGTGCTAAACAGAGAGTACACAAAGTACTAGTCAGAGAGCACACAAAGTGCTAATCAGAGAGCACACACAGTGCTAATAACAGAGAGCACGAGACGTGCTAAACAGAGAACACACACAGTGCTAATCAGAGAGCGCGCTAGTGTTCCTTAATGGCATGCCACTAATATCACAATGGTTCTAATTTTTCTACTTGGGCACAATCTCAATTAGCATCATTTCTCATAAATGATATATCTCACATAAATACATCATCAAATACTTCACATTTATATTCTCAAAGTCATTCACTTGCGTCACTGTCAGTAAATTATTTATATCTTGAGCTACAGAATTCGAAATCAATCCGCTTGATGTTTCTGAAACTAGACTCAATCATATTTTTACCATAAAATTTCCAGAATTTTTACTTTAGCCAATTTGTACAGTAAATTCTTTCAATTTACCCCTTCGCTGCTGCCTGACAGTTTCGACCTTTCTTCACTAAAAATTATCTATCTTTTAGTACAAAGATCAAATGATGTTTCCGTCTATTTCTATTGAAAATATACTCATTAAGGATTAATCCATATAAATTTCAGTCTCTAATAATTTTTATACATTTTCCTATAATTTTTCAAAGTCAGAACAGGGGAACTCGTACCTACTCTGACCTTGTTACACAAAATCAGTTGTATCTCAGAATTTACAGATCCATTTCAGTCACCGTTTCTTCCATATGAAACTAAACTCAATAAGCTTTAATTTCATATATAATAAGACCCTTAAATATTTATATAAAATTTTTAGTGAATTTTCGAAGTTAATCCTCTGTTCTGTCCAGACTGTTTTACTAAATCACACATTAATCCCTTCATTTTATCATTATAAACATTCAAATCAAGTACCTATCTAACAATTTCTATGCTAATAATTCATATACCATTAGAGAAATTAAACCAGAGTTCAAAACTCTTGTAGTACTTACAACAAAAAGGCTGATTTCCTTCTCTTTTACCCCTTGTTCTATTCTTTTCCTTTGTCTTCAATTTGATCCTTGCCTCTCTTCTCTTTCTCTTCAATTTCACACAAACACATGTAAGCTAAATGCTATAATTCAATGATTTCCATGCTAAATAACAGTAAAATACATGTATATCATGAGGATTTAACCATTTCTTACCTTAACCCTTGAATTCAAATTTTCTCGATTTAGTCCTTTATCTCTCTCACACCTCAAAATTAATTCTATAAGAAGTTTAAGGTGTCTACTAACTCTCTTTTATGACTTTCTTTCAGAAGTTCCAAAGAAAATGGAAGGTTTTGGAGTTTGGAAAGCTTAAAAATGATGGAAGGACCTATTTGGAATAAAAGCAAAAGTTGGAAATGGAAGAAAAGGCCATGGACGGCTAACTTAATGAAAAAGATGATATTTTCATCTTTTTAACCAGCTTTTTCTTCTTTCAAATTCTCTAGAATTTTCACTTAAAATATCTCACTTAAGAAAAATGGTAAAATTACACTCTTAGTCCTTAAGCCTTTCAACTTTACACTTTGGCCCAAAACTTTGCCTCCAAAAAAAATATTTTCCACCAAATTACTCTTTTGCCCCTCCTCAATCAATCTAATTCCCATGATGACTTAAAATTCATTTCGGATAATTCGCTATTTAATCCCCCATATTTTCTCTCCTTTACTATTTAATCCTTAAATTTTTTTTTCTAACCTTCCTTACTTCACTAAACATTTATAATTCTCTATTCTAATTTATCACTATTCCAAATCCGGTTCAAACACACGGATGTTACAATTCTTCCCCCCTTAAAATAAATTTCGTCCTCGAAATTTACCTGTACTGAACAACTGTGGATACTGTTGTTTCATCGTTTCCTCTCTTTCCCAAGTAGCTTCTTCTGAGTTATGATGTCTCCATAGCACTTTTACCAGAGGAACTATTTTATTCCTCAATTCTTTCACTTCTTGAGCTAGTATCTTTATTGGTTCCTCTTCATAAGTCAAATCCGGTTGTATTTCAATACTCTCCGCAGTAATCACATGGAATGAGTCAGATCGGTACCTCCGTAGCATAGACACATGAAAAACATTATGAATCTTATCTAATTCTGGTGGAAGAGCCAATCGATAAGCAACTGGACCAATTCTTTCCAATATCTCATATGGCCCGATAAATCTTGGGCTCAATTTCCCCTTTTTGCCAAATCGGAGAACTTTCTTCCACGGAGACACTTTTAAGAAAACCTTTTCACTAACATTGAACTCTATATCTTTCCTTTTCAAATCCGCATAGGACTTCTGTCTATCTGAAGCAGCCTTTAATCGCTCTCGGATCAACTTTACTTTTTCTTCAGTTTCTCGAATCAGATCAGGACCCACAAGCTTCTGTTCACTTAATTCTGTCCAACACACAGGAGTCCTACACTTTCTTCCGTACAATGCTTCATACGGTGCCATCTGAATACTTGACTGATAACTGTTATTATAAGTAAATTCAATCAACGGTAAATACCTTTCCCAATTAACTTCAAACTCAATAATACAGCTTCTCAACATGTCTTTCAAAATCTGAATCACCCTTTCTGACTGTCCATCTGTCTGAGGATGATATGCTGTACTAAAGTTCAATCAAGTACCCAAAGCTTCATGTAATCTTTCCCAAAACTTTGATGTAAATCTTGGATCCCGATCAGAAATAATAGATACAGGCACACCATGAAGTCTAACTATTTCATCTATATACAATTGTGCATACTTATCCATTGAGAAATCAATTCTTACCGGGAGAAAATGAGCAGACTTAGTTAATCGATCAACGATCACCCATATGGAATCCTTCTTCTTCAGTGAAAATGGAAATCCCGTGACAAAATCCATTGTAATCTTTCCCATTTCCATTCTGGAATAGTTATCGTTTGAAGCAACCCCGATGGCACTTGATGCTCTGCCTTTACATTTGGACATATCAAACACTTGGAAACATACTCAACTATATCCCATTTCATTGCTTTCCACCAATAAAATAACTTTAAATCATGATACATCTTGTTACTTCCCGGATGCATAGCAAATGAACTATGATGAGCTTCATCCAAAATTCTCCATTTCAAATTTTCTTGATTAGGCACACATAATCGATTATGAAATCTTAAACTTCCTTCACTATCAATTTCAAATTCATTACCTTTGCCTTCTTCAAGTTGTTTCTTTATCTTCATCAACTCTTCATCGTCTTCTTGTGCATCTTTCACTTCTTGTAACAAAGTTGGTTTCACTCTTAACTCAACTGATAACTCACCATCTGATTGTATTTCCAAATGTGCATTCATCGCCTTCAAAGCTACCATTGATTTTCTACTTAGAGCATTAGCTAGTGCGTTCGCTTTCCAATGATGATAGTCAATGATACAGTCATAATCTTTAATCAATTCCATCCACCTCCTTTGTCTCAAATCCAGCTCTTTCTGAGTTAGCAAATATTTCAAACTATTGTGATCTGTATAAATATAACACTTCTCTCTATATAAATAATGTCTCCAAATCTTCAGTGCAAACACTACTGCATCCAACTCAAGATCATGTGTCGGATAATTCTTCTCATGTGGCTTCAACTGTCTAGACGCATATGCAACTACCTTTCCTTCTTGCATTAGTACACAACCCAAACCATTATAAGATGCATCACTGTAAATCACAAATTTCTTACCAGATTCTGGTTGTATTAACACCGGAGCTTAAGTCAATGCTGCTTTTAATCTTTCAAAACTTTGTTGACACTTCTCATTCCATTCAAATTTCACATCTTTTTGGAATAACCTTGTTAATGGCAATGCAATCATAGAAAATCCTTGTACAAATCTTCTATAATAACCGGCCAAACCCAGAAAACTTCTTACCTCAGTCACATTCTTTGGCGGTTTCCACTCGAGAATAGCTTCAACCTTCTTCAGATCTACTCGAATGCCATCAGCCGATACAATATGTCCCAAAAAAATGACTTCTTTCAGCCAAAACTCACATTTACTCAGCTTAGCAAACAATTGTTTTTCTCTCAAAATCTGCAATACAATTCGAAGATGCTTCTCATGCTTTTCTTCACCTTTCGAATATACCAGAATGTCATCAATGAATACTACCACAAACTGATCCAAATACGGCTGAAAAATTCTGTTCATCAGGTCCATAAATGCAGCTGGAGCATTAGTCAATCCAAATGGCATGACCAAAAACTCATAATGATCATATCGAGTTCTGAAGGCAGTCTTTGGCACATCCGAGTCTTTTACCTTCAACTGATAGTATCCTGATCTTAGATCAATCTTTGAGAACACACTTGCTCCTTTCAACTGATCAAACAAATCATCAATTCTGGGCAACGGATACTTATTCTTTACTGTCACTTTGTTTAACTAACGATAATCTATACACAACCTTAAAGACCCATCTTTCTTTTTTACAAACAAAACCTGAGCTCCCCACGGTGATACACTTGGACGTATGAATCCTTTATCCAACAATTCTTGCAACTGAGTCTTCAATTCTTTTAACTCTGCTGGTGTCATTCTATATGGTGCTATCGAAATTGGTGCAGTCCCCGGAACTAATTCAATTCCAAATTCAACTTCTCTTTCAGGAGGTAAACCTGGTAATTCTTTAGGAAACACATCGGAAAATTCTTGTACTATCGTTATCTTTCAATCTCACTTTCTTCTGCTCGAGTATCTAGAACATAGGCTAAGAAAGCCTCATATCCTTTCTTAATCATTTTACAAGCTTTGATTACAGAAACCACATTTGACATAACACTGCAATTCTCACCAATTACGATCACCTCATTTCCATCTATAGTTCTTAAAGAAATTCTTCTTCTTTTGCAATCAACCACGGCTGCATATTTCGATAACCAATCCATCCCCAGTATCACATCAAATTCATTGAATGACAAGACCATAAGATTTGCTGGAAATTCACAATCCTGAATCTTTAAAGGACACCCATTACACACTTTATTGACTCTCTCACTTTGCCCAAAAGGGTTTGTAACTATCACCTCATGTTTCGTAGGTTCTATTACTAATTCTCTATCTTTCACTAATGAAATGCATATGTATGAATGCGTAAAACCTGGATCTATCAATGCAACTACCGAAGAGTCAAATAAAGAGAATTTATCAGTGATCACATCGGGAGCATTTTCTTCTTCCCTGGTTCTGATGGCATATGTTCGTGGCTTCCGAGACTCAGATCTATCAACTTCATTTCTTGTTGATCTCATACCAACATTACCAGAATTTCCGGGTAATCTGCTTCTTTGTGGAGCTTAACTACCTTTTACAGACTGTTCGGTAGTATTCTCTATCATCCTTGGACAATCTCTTATAAAATGATCTTGAGACCCACATCTAAAACAAACTCGAGTATTCAGTCGACACTCTCCCCAATGAAATCTTTCGTAATGTTTACACGGGGATTGCATTTGTGATGACCTTCTTCTAGTACCACCTGTACTAACTATGAAAGTTCCTTGTTGAGTTTGTTGTATTTGGCTTCGAGACCTCTGACCAGCAGAAAAAGAAGCATATCTAGGATCTCTAAATCCTCTCATTCTTTTCAAAGAAAGGGGAGGTGCAGAACTAATAGCTGTTCTCTTTCCAGCACTTTTCTCTTTCGAACGAATCAATCCCTCCTCTAACCTCTGAGCTCGATCAACCAGAACAGAAAATTCTTGTAGATGTAACGGTAGCAGTGGAACATATATCTCTTCATTCAATCCCCACTCAAATCTTCTACACATATCTGCTTCATTAGCTATTAATTCTTTGGCATACCTGCTCAGTCTGAGAAACTCACGTTCATACTCAACCACGGTCATGTTATTCTGCTTCAAGTCTAGAAATTCCCTTTTCTTCTTCTCCAAATATAACTTACTGATATATTTCTTCTTGAATTCATACACAAAGAAATTTCAGTTGATCCTTTCTGCAGGATGAATATTTAACACTGTAGTCCACCATTGGTAGGCTTCACCCTTTAACAGAGATACAGCACATCTTAGCTTTTCTTCTTCCGTGCACTGTAGTTCCTCAAATACCCTCTGACTATTCTCGAGCCATTCCTCTGCCTCTGCAGGATCATCATCTTTTCTCCCCTTAAACTCTTCAACTCCATGCTTTCTTAATCTTTCTATAGGAGACCGAGGACTAGATACAGAGGGCTGCAACTAAGGGGCACTAGTAGATGGTGGTGGAGGCACATTTTGCACATTGCTTCTTACTACTTGTTGTAACAACTGGTTCATCGTTTGTAACAAAGTAGCAATCGGAATTTCTTGAGGAGGGGATATTGATTCACTTAGGGGTTGAGTTCTTTCTTCACTTATTGATTCTCTTCGGTCTCGGATCCTATGTGGATCTTCTTCTCTATTAGGGTTTGGGACCCTACTTTCATTTTCGAACTATTCTCGCCTATCTGACATCTTTACTTTCTACAATATTCATAATTTAAACAATTAAATAACTAAATAATCTCTCATCACATCAACATATAAAATGACATGTACTTGTGGACTCATTTTCCCGACCCCAAATATCAGAAAACCTTCGCTCTGATACCAACAAATGTAACACCCTTATATCCGGTTCATATGCATAAACCCGATATAAAAGTATTACATTAAAATAAACCGAGTCATGCAACTTTTTTTTTTATCCAAAATACCTCATTTCATTTCGTCACACAAAACAACATTTTTGTTTATCTAATAAGTACACATATAAGTTCCATAGTACATGTCATTTTACATCAAAAGTAATATACCAAAATTTGAGCTCCAAGTGATGTGATGTAATGAGAGGTCCCGATCTACCTTCTTGTATTCCTTGTACCTACGCATTAAAATAAACGCGTTAAGCCGGTGAAGGCTTAGTAAGCACTACAAAAGTAATAAATGATCATTTAAGTACTTATGCATATAAACTTCTTGCTTTTCTTACATGTAACCTGTAACTTACCACAATGGTACAACTTACACTTTTATCCACTTTCTGTAGTTTAGCCCTTAGTAGACTTTCATAGAACCGTTAGGATATACGGAACAAACAGAGAGCACATAAGTGTTGAGCAACAGAGAGCACACACAGTGCTAAACAGAGAGTACACAAAGTACTAGTCAGAGAGCACACAAAGTGCTAATCAGAGAGCACACATAGTGCTAATAACAGAGAGCACGACACGTGCTAAACAGAGAGCACACACATTGCTAATCAGAGAGCGCGCTAGTGTTCCTTAATGGCATGCCACTAATATCACAATGGTTCTAATTTTTCTACTTGGGCACAATCTCAATTAGCATCATTTCTCATAAATGATATATCTCACATAAATACATCATCAAATACTTCACATTTATATTCTCAAAGTCATTCACTTGCGTCACTTTCAGTAAATTATTTATATCTTGAGCTACAGAATTCGAAATCATAATCCTCTTGATGTTTCTGAAACTAGACTCAATCATATTTTTACCATAAAATTTCCAGAATTTTTACTTCAGCCAATTTGTACAGTAAATTCTTTCAATTTACCCCTTCGCTGCTGCCTGACAGTTTCGACCTTTCTTCACTAAAAATTATCTATCTTTTAGTACAAAGATCAAATGATGTTTCCGTCTATTTCTATTGAAAATATACTCATTAAGGATTAATCCATATAAATTTAAGTCTCTAATAATTTTTCTAAATTTTCCTATAATTTTTCAGAGTCAGAACAGGGGAACTCGTACCTACTCTGACCTTGTTACACAAAATCAGTTGTATCTCAGAATTTACAGATCCATTTCCGTCACCGTTTCTTCCATATGAAACTAAACTTAATAAGCTTTAATTTAATATATAATAAGACCCTTAAATATTTATATACAAATTTTAGTGAATTTTCGAAGTTAATCCTCTGTTCTGTCCAGACTGTTTTACTAAATCACACATTAATCCCTTCATTTTATCATTATAAACATTCAAATCAAGTACCTATCTAACAATTTCTATGCTAATAATTCATATACCATTAGAGAAATTAAACCAGAGTTCAAAACTCTTGTAGTACTTACAACAAAAAGGCTGATTTCCTTCTCTTTTACCCCTTGTTCTATTCTTTTCCTTTGTCTTCAATTTGATCCTTGCCTCTCTTCTCTTTCTCTTCAATTTCACACAAACACATGTAAGCTAAATACTATAATTCAATGATTTCCATGCTAAATAACAGTAAAATACATGTATATCATGAGGATTTAACCATTTCTTACCTTAACCCTTGAATTCAAATTTTCTCGATTTAGTCCTTTATCTCTCTCACACCTCAAAATTAATTCTATAAGAAGTTTAAGGTGTCTACTAACTCTCTTTTATGACTTTCTTTCAGAAGTTCCAAAGAAAATGGAAGGTTTTGGAGTTTGGAAAGCTTAAAAATGATGGAAGGACCTATTTGGAATAAAAGCAAAAGTTGAAAATGAAAGAAAAGGCCATGGACGGCTAACTTAATGAAAAAGATGATATTTTCATCTTTTTAACCAGTTTTTTCTTCTTTCAAATTCTCTAGAATTTTCACTTAAAATATCTCACTTAAGAAAAATGGTAAAATTACACTCTTAATCCTTGAGCCTTTCAACTTTACACTTTGGCCCAAAACTTTGCCTCCAAAAAAAATATCTTCCACCAAATTACTATTTTGCCCCTCCTCAATCAATCTAATTCTCATGATGACTCAAAATTCATTTCGGATAATTCGCTATTTAATCCCCCATATTTTCTCTCCTTTACTATTTAATCCTTAAAATTTTTTTTTTCTAACCTTCCTTACTTCACTAAACATTTATAATTCTCTATTTTAATTTATCACTATTCCAAATCCGATTCAAACACACGGATGTTACACCTCGTCTTTACTTTTCATGAGATACACATAAGTAAATCTAGAAAAGTCATCTATAAAAGTGATAAAATAACGTTTTCCACCTCTTGTTAGAGTTCCATTTAATTCATAAACATCTGAATGAATTAAATCTAACACTTGCGAATTCCTTTCACACTTATTAGGAAATGGCTTCTTGGTAAATTTTGATTGAATACAAATTTCACATTTATCTATAAATTCATTATTACTTAGATTGATATAATCATTCTTTTGCATATATTGTAAAGTTTTAAAATTAAAATGTGCTAAACGTGCATGCCACAAAGAATAAGACTCAACAATATAAGCAGAAGAATTGACTTTATTTATATCAATGCTCAACTTGAACATACCCTCATTACAATATCATTTTCCTACATATATATCACCCTTAAGCAAAACAAACTTATCGGATTCCAAGATAACCTTGAACCCCTTGTTACACAGAAGACTCACAGACACTAAATTCTTTCTCACATCAGGAACATGCAACACATTGGTCAAAGTCAATTTTTTCCCAGATGTGAAGTTGAGTTCCACCGTCCCTTGACCGAGCACCTTAACCGATTGATAGTTGCCCATAAGCACTTCACAGTTTGCCACTAATTCATAATTCTTGAATTGTTGTCGGTCATTACACACATAAACAGTAGCACTAGAGTCAAGCCACCAATTATGAGACTTATCAGTCATGGCTATGTTAAGTTCGGTAATCATACCAATCTCCAAATTCTCAACCCCTTCTGTAACCATGGCCACTAAGTTCATATCTTCCACCATATTAGCTTTGGAAGTTATGGTATCTTGCTTCTTTTTGAGAAGTTTACAATCTTTAATGTAGTATCCTTTCTTATTGCAATTATAGCAATTACGAGTTTTTTTCTTCTTGTTTTGCATGTCATTGGTCTCGAATGTGGCCTTTCTCTTACCGTTTCGAGAGTTCTTGGACTCGCTCACATGGTTCACTTTAGAACTTTGAGGAAGATACACTGCATCACGCTTTCGAGTTTCCTCTTTAATGCGTAAATGCCTAAGTATTTTCTCCACAATGAAGTCCTCAGCCATATGCAGAAGTTTCTTCCGATAATTATTTCAAGATGAGGGAAATTTTGAGATGATAGCCCCGACTTGTAACATTTCCTAAATAACAACTTTCAAATCACGAAATCTGCTTACAAGGACTTGTAATTCATGGACTTGATCCATGATCGGGATACTGTCAAGCATTTTGAATTCAAAATATTTCATCATTAAAAAATTTATTGGTACCTTGTCGCTCGGTCTTGTATTTCTCTTCAAGAGCTTTCCATATTTCCTTCGAGGATTGCATCGACATGTAAAGATCATACAATCAATCGGACAAGGTGTTAAGAATGTGTCCACAACATGTGAAATTGTCTTCCTCATGCTTTTTCTTGAGTTTAGCCACTTTCACAATTTCCTCGAAATTTGCATTAGGGGCGGGATCTTCCACGGGTTGTAAGTTTGGATCCAGAACGTATGCCACATTCAAGATAGTAAGAAGGAACAACATCTTATCCTTCCAATGATTGAAGTTTGAGCCATCAAATCGATCAAGTTTTACAAACTCTTGGTTCATCACTTTAAATGCGTTGGTAGCCTCCGTCGCCATCTTCAAAAATAGTTCTCTTTGAATGTTGAAAATTTCGAGGGAAGATAGTTCTAGAGACTATAGTAAACTTCGAGGCACGGATGACGCTTTTTAAAGAGAACTATTTGCCCCCACACAAAGTTGCTAGAGGGTTAAGACAAAGGTCCTCCCGGGATACAACGAAGTTTTGAATTACTTTTGATTAGCAAAATCACAGAATTCCCTAACTCTTATTCTAATTTCTGAAATTTGTAATTGATTGTAAACGGAAAAAAATGTGAATTTTTGTGAGCATCATAGTCCATCTATTTATATGCACTCAATGGACACCTTTTGAAGAGTCACAACCCTTTCAAATTGGATGGACACCTATTGAAGAGTCACAATCCTTTTCATATTGGACATACCTTTTGGAAGAGACTTGTCCCATGTCCATTGGATGATGAGTCATCATTTTTCAATTAAATTTGAAAGATCACCACTTTTAATTTGCAATCTATATATTTCCAACAGGATAGTGGATTCCTATGTTCTTTAGTGTTTCGTTTTTTGATGCCTCTGTAAATTTTTGAAGAAATGAATGCATAAACCATCGTTTTTCTTTCATAGTTTTGTACAGGATTCCTATATTCTTCGTTATTGGAATAGATTTTATTTTATTTTTTGAATAAAATCTCCACACTAGCCTCTTTGTTTTTTGTTTGGAAAGTGTGATTTCCATATTCCATTGAAAGATCTGCAGGAGATCACTAGATCAGTCCGAGCATTTGTGTTTCGGTTCTCGAAGAATGTCTGCAACTTAAATCACGGATATTTTACCTAAATCACTTAACAAATAATAATTAATTACATAAATGATCCTAATTCAAAAACAATCACTCAAATAAGTTAAAATAAACACTAAAATTTGGTTAGGGGAAAGAGATGGTTGGCACAACTATTTTTTTAACATTGGTGTTGGACACTAGATGACCGACACTCATGTTTTTTTTTTCAAATCGTATCATACTGATATACATTTATATCAGTATTTAAAAAAAAATTTCACTAGTAAAAGGGGTGTCGATCATTGATGTCACGACACCCCAAAAAAATTTAAAGCTAGTATAAAATGTATATTAATGTAATACAATTTGAAAAAAATACATGAGTGTCGGTCATGTATAATCCAAAACCAAAAATAATTATTTTTTTTACCCACTGGCACAATCATGAGACAAGATTGTGTCAGAGATTATTGTGGGTGACAACCATCTAATGCCCCAAAACCCATCAGTACTGTTTTTTTTAGGTTATTTTGATGATTTTTTTTAAACCAAAATCATTGTTGTAAATATTTAATTTTTTGGGTCAGATGGGTAAAATAGCCTGGATGGTTGCTCTCACACCCAAAAATGTTAAAGGATAAGTACAACAGTAATTCGAGGTATGAAATTATAAAAAAAATTTGTTTATAAGGGATTTTAGTGTAATTACATGAATCTTGCTAACTGAGTGGTAATTGGCTAGATTTCAACTATTAGTTTTGCTACTTTAGAACTAAATGTTTCTTTTAGTGCGAAACACTATGATTAATGGTATTAATAGTACTGGTTAACTTGAGATTTGAGGAAACATAGTGAAAAGATTATATAATGGGGGAATTCTTTCATTCTGGTATTCATTTTTTATTTTTTTATTTTTCTCTGGTGTATTCTGTAAGAAGGGAAATTATGGAGCGATTTGCATGAACAGAAAAATCTAGGGTGTTAGCCTAAACAATTGAGAATTGCAAACTGATAATCTTTCTAACTCTAATTCTTCCGTACCTTTCGACCAATGAAAAAGGAAGGGGAATTTGAGAATTTCAGCATAATTTATTGTTAGTTATAATGGTCTGATTAGCAGTTGGCATTTATAACTTCTCTGTATGCATATAAATAAAGATTTTCTTACATATGTATGTCTTGTTTTGATCTTATTATGCTTAGTTAACCAAGAAGGATGGGTCCAATGGATAAAGGGAAAACTGAGCAGATGTAAGTTATGTCGACTCCAAGTATTTTACTGATGAGTTTTCTGAACTCAATTCCTCATTGTTGTATTATGTATATCAGTATTGTGTTGTTGTGATATGTTTGACCTTATGTTCTGCTGACGATGAGAAGTTAAATTATTGTACGATGTTATCTTATGATTGAATCATGCAAAGTGATGATCTATAGATGCATGTCTGGTTGTACGTACAAATTTATTGTTTGATGAACTACCACTGGTAAAATAATTTCTAAAGAGATTATCATTGATATTGTCCAATAGGTGATATGTTGGTTGTATTATATTTTTAACAATATGTTTAGTTCAGTGCTTGTTATATTGTTTGTCATGAAAATAAATGTACGAGTATGGTGGAGTGTAATGGCAAATAAAAGTTGAAAGCACCCTATGCCACATGTTATTGGTTTTGCGAAGGTTTGGTT
This sequence comes from Kokia cookei, assembly GCA_039519145.1. Classification (NCBI taxonomy): domain Eukaryota; kingdom Viridiplantae; phylum Streptophyta; class Magnoliopsida; order Malvales; family Malvaceae; genus Kokia; species Kokia cookei. The sequence goes on from JBBHDX010000686.1 coordinate 333,761, forward strand.
GGGTTCTACAGAAATATATGCGCACGTATATATGATAACCCTATACGAGTTCTTTCAAGTATAATACCCTACAGAGTCTGAAGCTTAAAACCTCATGTTTAGAAGCATGCATGTACATGTTTTGAAATCCACAAGAAAGCATTTGCAGGATTGTCCGTCAAGTAATCCGAATTTACTCTCCTCAATAGGTTTTTTTTCTAAGATTATATATAACAAATCTGTACGAAAAAACTATATGCTTCATGATCTTTCACAAGAAGGTTTTTAGTTTGTTGTAACTTAAGACTAATTTAACAATACTTTTCAAAAATACTTTTGAACCAAAAAATACTTTTGAACAAATGTTAAAATTTTCTGCTTCTGCAGTTGGCCAATCCCAAAAGCATTTTGTTTAATCATATTTTTATCTTAAAAGTATTTTTTATTCCAAAAATAATTCTAAACAATAATGCTAAATTGACCCTTAATAAAAATGACAAAAAACTACGAATCCAATGGGACCTAATTCGTTAGGGTCTATTTTTTTTTTTTTGAAAAATCAGATTCAATGTGGGTCAAATTGAGTGAAATTAGTAAAATAATCTAATCAAATTTCAGGTAAATCCACCCCACCCACCCCAAGATATATACAAAAATACCCCTAATATATGTACTTATATTTACTTTTTACTTTCAAAAAATAAACATACAAATACAAATAAATATATTAAATTTTAAGTCTAAATACAAAAATAATTTTATTTGCTTCAAATAAAAAATAAAACAATTAAAAATATAATCTTATTTGCTTTAAAATAAAAAATAAAACAATTAAATTGAATTTAAGTCTAGACAGGGAGGGGCGCAATCAGGTCTTTTATTAAATTTCAGATTCGGGTTCAAGCAATCTGAGTCGGGGTCGGCAAGTTTCAATTCGTGTCAAGCAAGTTCCGAGTCAAGCCCTATAACTTAGGGCTTTGCCCTCCTCCTAATTACCAAAAAGCCATAATTTTGAATTTTTTTTTTATACAATTCGAGTTCAAACTCACACAACAATATACACAGGCTACACTACACTACACTACCAGACTGCGAAACCAATGACTCAAACATTGTATCGAGCATTGATGAACCAGCTTCAGCCAATAAGCCTACTACTTGGGTTCAGTTCTTAACTATTTAATCTAATAGATAATTTGAAAAATAATATCAAAACAGAAATAATATATCCATTAATATGACACATACTTGTGCTGATTTCAACTCTTCAATTTTTTTAATTGTGGCCAGATGAAAGAGAAGAAAAGCATGATTGGAGGGGGGGGGGGGAGTGGATAAACTGAGTACATATGTAGCTAAATTTAACATAAAATGTTGAAGTAAATCAACTACTAGTTGCAAACAGAAGAAACGAGAGCAATGTACAGGGGCAAAGCAAACAAGACAATGCACAATGTTGGCAATTTAAGGTGCATGTTCAGCATAACAATAACTAGTTTACTTTTAACTTCTGTTGTTTTCAAGTCTCCATATTTTGTTTATTCAACCTCAGACACACAACAGAACAAGAGTTTGATAAGTTCAAAGTTTAACATACCAAACATGATTCAAAGTAGATAGGAAACATAAGTAGCAGTACTTAATAACAAATCGGCAATGCTGAAAGGCAACACGCACTTAATTGTCACAAACTTCTATTTCTTAACATTTGGAGCAGCTGCGCAGAGGAAGCTTACCATGGTCATTCAGATGTCAGCTTTGCTTTCCTCCCTCTCTCTTCCTACTATTTCACTGCATGAGCAAAAGGCAGAAATATCAAACACAATGAATCTCCTGATACTAGTAGAAATGCAGTTCACTGCTCTTGCGCATATGGATCATTAACTTATATCTAAAGGGTGTAAATTCAGCTGTCACAAAATGGTATAATTAATCTTTGAAACAATCGTTTCAAAGGGAGTTCAAGACTTGAAGAGGGTGTCCTCAAATATATATTTATGCATGTATGTATATATTACTATCTCTTTGCTCCTCTCCCAAAGGTTACTTCCAGATACTGCAGTTTTAGTTTACACATAGCTAAGAATATATGCAACTAAAGGTCAAACACTTGTACCATAACTGCAGAATAATTTGACAAAGGATTTTCTATCGGGAAATGACTGGCATCAATTATTCGCACAGGATGATGATTCAAGGCATGAGATCCATTTTTCCAAGAGATTAGGACTGAAATGATTCAAGGACTGGTTCCTGGTATTATCTATGTCATTGCTTCAACAGTTCAGGTAAGCAGCAAGGTGCAAAGTAGCCGGAGTAAACTATAACATGGAAAAATCATTCCTCCTCCTCAACAAAAAAGAACCCATTCCTTCCAATATCAGGTATAGGGATTTTTTAATTCCAGAAGAGTTTAAAATGTCTATTTATAAATTAATTAATTAATTAATGAAACATGTAGCTCTTTTTTAGATTGCCTGTGAGTTAAAAAACTCCATCAGTTCCAATATATCAAATGATAATCCCATTCCTTTGGCCCCTGTGAAGCGCGGTGGGGAGCTCCCCCTCATGCTTATAAGGCTTGTGCCTTTCTTAATACAATTTAACAAATTACCGATAAAAATATATACATATTCAATGTCAGATTTATAATGAATTCGTAGTTAAGAAACCAACCGGAGCATTTCGGTGAGAGTGGCAGCGGTATTCAAATCGCCGGCTTCCCTTGCTTTCAGTATGCGGAACATAAGAGCAAGTTTAACCTGTCAACAACCCATCACATGGTTAAAGCTATATATGTAGAAGCCCTAAGATCTAAGGAAAAGCCTTGGAAATGAAATTCTTCCCCCAATTTTGTAATATACTAAAGAAAAATAAACAAGTTTAACCTGGGTTCTGGCACTTTGCTGGATTATGAGCCTAGTTTCCCTCTTCAATTCCTCGCACTCGGATTCGATGATTCCGAATTTTTCTTTAACTTGCCTTTGCCCTTCCCTGATATTCTTTTGTTCCTCGCTGATTTCTTCCATTTCAGATTTCAATCTTTTGAAGCTTTCCTCCATGTTCTTCATCCCTTTTCTCCCCTAATCCCCATATCAATTGTAAATTAGCAAGATATGGCAACGAAAATTTGCAAAAAGAGCAAGTGAAAGAGATTATAATTACATGCTTGGCTTTGGATTTGAGACGCCTCTTGCTTAGCGCAGAAGCCTGAAGACGGCTACGTAAAGAGAACGGAGCCATAATTTCAGAGGCAAAAGTTTTTTCCGCTTAAAACCTTGAAGCTAACATATGCAAATAATTCCTCCTTCACCATATATAGTCGATAATCGCATGATATCGGTCGATAACCGCACGCAATCGCGCGTTTTATTATTATTTGGTAGAAAAAAGGACACTGACCCCATATGCTAAAGTAAGCTTTCACGCTCTTTAGTCGCGCGATTGGTGAAACAAAATTAGGAGGATCGCGCGATACTCAGCAATTAGAAAGACTCCCAAAACGTCAGGCCAAAGCTGTTGAACAACCTCCATCTGTCCAATCGTGTAAAAGAAGCTTACTGCAATAAATTCTTCCTCGCAATCCATGAGCTTCATTGACAATACTTGATCAACGTTGATGTGCGCGCGAGTTCATTTTCCCTTCGTGGGCTCTCGTGCGATGTTTAAAGCTTTTTTTTTATGGGCCACCGAATTTTCTTTTTAGGAAATTAAGGTATGGCTGGACATGAAAGAGTAATTAAATTAAAATATATTTATAATGTTTTGTTGGGTTATTAATGTAATAATATGATAAAAAAATTTATTTATTACTTATGTGATATAAAATTAAAAAAAATAATATAAATTTTAATTTAAAATTAGAATTAGAACTTTTATAATTTTTAATAACATTAATATTTTTTATAATTTTTAAATTTTTTATGAATTTTTAAATATTAAAAAATAATTATTGATGTGTCATTCATGTGGCAACTCACATGTATGTCACATCAATAAAATTAACAACTATTAATTTTTCAATCTATTTTACAAGGGATTTAATAAATAGTACAAGTTCAAAAGTTAAATGAAATGAAAAATTAAATAAAGGCTAAAATGATTTTTTTTTATATAAAGTTGAAGAATCAATTAAGTTTTTATGCCTAAAAAAAATTAAAAAAAACACTCCTTTTTCCCAAAAACAAGTCATATGAGTGGATAAATTTTAGTTTATTACTAACTCATATTAAAACATAATGAAAAATAATATTCCTACTAAATGTAGCATTAAGATATGTTGATACAGAGAATCAATAAAGAAGAGCTGAGAAAAAGAAGGCGATGGTTATTGGAGGATCAATTCACCTATTACAGATAGAAAATCAAAAATCGAACCACACGATTGTACTATAATTTTGTGGCGTTATTGCAAAGTTTGTATTAAAAAATATCTAAATCATCAATGAAAAAACATTCCTCAATTTCAACCTTCGATTTCAACTTTAACATATAGTCGAGATTAACCGGTAACTCAAACATGAAGATCCCGACATGTCATTCTATGAGTGCCTTTGGTTTCAATACAAAACGCCAAAATCCTATGTTCTAGGTGTGCCTTTGATATATCCAAGTAATTCCTCCTCTGTACTCGAACGAATAGACTCGCGCTATCGCACGATATCGGCCGAAAACCGCATGCAATCGCGCGTTTTATTAATACTGGGCAGAAGAAAGGAAACTGGCCCACATGCTAAAGTAAGCTCGCTCTCTCGCTCATTAGTCGCGCGATTGGTGAATTAAAATTAGGAGGATCGCCCGATATAAATGAATTAGAAAAGACCCAAAAAGTCAGGCCACCGCTGTTGAACAACGTCCATCTGTCAAATTGCGTGTTGGTCAATTCCTCGTTGCTGCAATCCATGAGCCTCATTAAAAAACTTTGTCAACTTTTCGTAGATGTACGCGCGAGTTCGTTCTCCCTTCCCAGGCTATCATGCGATATTTAAAGATTTTTTATATGTACGGTATGGCTGGCCATAAAAAGAGTAGTTAAATTAAAATATATTTATTATGTTTTGTTTGGTTATTAATGTAATAATATGATAAAAGGTTCATTTATTATTTGTATGTTACAATAGTTAAATATAAAATAAAAGATAATTAGTATAAATTTGAATTTGAAATTAAAAAGATGAGTAATAACTCTTATAAAAAATAAGCATAATGATTTGTTTAATCTTTTAATTTTACAAAAAAAAATCATTTTAATCATTTATGAGATTTTTTACCTTTTTTAACCCTTAAGATTACATTGTTAAATCACTCAGTAAAATAGATAAAAAATTAATATCTGTTAATTTTATTGATGCGACAATTAAATCACTTTAGTTTTTATGTGAAACAACTAACAATTAAACTCTATAATATAATACTTTTTCAAATCTAAACATAAAATCGATCCATTTAGCACAAAAAATTTCAAGAAATCATCAATAGCAATTATTTAAAACCTTAATAGTTTTTAAAAAATAATACTCAGATTAACTAAATCGAGCTTCTACGATCTCAAAAATTTAAAATTTATGAATAACGGATCAAGATAAACTTACCCTGCAAGTAGCCGAACCTTTGAAGCTTAACAATGGCTACCTTAGTTTCTTTTGCTTCAAAATGTGAAAAAGAAGATAAAAATGGATGACAACATCCTTTCTCTTATTTTATTAATTTTCATTTCATACCTTATTATTATTATTTTAATAATAAAAGTAACATAATTTATAAACCAACTCTTACCTAATCGTCCACTACAATTCCAAAATGGTCTAATTGCCATTTTAACTTTGGTTTAATTACTATTTAAGTCCTTTAGAAATTAAAATTTATAGGGATTAATTTTTTTATCACTTTTATTATTTAATCCTTGTACATTGATTAGTCACTAATTCCGTAAAATTACCTATCCAATAATAATTCCTTGACTCATCAAACATTTTCAAATATAAGACAAAATAATTAACAATCAACATCCAAATCCCAACTCAGACTCGACTCAATCTTGGTATGTACCTTTAAACTCAATTTAGAGCTTGACTTAGTCCGAGAACTAGCTAAACCTATAGATTCGATGCCACTAAATGTAGCACCCTACACCAGATCACTGGGTCCGAGCTACAGGATGTTACATTCATCGCTAGAGCGATTATGATTAATTTTATTCAACTTTAAACTACTGTAAGATTTAATTCAATCAAACAAACATTAATCACAATAACAAACCATTTATGAGATTTATACGAGCTTGCAAAAGCTTTAAGAACTAATCTGAGGTTGAATAAGGCCAAATTCCACAAGAGCATTCACTTAAGAACAAATCAAACTAGACTCAACTAGGTACATGCCATCTTAGAATAAAAATGGAAACGTTGATGAGTTCAGGATTCTTGATTAGATGCCGAAGTCGTAGTTCAAATATCTTGAATTATACCTAACTTGCGTACGAAAAATAAACCATATGTTGAGCAATGGAACTCATTAGTATTTCTATGACTCAAATAACGAAATTTCAATTTAAGAAATTTGTAACATCCAACAATTATGTCATTCATATCAAGTGATAAACCAATTCATTTAGCATTGCAATAGAAGTGATCAATTCCATTTACATGCCAACACCTAACATAAAGCCCTTTTAAAATTCAATACCAATCACGAATCAAACATTTATATCATTAACATTATAACAACAAATTTCATGTTCATTCCACAACAATAAACCATTTAAGAATCATTCAAGTCTCTTTTTGAAGTCGATCAAGTCATTCATATTCATTTCAACCTCCCCCAAGGCTAATTTCCAATTTATTCACACAAAAGTTCACGTATTTCCTTTATCATGATCCACACACACACACACACACACATGCACAATTGATTCCATAGCATTATACCATTTCATTTCGATATCTTTTGTCAAGTCACAAACTCATACTAATTTCACATAACACATTTCATTATCATATTTTATTGTCAATCTATTTCATTATATTTTCAAGTTTCCAAATCCAATTACAATATCATGCCCGTTGGAACCATTCATGTTTTTACATATCATACCTTGTAACTATTTTCAATTACATATCATACTATAAATTCGGTCGCATTTGAATACTTGTACCCTGTATATCGTTCTTATCACATGGTAATGATTTCATTATAATTCAATCCAATATATATATATTCACATTCAACTTTAGAATCACAATTCAACTCATTATCAACACACAATATCACATGATAAATTTGTATTATGAATCATCTTAAATATGAACAAATAACTAGTTTAGGAATATATCATATTAACATGCCATTTCCCAAACTAAATCATTGAATTCGTCGCAATATCGTACCAATCTTCTAGACTTATAAATTCAGTTTACAATTTTTTTTCACATTAACAATTCTTTTGATTTATCATTATAAATTTTTACATATTTAATCCTTAGTAACTTTAATCGAACACAAATGGATACACAAATCCAACCAGCACCCCAATTTGGCACTCGATGCCTTATCGAACAATTTCCAAAGAAAATAGATTGTGCTCAACGCTCATCGATATGATTGAAGTAAAAATTGAGCTAAACACTCATCGACACGTAGTTGAAGTAACCATTTGGCACCCAGTGCCTTATCGAAACATCCGAAGTAATTAGTTTGCACCCAACGCTCATTGGTATAATCGAAGTAAAGGTTGTGCCTAGCACTCATCAACACGTAGTTGAAGTAACCATTTGGCACTCGGTGTCTCATCGAAACGTCCAAAGTAATTAGTTTGCACCCTACGCTCATCGGTATAATCGAAGTAAAGGTTGTGCCAACACTCATTGGAACGTCCAAAGTAAAATGCTGCCCAGCGCTCATCAAAATATAATTGAAATAACTCCGCCCGAGCAGTTGATAGGATAATAATTTATCTAATTCCCTTATAAGTTCAATTCTCATTCTATCAATCTCAATATCATCGATTCATCACTCATGATATCATTTCATACATAAAATAGCATACTATCTCAATTCCAAACCAATTTCACCATTTCATTTAGTTTTAATATTTTCACTTTTATTCAATTTAGTCATCTATCTTAATAATCAATTAAATTCACACCAATATGATTCGATCAATCATAATCAACTATTAATTCATTTTATAACTCTTCCATTATTTTCCTTCTCCTCCTCTCCATTTCACTTCCTTTATTTACAAATACTTATACAAGAATCTTTAGCTTTAATATGGCATGCTTTTATGTAACATGAACTATCCTTTCACTATTTATACATATGTTTTTAATAAAGTTGTTTTCTTGAGTAGTAGTCACTAAATTATGTATTACAAAATTCGAAATTAAGATCCGCTTTTTTTTTTAAACTAGGCTCAATGAACTTTTTACCATAAAAATTCAGAATTTATTTCAAAGTATATTAATACCATTTTTTTTTAAAACCTCCCTTGATTTGTTGTTAGGTAGCTTCGACTCTTTTTCACTAAAATTTAAATATCTTTCGATAGAAGTCTCATATTATGTTTTTGTTTGTTTCATTTGAAAATAGATGTCTTTTTGAGTAGTAGTCACTAAATTATTTACATCTGGACCTAAAAAATTCAAAATTAAGATCCACATTTTGTTTTTGAAACTAGACTCAATGAACTTTTTATCATAAAAATTTCAGAATTTATTTCAAAATACATTAATACCATCTTTTTTAAAACCCCCCCTTGATCTGATGCTAAGCAGCCTCAACTCTTCTTCACTAAAAATTAAATATCTTTCAATAAAAGCCTCGTATTATATTGTCGTTTGTTTCATTTGAAAATAAACTCATTAAGATTTTAAGCATATAAATTTCATCACATAAACATTTTTTTTACAATTGATAATGATTTTTCAAAGTTAGAATAAGCAAACACAAAAACATTCTGACCTTGTCTCATAAAAATTAGTCCTCTAATTCGATAACCAACCTCAAACATAACATTTTAAACTCAAATAATCATTTTCAATTTACCTCGATATCATACTTTGCAAAACAAAATAAATATGTAACAAATATAATGATTCAATTTATAAAAATAAGAACATAGCCTGAATTAACATATTAACTTACCTAACAAAACAACAACCAAATGAGCATTTAAGGATTATTAGACAATTTTTGCTTTTCCGCGACTAGCCTTGATTTGATTCAATTTTTATCTTTTAATTAATTCAATTCAATTTATCAATTCCAAACATATCATATCAACCTGTTATAAGCATGAATCAATTCAATTTCATTTTCTTGAATGTCCCCTAAACTTTTGCATTTTATTCAATTTAATCTCTCAAATCGAAATAGTCATATCTTCCAAATTTGAGCTTCGTTTTAGAATCTGATTTCAATCTCATCCTCTATAAACTCTCTACTATCTATTTGTTTTTTTATTAAAATCTCATAAAAACTTTAGTCCTTATATAGAACAACTAATAACTAAACTCTATAATCTAGTTCTTTTTCACATCTAAGCTTAAAATCTATTAATTTACACAAAAAACTTCAATAAATCATAATAACAACTTATTAAAACCTTAACAATTTTAAAAAGTACACTCGAATTAGCTAAATCGAACTTTCACAATTTCAAAAAGATAAAATTCATGAAAAACGGATCAAGATAAACTTACCGTGCAAGTAGCCAAACCTTTGAAGCTTAACAATGGCTACCTCAGTTTTCTTTTGTTTCAAAAAGTGAAGAAGAAGATGATGAAAAGGGATAACAACATCCTTTCTCTTGTTTTATTAATTTTCATTTCATACCTTATTATTATTTTAATTATAAAAGTAATATAATTTATAAACAAAACTCTTACCTAATCGTCCACTACAATTCCAAAATGGTCTAATTGCCATTTTAGCCTTGGTTTAATTACTATTTAAGTCCTTTAGAAATTAAATTCTATAGGGATTAATTGTCATACCACTTTTATGATTTAATCATTGCACATTGGTTAGTTACTAATTCCGCAAAATTACCTATCCAATATTCAATTCACTATACAATATCTCCGTAAATATTTAATAAAAATATTTCAAGATTCGGTTTACGAAAACGAGATCTTGATACCTCATTTTTAACATCACCGACTTTAAAGTCATTACACTTGTACCTTAATTAGGTATCAATTGAACAAAATTACTAGACCAAACTTTAATATATTTCTATACTAGCCTCGTAAATATTAAATTTTAATATTTACAAACACAACTTACGAAAATGATATTTCGGAATCGTAATTTCTATACTAGCCTCGTAAGTATTAAATTTTAATATTGCTTGTTTGATATAGGTTTGACTGGTTACGTGGAGAGTGACTTTAGGTTGGGCTTCGTGAACGATGGGACGTGGAAACCTCGTGACCAGTCATGGTCATTCAACTCGGATGACCTAGTTACAAAATTCCCTATACTATACATTGGATTGCATTTTAGCCCCTCTATTGAAAAATGGGCAAACTAGCCCATGTACATTAGATGAGCGAGCAAAATGTTGTTAAATGTGTACATATTTGTTTTTTATATATTTGAACGATGAATAAATGAATAAATTAATTTCACATTTCACTATTATAACAATCTATTTTTTAGTGGTATTGAAAATGGTGGTTTCGGAATCTTATTTTCGATGATCAAATTAATAAATATTAAAAATTAATATTTATGGGTATATTATAAAGTTACATTGAATTAATGGACTAAACCATAAAAACCATAAAAGTTAGTCACTAAAGATGCATATTCGTGTCGAAACTGTTACATATATTGCGACCTCAAGACATCAATATCGTAACATCGAAGACAGAAGCAAACACAAGTCTTGAAGCGAAACTGTTTTTTGTGTCGCGACACCGACCTATGTTGCAACACCGCAGGTCTATGTTGCAACACGGCTTCTGCGTGGCCCAAAAATCCCTGTACGTGACAGCTGCGTTTTTTAGCTGCCACACGGCTTCCAAGCTCTCCACAATCTCTCCTCGAACTCAGTTACTTGCAACTCTTCACCCATTGGATAAACCACCTCTGACCTCTTGCCACATTTTGTATCAACACATAGCGTCAGCTTATCCAGCTGCCATTCACAGCTTACATGCCAAAAGGTTACAAAGGGTTCCCTTTCGATAACAAAACTCAATCCCTTGGGTCGAAAAAGTAGCAAACATACCCATAGTAGCAAACGACAGCGTATCAACTAAACAAAATAATCACCGAACGCAACATTCAACTAATTACGGAAATACAGAAAAAAAACATGCTGAAATAAAAAAAAATGAATTTTCCCTGCATAAAATAAATTAAAAAAAAATCCTTTTTTCTGATATTGAGAGAACAGAGCATACGATCACAGAAGAGGAAAGGAGAAAAAAGAAAGTTATTATCATGGGTTATTTTTTAGCTAATAAAAGCAAATTCTTTACCAAAAGTAAACATATATCCATAGTAGCTTAATAGCTAAACAGAACAGAACAGACTTGGCAACAAAATCATCATAAAGAGTTATCATAATTTGCTCTTTGGTAACCCAGTTGGTGCAACCCTAGACCTCGCCTCCTGTCTTCTAGACAGTTGCCTCACAGCATCTTTCGCCAACAAACGGGGTTTGCTCAACCATTGTCCTCCATCAACAACCAACACTGTTCCATTCACAAATTTCCCTTCGACCATTCAAAAGATGCAATGCATTGTGTTAGCACACAACTGGAAGGAAACAAACTGACTCTCAGTTTACACCCAACTTTTCCTTATAAAACTTAATCGCTTGTCAAATGCTGCTTTCGTTCAGAATAAAGTCTCCTAAGGTTGCATAAGGAAAGTTACAGTTCAAGTAAACAGGTTAAAGGCCGTACAATTGAAAAACGAGACAAAACTACGAACCTGCATCAGATGCAAGATAGAGAGCAGCCATTGCAATATCCCATTTCTCCCCAAATGTGTATAAAGGTTTCTCTTTAATCTTGCTCAGTACCTCCTCAGGTGCAAGTTTACTGACTCCAGCAGTGTCCTCGATGGCCCCCGGTGCAATCCCATTGACTAGAATGCCATGATCTTCACCCCATTCCAATGCCAAGCTTCTGGTAATGCTATCGATGGCTGCCTGGTGGGAGCACAGCATATGGCAACTGAATCTGATTTTGAAAGATTCCAAAGTACAACGTTTAACAAGCTTGCCAGCTGATTTTACTAACCTTGGCTGCCGATGCATGAATTTGGTACCATGTTGCTCCATAATGTAAAGTTGCAGTTATGTTTATTATTGTTCCACCAGTGGAAGGGTCCTTCCCTAGCCCCCCTTTCTTAAGATATTTGAGAGCCTCATGACACATTATAAAAGTTCCAATAGAATCTATATCAATGACTGCAACAAGAACAATAAAAAGAAATAAATAATTAACATCTAAATGCCTTGTTTGGACAAAATCGAATCATCAAGTCTGAAATACAAGATATGTTAACACTGTAGCACACTGACTCGAGAAATTTGCAACACAGATAAAATACAAATTTATGTACAACCTGTTCGAAAGCCATTGGGAGATAAATCCTTAGCAGGCACAAGGAAATTGCCAGCTGCGGCATTGACAAGGATGTCAAGCCTGCCAAAATGCTTAAAAGTTGATTCCACAGTTCTAGCTGCATCATCTTCTCTTCTAACATCTCCCTCAAGCCCTATAGCCTGCAGTAACTAGATCTTCAGTCCCACCTCTGCTATAACTAAATCATCGACTCATCATGCTAGTTAAATATGTTTTCTTTCTATTGTATATTAAAAAAAAAAAAAAACCCAAGGTTTTGGAATCAGTTCAATTAGAACATGATCCGTGATTGGAGAATATGGTTTCAACCAATATTCATACATCAGTTCCAAAGATTTTGGGGAAACCACTTGAAAGAAAAGTTGATGTTTTGCATCTCCGATAGCAAAGTCAACAAGTAATAAGAAAGACAGAGCAACGAGCTAAGGTGTATAAATATAAAGAAGAGAAAGGAAAATTACAGGGATGCCAAGGGAACGAAGAGCATCAACAGCAGAGTCGAGAACATGTTTGCGCCGCCCCATGATGGCAACTGAGGCTCCATGTTTCCCCAGCTGCACAGAGATCTCGAATCCAATTCCTGAGCCTCCTCCTGTTACCAAAGCTACTTTGCCTTTCAGTATATTTGCTCTGAATGGTGACTCCATTTCCTTCCTTCACTTATGGTACTGACTTGTCAAAACCCCAACTCTAAAATGGAGCTCCCAAGCTCGTATTGACCCTCATTTAATCGGTGAAAACAAGGAAAACATTTTGTTCTGACTTGGCCTGTCTGACGCATTAAAACAATATTAATAATCATTATTTGACACCAACTTCCAAACTCAATATTTATTAGCTTTTTGTGTTTGATGAAGACAAAGGACAAAGGTAGGCTCGGAGCAATAGCAAATAGGAATCATTTAACTTTGGAATGAATTTGGGTTACTCAGGACTCCTTAAAAACTAACTCCATACTACTCTGCACATTCAGATATCCGGCTATTTTGTCTATCTAACCTCAATAAATAATTATAAAATATCTAGATTTAAAATTATTCAGTGCCAAAAGTAACATGTTTTAACATTATTTTTAATGTGTTTTCGGATGATTAATCTATTTAAAATAATAAATTTTATGTTCATAATTCTTTAAATTCATGTTTCTATACTTAGGAAAGTATTTGGGAGCGAATGGAGCGAAAAACAAGCGAAAACCAAACAAAAAAACATATTTTAGGAGTCACATGAGCTGGACACATGGCCATGGACTAAATCGAAGATAAAAAAGAAAATTTTGGGGCAAATATGTGAATGTGGAAGAGTTAGGAAGAGATTTATTGGACATAAGACTTTATTTAAATTTAAACTTTATTTTTTTATGATTAATACTTATGATTATTATTATTATATGGTTTATATTTATCTTTTAGGTTTTATAATTTAGATTTTAATTTGGATCCAATTAAGAAATTATTGTTTAGATTTAATTCAAATTATCTTTTTAGAATTTAATTTGGATCCACTAGAGTTTTTTTATGTATTATAAATAGGGGATAGAGTGATATGCGAGGGGACTTTCAATTTTCGACAAAATCTTCCATTCTCTAAACCCTAATCGTTAGAGATTATTGAAGAAACAACTGAAAAAACACCATAGAAGCCGTCTTTGAAGCAGATCTTCACAAAGATTGAAGAGCTCTTTTTAAATTCTTTTGATTTTATTATGATTTTTTCTTCATCTTGTGGTTATATTATTTTTGAGATATTTCCATTTATTAGCATAAACTAAATTCTTAAATACCTAGGGGAGATGAACCTTAAGATGAATTATGTCATTTGATTTTTGATTTTACACAATAAATACTTAGATTTTATTCTCAATTATGTGTGCTTAATTCTTGATTTAATATTCTTGAGATACTAATTTTTATTTGATGTGCTTAAATCAGAGGAGAAATAGACCATGTTTAAGAGTAAATCTAGCATAACTGAGTGCAGTTGCATGCAATCCTAGAAATAAGACGACATAAATCTACCGGATTAGAGTCAAATCTAATAGGAAAATCCATAGATCGAATTAATGTGACAATAAGGGTTTTAATGAGAAAGAAATTTCAATTAATCAACCTAGAGTCAGTTGCTTTTATGCTTGAATAGAGGTATTAGCATAATTTAGGGATTTCTACGGATCAAAATGCTAAGTGAATAAATTACTTAATTCAGAATGATAATGGCAGATGAAATTTAGGTGAAATCTTTCCTGGGTATTGTTTGCTTCTTGGTATAAAAACACTTATTATTTCTTACTTTAATCTTTGTTGCACTTTTAGTTTATTAATTTAGTTAAATTAGTTTAAAACAATCACTTTGTTCGATCGGTTAGATAATAGAAAGATAACTATTACTAGTACTTTTAGACTTCGTGGGAACGATATCTGTGCTCACCGTAACTATACTATTAATTGATAGGTGCACTGGCTTTAGTTATATTTTTAATTAGTTTCGACTACATCAATTCACCAAAATTACTTAAAATGAATAGTGCAATTGAGTTTTGATCATCTAATAGTCGTCATCACATTGAACTTTAACTCAATCATTGCCTGATGATTGTGTCAAGGTTAAAAAAAAAATTGTTTTGGGATTTCAATGGCCGACACTAATATTTTTTTTTACACTGTAGCATAGTGGTATAGGTTTATACCAATATTTGAAAAATATTTTTTTTTGTGCTGGCCATTAAATGACTGGCACCAACTTTTTTGCGGTACCAAGATATGGCTAATATTGTGGTTATTAAGTTATTGAGAAGAAACATAGGTTTTGCGGTACTCCAAAGTAAGATTTACAGTTTGTGGAAACCTTCGTCTTCTTTCCATCTTATGGATATCGAAAATGGCTATTTTTTGGCGACTTCTTCAAAACAAATATGATTGTGAGAAGGTCTTATTTGAGGGACCATGGATCATCTTCGGTCAATATTTAACGGTCCAACCATGGACATTATCGTTCAATCTTGCCTAGAATTTCCCCAGTACTGTCATGGCATGGATCCGACTTCCCAGGCTTCCTAATTATTTCTATAGAAGAAAGTTACTAAAGGAAATTGGAGGTTTAATCAGAAAGGTTGCAAAACTTTATTTGAACACTGATAATAAGGCTAGGGTAAGATTTGCTTGTATGGCGGTTTACATCAATCTTGATACACCGCTGATCTAACAAGTCCTTATTAATGGGAAAGTGCAAAGAATAGAGTATGAATTTCTTTCCACAATGTGTTTTAACTATGGAAGATACGGTCATGTTAAAGAGGGATGTGATAAGCTTTTACTGATTCCAGCTCCAGTCAAGGACTCACCTCCATTGGTTCATTTGTTGGCTACATCGATTACGGCAGTAGATGAGCGTGAAGAGGTTGATGAACCCTCGGGCCTTGGATGTTGGTAGAGAGGAGAACTCGCCGTAAACCAAGGGATAATGTTCAATCCAAAGCTAAATATTTGCCTATCCAAAAGGAGGGATCAAGATTTAAGGCTCTCTCATCGAAGGAAGGTTCAGATGACCATTGGATAAAAAATATGGAAACTGAGTTAGAAAGTAGGTGAAAAAAAGGAAAGGAAATAATGCCCCAATATAATCTTGACAAGGAAATTATTAACAGATTTTCTATTAATACAAATAATAGAAAATCATAAAAAGGGACACATAATCAGCAAGTATCCAAAGAGAAATTAAATTTAGATAAGCAAAAGTCTACTAATCTTTTTGTTGGTCCACTGACGGTAAGAACAGACCCAATAGTTAAGCTCATTGTTGATATGGGTATGGACAGCAACCCAAAGGTGGCAGACCAAAACAAAGCTGCCAAGCTGGGCCAAGGATAAGGAACCGGGGATGGGTCGGAATAAGAGCTTGAACTGAATGGTAGTATACGAGTTGAGGTTACTGCATATTAAAATCTGCCTTCGATCGGTGTTGTAGAGGCCAGGATGTTGGAAGGCGAGGGTGTTTCAAATGATAACATGCAAATTTCTGGACCTACGAGTGGAAAATCTAGTTGCACAAAGTAGTTTTTTCCTCAACCCCTTCCATGTTGAACAGTCGATGTTACTGTCTCCAACTCTGGCAGCGGGTTAAATCCGTTAAGGCATTCGACTATTTCCTTCAATATTAACCAAACTCCGACGTATGGTGGACAACATGAAGGAAGCTCCGGTGAAGTTCCAAAAAAAAGGGAAAGGTACTAAATGTACTCACAGTTTGGGTTCTCTTGCAGGTGTTTCCAAAATTCCAAAAAACATTAAAATTGCCCATGGCAATGGAAGCAAGTTCAAATAGGGGAATACTCAAATAACTCTACTGAAAGACTTGATGGCTCAGTTAGCCAAGGCTATAGCTGCTCCAAATCCAATCAACTCAAGGATTAATTTAATTTCTGTAGAAGAAGGGCACAAGGATAGCCTAGCAAGTCAGGAGCAGTAATTAATTGTTTGGGTTTTTTTTCCAATCAAGTTTTCCTTGGTTTTTTGGAAGTGGTTTTATTATACATTTTATGTGTTTTAGTGGCTTTATTTTTATTCCTGTGACTTTTAAAATTTTAGTTTTATTTATTATAATGACAAATTTAACAATTTTTTCTTAGAATTGTCAAGAAAGTGCAAGTGACAAATTTATTCGGGTTTTTCATGATTATAACTTGGAATATAGACCTGATATCGTGTGCCTTCTTAAGCCGAGAATCAGTGGTAAGAACACTAATTCTGTTATTGGAAAAATGGGTTTTTGCTATTCCCACAGAGTAGAAGCTTCGGGCTTTTCCGGAGGAATTCGAGTAGGTTAGAAAGACTCATTTAGTGTTTTAACAATTTTCAATCATCTCCAGTTCGTTCTTCTGCGCGTAACTGGTAAGTACCTTCATACTACTGTCTATATTATTTTTGTCTATGGCAGCCCGAACAAAAGCAAATGTAAGGAATTATGGAAAGATTTATACTATACATTACCTAGATATCATCACCCTTGTATCATTATGAGAGATTTCATTGCTATATTATCCCCAAATGATAAATAGAGTAATTATGCTCCTAGTAAGAGATGTAAATTATTTGGGGAATTTGTTGACTCTTGTAATTTGCAGGATTTAAGCTTTGTTGGTCCAACTTTCACTTGCAAAAAGAAAGTACGATAGAAAGACTAGATCGAATCTTGGTAAATGATGCTTGGATACCAGCCTTCCCTTAGTGCATATTATCCCATCTTTCACGAGTTAAATCAAACCACAAGCCGATATTGCTGAAGTCTACCCTAGCCTTCCATTCTTAGAGGGGATAACCCTTTAGATTTCTTGTTGGTTGGACCAAACATAAAGACTTTGCCCCTTTCGTAAAAGAGAAGTGGAATTTCTCAAGTGACATGTTCCAATCACTTTTTTGTTTCACTACTCATGTAAGAGAATGGAATAAGTCTGTTTACGGTTTCATAGGTACTCGAAAGAAGAACCTTTTGAATTCCCTATCACGCATACAAAGTGCCTTAGGGCACAACCCCTCGGACTGTCTTTTGCAACTTGAATCTAGGGTCATGAATGAACTAGAAAACCTTTTGGACCATGAGGAACTCCTTCGAAAATATAAGGCTCGCTGCAATTAACATCAATTCAAATATCGTAACACCAAAATCTACCATGGTCGAACAGTTCAACGAAGGAAATTTAATTGCATTATCTCCCTTCAAACCTTTAATGGCGAATGGTGCTCTGACCAAACCATTTTTCAAAATGAGGCAGTTCTTTTCTTTGAGAAGCTATATGTTGAGAACATGAATCCTTTACAAGGATTACCTTCTAACCTATTTCCTCATCTTAGTGATCAAGATATCACCATGTTGGGGAAGGAGGTGATTGATGAGGAAATTCAGATAGCTTTATTCGATATGGCACCCTTGAAAGTGCCTGAGAGTGATGCACATTTTTTCCAGAGCCAGTGAGACATTGTGGGGAAAAATGTTTGTGCTTGGGTTCGAGAAGTTTTTGCTGGAAACAACATAGAACTTGAACTTAATAACACGTTGATCGTTCTCATTCCTAAAGTTTATCACCCTGAAGATTTGAGTCAGTTTCGCCCGATTAGTCTCTGTTCGGTATTGTATAAATTAGTTATGAAACTTATAGCTAATAGATTTAGACTGATTTTCCCTAACATAATCTCGCAGGAGCAAGCTGGTTTTATTGCAGGTCGTGACATTTCTGACAATGTTATCATTGAACAAGAAGTGCTCAATTGTATAAGAAGTAAGAAAAAAGGGACGAGATGGACAGCTCTCAAGTTAAACTTGAAGAAAGCTTACAATCATGTAAATTGGGACTTCATAAGGGTTTACTCTAGATCGTAAGTGTACCAAATTTTCTGGTTGAGGTTATCATAAAGGCCATCACCACTTCTACCATGCAGATTCTTTGGAACGAGATGCCCACTCAAAAGTTCAAACCAGTAAGAGGAATCAGGCAGGGTTGTCCGTTGTCTCCGTACTTGTTCGTGTTATGCATGGAGTGACTAGGTAGAATAATCCAAGCCCAAATTGGTGAAGGCAAATGGAGACCAATATGTCTTTCCCGATCAGGGCCGAATCTTTCTCACCTTTTCTTTGCGGACGATTTAGTTCTTTTTTGCAAGGTAGATCTTGAACATTCACACCTTGTATAAGGTATGTTAAACCATTTCTGTGATTTTTCTGGTCACAGGATCAGTTTGAGGAAGAGTACTATTTATTTCTCTAAAGGCATAGATGAGGATACTTGCACTCGAATTAGTCAGGTGTTTGGATATCAAATTGTCCATAATCTCGGTAAGTATTTGGGTGTTCCGCTCTTGCATGACAGAGTAGCTAAAAGTACCTTAAGATTTTTGTGGATAAGGTAAGGAAGAAATTACATAATTGGGAGGCTAGAAAGCTTTCTATTGTAGGTAGAGTTACTTTGGCTCAGTCAGTGCTTCTTGCAATTCCTAATTATTTTATGCAGTCAATGTCTATCCCGAAAGGTGTTCGCGAAAAAATTGAAAAGACTACGAGAAGGTTTGTTTGGGGTTCTTCGAGTACTCAATCAAAGCCAGCTTTGGTTGGTTGAAATTGTAACAGCCCGATTTTTAATGGTGTTGGAAACAGTGATTTCGAGTTCACAACTTCGACGATTCGAGTCGTAAATTTATTTATTTTAATGTTTATGACGTCGATAGCATCGTATTAAATTATGGTTTAAAGAATTAAATCAATTAGATAGTTAATTAATAGAAAGGACTAAATTGAGAAAGGTGCAAAAGTAAAATTATTTAATTAGAAGGACCAATTAAACAAATTACCCAAGAGAGATTTAGTTAGTGGAATGATATGATATTAAAGTGAAAAGAGTGTATTAATTAAGTCAAAGAAAAGGATTAATTAAGTTTAATGATGAAAGTCGTGAAAACTACAAGTTTGTCATTAATATATATAAAAAAATTAAAAGAAGAAAGAAAACATATTTTCTTTCTTTTCATCTTCTTCACATGGCCAAAGAAGGAGGAATTAGGGTTTAAAAATTCAATCTTTGAGCTTTGATTTAAGTAAATCTTGATTGTTTTTAGTAATTTTTATGTTTTTGAGTCCGTATTAACTTAATCTAGCTTATGCAAGGACTAATTTGTGAATCTGTCAAATGTTATGAAACTTGCCATTGTTGAAAATGCATGTTCTTGAAAGCTTTTGACATATTTGAATGGTTGATGTTTGGAATAGATCTTTTTGTAAAGTGATTTTTGATGAAATTAGGGTTTAAGGACTAAAATGTTAAAATGGTAATATTATTGTACTTGTTGTGAAATAAATGGATTTAATTGGATGTATAAGGAGATTATGAGTATTCAGTTAGAATGGGTTGAAGAGGAAATGAGTATTTTGTATGTTTAGTATTAAAGGGACTAAATTGAATAAAAAGAAAAGGTTAGGGGTAAAATCATAATTTTACCAAAGGGGTTTGATTGTGTTAAATGAATTGATTGTGTGATTTAATATAAGAAATTGAATGATTTGTGAATGTAAACTACGACCGTGCCACCGATCGTGGAAAGAGAAAATTAGCAGCCTTAGGATCCATTCACAACTGCAATCCAGTATGGTAAGTGTCATCGTGAGGAAATGAATCCTTTAAGGATTAAAGGTCCGATGACTAAGTGTCATCGTGAGTAAATGAACCTTTACAGATTAAAGGTCCGATGACTAAATGTCACGTGAGTAAATGAATCCTTTACGGATTAAAGGTTCGATGACTAAGTGTCATCGTGAGTAAATGAATCCATGATGGATTAAGGGTTCGATGACTTTGTGTCATCGTGAGTATATGAATTCCTATATGGAACAAGAGGTCCGATGATTATATGTCATCATGAGTATGAAATGAAATGAGTTCCAGTGCGAAACAAAGGTCCGATAACTTGGTGTCATCGTGAGTAACAAATGCGAGTGAAACCTAACCCAGATGTACACAATGTTCCATTCGGTTAATTAGATTTTTGTAACTGTTAAAGTTCGTTAAATCGATTTAACTTTATGTACTTACTAAGCCTTAAAGTGCTTACCTGTGAATTTGCATATGTTTTGTAAATTCACTTTTTGCTGTTTAGAGGTTGGATCATCTTGAAGCATCACACTATCCCAGAGTTGTTCGGTAGACTTTTACATCACTTGGTTAATATGGCATGTACTAGGATGATGTTACCTTTTCTTTATACAATGAGTTGTGAAAAACTTTGTTGTGTTTTGATGAAATGTTGGATGTAGTTTTAAGTGCCTTGTAATGATATAAATATTGTATTTGTGTTGTCTTGAATGCATAGTTAAAGGTTGTACCAGTATGAAATTAATGAACTTGTGTTTGGTATAATTTTGAGATTTAGCATACTTGTTATGGTAGAACCCATGTATGTTTCGGTAGAGGTGCAAGGTAAGAGAGAGGTTGTACACTGACTTAGGTTGTATCGGTAGTTAAAATGTGAGTATCAGTAGTTGTATGTATAGAATTAACAGTAGTCTGCATGCTTGTATCGACAGAAGTTGCAGGATGGAAATTTTAGCTCTTTGGAGTTTTTAGTATCGGAGATGCATGGCATGTATTGGTAAAAATTCTACTTATATCGGTAGAACTAGTACATGTATCGGTAAAAAACTGTATTGGTTAGAATTATTTTATGACAAGACTACTACCGATACTTGACCATCAGGTACCGATAAAAGTCTCTTAAAATGTTTGAATACCCTTTTTACCCTTGACAAAATTGTGTTATGTTTAGGTATTGTTTTAAATTGTGAAAAATGATTTTGAATTGAATAAAGATGTAAATAGTCGAATATGTGTAAAAGATGAACAATATAAAATGAAGAGAAGACACCGAAATCCTAACCGGAGACGATACTCGGGATCTGGGTGTTACAGGAATTCTATCTGTCAGCCTAAAGAAAAGGGGGCCTCGGATTTCGAAGGCTACATGATCTAAACAATTCTTTTCTCATGAAGATTGGGTTTGGGCTAATTACTAAATAGGATGCTTTTTGGGTTCAGGTTCTTCGATCCAAGTACAATGTCAAGGATCACATCCCTCTTTCTATCGATAGAAGCTAGTGTTCACACTTATGGCGCTCCCTTTCTAAGGTGTGGCCTCTTCTTTGTGATAATCTTGCTTGGTCAGTAGGAGATAGGAGCACTATTCGATGTTGGAAAGACCATGGGTTGTGGGAATTGGGCCTTTAATTTCTTACGTTCCTGCTAATGCTAATTTAGATCTGGATGTCAAACTTAAAGACATGATGGTACTTGGAACATTGAGCTCCTAAGTATGTGGCTTCTGGAGGAGGTTGTTTATAGAATAGCGAGTATTCCCCCCTCACCCTAGTGCAGGTATGGATAAAATTCTATGGGCTTCATCTTCCTCTGGTTGTTTTTCAGTGCGCAATGCATATTGGACCTTGAAGCAGGATTTTTAGGCCTTAAAAGATCTGAATTGGAAGCTTATTTAGAAGTACAAGGGAACTCAGCGAGTTCGTTTCTTTCTTTGGTTAGTATATAACCAATGGTTACTATCGAATTCAGAGCGTATTAGACGTGGTTTGGGACAGAGTAGTTCTTGAAACTTATGTGGTCACATGAATGAAGATATCCTTCATGTACTTCGTGACTGCACAGCTGCCAAGGATATGTAGATGATTGTTATTCCTAGCAATCAATAAAACAGGTTTTTTTCTGAACCTTTCCATAGTTGGTTTCTTACTAATATTTGTTCTCATGTATGCTTACAGGAACGTAGTGTACATTGGTCGAGCTTTTTTGAGATGATTTTATGGAGAATTTGGAAAAATAGGAACATGTACATTTTCTAAAGCATCACTTGGACAGCTTACGATATAGTTAAAACCTTTGAGAGTTGGACCCGTCAGTACGAGGCTAGCCTACAAACCACCAGGCCTACATCCTTGATCCATCAATCAAAGCTCCTTTCAAGGAACTTGGTTGTACACCTATTCATTAATGGAGCAGTTTCGACGAACTCAAGACAAGCTGCAGTAGGTGGAGTCATATGAGACATGGAATGTAACTGGATCTTAGGATTCAATCATTTCTTGGGTAATTGTGTCCCATTAGAGGCTGAACTTTGGGGAATCATGGATGGGGTTTTAATCTTGATTAAGAATGGTTTCCTTAAAGATACTATTTGGACAGATGGCCTTGAAGTTGCTCAGCTTTTGTCTACAACTGAAGAAAACATCCTCGGTTCTACCATTCTCAAAAAAGCGCATTGGATTCCCAAAGCCAAAGGTTAGTGGTGTATTAGATATGTTCTAAGGGAGAGGAACTTAGTGGCTGATAGATTTGCTAAACTGGGTTTTTCTTGGAAGCAAAGTCTTCAATCTTTCGATAAACTTCCTCTTGAATTACTTAGATCCATCCAACATGACATGGATTACGACTTTGTTGGTCTAAGTTAATGTAATTGTAGTTTTATTCACCAAAAATAATAATAATTTAAATGGTAAAAATTTAATTAATCGGTTAAAAATAAGAAAATAATATTTAATGATTTAAAACACATTTAAATAGTCAGTTAAAAAAAGGAAAATGACATCAAATGTTGGTCCCAATCATTAAAAGGACAACATCCAAATAATAATAATTTTTTATTTAAAAAAGTTGTGCCGACCATTTAATGGCTAGCACCTAATTTTTTTTTCAAATAATGGTATAAATCTATATTAATATGATATAGTGTGAAAAAAATAATGCCAGCAATTGAAATCCCAAAACAAAAAAAAAATCATTTTTTAAACTCTAACACAATCATCAAGTAATGATTAGGTCAAAGTTCAATGTAGTGTCGGCCATTAGATGATCAGAACCTGATTGCACTGTTCATTTTAGATCAATTTGGTGAATGTTTTTGAATTTGAGTCATTTTTATAATTTTTTTGGATTAAATAGGTAAAATAGCCGGCATATCCTTTTTGTTTTGTTATTACTATATATTCATATCAATATTCTAATGTATAGTTTCAGATTTTTTTTTGTATTCTTTATATATTATATACATACCAATATACCATTTAAATAAATACATATTAATTAAAATTATTTATTTATTAATAAAAATATATTAAATTAGTGTTTATTTTATAGAATATAATAAATATAGTAATAATAAATAGTATATATTATTCTGGCTTCTACTTCTATTTAAAATGTGCATTACAAATTTTAGAATATAAGATCCCATTTTTTTTTTTAGAAAATCTGATTCTTTATAAGAAGAATATTAATAGAATTGCGAAAATATTTTTTTTTGGCAAAAGTATTAATAATATTTTTTAAAAATTAAAATAAATAATAAAAACATAAGTTTTAATAAACTTATTTTTAGAAAAAAAAATTCTAATAGAATTATAAGAATTAAGAAAGAAAAACTACAACAAAATGTTTAAAATATTTAAAAAAAAATTATCTTTTTTAAAATCGATGGAATCTCTGAAAATTTATTTAATTCTTAAAAAATAAAAATCTCTTTATTTTTATTTTTGAACAGAATAATAATATCTAAAAATTATGTTAATAACTCTACCAATGTTATTTAAGAGAAATGATAGAACCCTTGTTTAATTGTAAACGTTCATTTCAACTAAAAAAAATGAAATCTTAATTCAACTAGGATGTAGGGGAGCAACCCTAGTTAATGATACTAGAGTTTGTCATCCCCTTTATTACATATATTTTTGGTCATATTTTATATCGGATTCAATTACAAGTACTTTTTAAGTTTTTAATTTAATACTTTATAATTTAATCCAATTCAATGTTTTTTTTTTTATTTCAAAAAATAAATTGTAATATATTTTCAATTAAATAATTTTCTCAACCCAATTTTAATTCCATTAAAATCATGACGATTTTACCATAAAAGAATCTATGAGAAAATATGTTTAATATTTTTGCATTCAATGGTTCACTATGACCAAATTATTTATTTTCATTTTTGAACTTCATTTTATTCGAAAATCATAAATTCATTTTCAAATTATTTTCATTTTGAAAAAAAAAATCATATTCATTTTCAAATTATTTCATTTCTCCATTTTCATTTTAATTTTGGAGTAATTTTCAAATGTTTCCTATTTTTCCATTTCATCATTTCTACTCATTTGATTCAACATGTAATTCATTTAGTTTGACTAGACTTGATCATGGGTTGGGCCGCCCGACTCGACCCAAAGATCCGTTCAAAAAATGTAAAGGTTTGGACAAAAATATAAGCCCGAAAAATGGTCTTGGACAAAAAATGAGGCCCATTTTCTAAACGGGTCGGGCCTCGGGTAAGATTTTTTCGCCCAAACTCGGCCCGACCCGATCCAAATAAATTAATCATTTTTAATAAAAAAATTATATTATTGTTTTGGTGTTGTTTTTTTTACTGTTTTGGTTGTTTTTTTTACTATTTTGGTGCTTTTTTTCACTATTTTGGTTGTTTTTATGCTGTTTCAGTGCTGTTTTTAACTGTTTCAGTGTTGTTTATGTTGTTATTTTTGTTGCTATTTTTGTTGTTGTTTTGCTATTATTTTTGTTGTTGTTTTGGTTGTTATTTTTTTTGTTTGGATGTTATTTTTTATGCGTTTTTACTATTATTTCGTTGTCTTTTTTAATATTATTTGAATATTGTAGAACTTTTGTTTTATTATTAATTTTTCTACTACTTTATTTGCAGCTATCTTAATATAAAGAATTTTTAATGTATTTTAAATTTGTTTATTTTTTTAATGTTTGTAAGTGAATTTGATATATTATATATATATTTAATTTATTGTATGTAATAAAATAATCTAAAAAAATTAATATGGGTCGAGTCGGGTCGGGTCGGGCTCGGGTTTGACTTCTATAATTCAGGTTGGGCTTGGACAAAATTTTAGGCTCATTTTCAAGCCGGGTCGAGTCTGAGCCTAGCAATTGGACCTAAAATTTTATTAAAGTCCGGCCCGAACCCAACCTGACCCGATCCACGATTAGCTCTAGGTTCAACGAGCTACATACTGACCTTTCAGTTTCTTATCTATTCGAACTCAATATTTTACTTACATCAAAATGTGTAAATCACACATACATAATCTGTTGTCTACTTAGGATTTAGGTATATAATACTATGAACATCACAAGTAAATAAATTCATAAATAAATTCAGGATCTATTCTTCTGGGGTCCAGTTTGATGTATTGTCAGTCCAATCAGTCATGATTATGTCTTTATCTTCTTAAAGTCATCCGCTCCGATGTCTAAGACAAGACATTTCCCAAATTGTACTTGATAGACGACATATTAGTTTTTCAATCGTCTAGTAATATAAATTATCTTTCTATGTTACGATCACGTAATACAATTTAATATTAGTTAAATATTAGACAACCAATGAGTAATATTTGTCTATTTTTTTCTTTGCATGCAAAAACAATGAAGACAAATATACAACATATATTAATGTAATCAATGAATTATCTTATTAATCAATTTGTTCGAAAAAATTACAAGTATACTTAAACAAAAATACTACACTTAAAACATCACATCCAACACCATGTTAACATAATTAATGGACAAGATTGTTTGATATACCTTTTACATATAATAATAAAGTTTTGAGCTTATAAAGTTATATAATGACATGTAATTATAAAATAATTAATATATATATGTGGTCCAAGTGAAAAAATTTTGGAAAAATACGATTATCACATATATAATGAGAATAATTGCTTATTATTATTTCATATAATAAGAGTTTAGTTTAAATTAAAAGTGATCTAATTTAATCAAGATTTATTGGGTATCAGGTACCCTTCCACATCTAATATTTTTATTAATTTATTCTTAATTTCTGAAAAGTTTATTAAGTTTTTGGATAAGAGATCTACGACTCGTAACAATGAACGCCACAAAACTAATAAAAGGAAAGTGCTAACCTTCTCATTCAAAGGCTTCCCTGCAAAGAAGCTGACTTTTATTCTCTTTATTGCTACATCACAACCTTTCCATTTGCCTTTGATAAACTATCAATATGTTCCAAAGCCTTGTTCTCGGATCTCCTCTACATCATCCTTCTTTATAACAAATGGTTTACTTTGAAAATGATTAACAATTGAGAATAGAAAAAACGATTAACTTTCGAGCGAGAAGTTGATAAGCTTGTTTGATATATCAGTAGAGGAAGAATCCCGAGCAACACCGAGTACTAAATAAAGGTTCTGCTCACCGTTGATTCCAGTCGTTGGTGTGAACAGTGATAATGGCGGTGGAATCCAACAAATTTTGGCGTTCGCGTTGGTCGTGCCAGCTGCCGGGGAAGAGTTACCGTCGTAGGCGATACGTGGAAAATTTTGGTTTCCTTTGGTTGCCAATACTTGCCTTTTGAATGGAATAAAATGCCTTAGGTATATGCTTTTGTCACGGATCGCGCACCAAAGCCCGAGCCCAACACTCATCAAGCTGCCCAAAAAGCACTCCACAGCATTTTGGCCTCTCACCCACCATCTGAATTGGCCCAACACTTGGGATTGGAGAGCCTTTCAAAGCAGATATGACAAGTGGCACATAATCAGGAATATTCCCTTTTAATTCTTTCCATATCCTTTGTGAACTCTTATCATTGTATCTTAACCGTCGATGTAATCTAATCTTAACCGTTAGATGTAAGGGGCTTCAACTATAAAAAGAGGCTTACCCCCACCTCATTTACACACTTCACTTTTGAGGAATACACAGAGCATTCACTCAAATTTCTTCATTGTCTTTTGTTTTGCCTTTTCTTTCAGAGTTCTTTTGCTTCCGCAAGGATCTAAGCACTTTAGCTTTGATCAGTTTCTGGCTTACTTATGCATTGTTATGATCAAGAAGCATCTAAGGCCACACGCTCCAAGCATCAAGTTTTAGGGACGTGACAAGTGGTATTAGAGCCTGTTCAAGTGAAAGAAATGACACTACAAAACTCAAGCGAGGTTCCAGCAATTGAACGAGAGACCCGTACTGCTGTTGAGAAGAAGAGAGAGAGTTTCAGGGACATCATTTCAGCCTTGAAGAAGAGGGTCGTTAGAGTTGAAGATTCCGTGAAAGAAGTTAAGGAGGCCCAAGAAAAGACAGAACCGTACTTTGAGAGAGTGGGTTCTCTTAAAGAAGAAGTCATAATTGCGGTTCAAGGACTTCTTGACGACATGTATGAGAAGTTAGACCAACCGGACAATTCCCTTGAAGTAGCAGGGGAAGCTACCAAAGTCGAGTTGGTGGAGGAGATCAAGGATCTCTGAAGTGAGCTTGCCATTTACAAAAGAGCCGTAAAGAATGGCATGATTTCAGAAACAGCAGCACCCACACCTAGGATCGATGTCCCAAAGCCGAAGATCTATCCAGCGACACGATCAGCCCAAGATGCTGAGAATTTCATTTAGGCCATGAAGTAGTACTTCCGAGCCATAAGGGTCAAGGATGAAGCAACAAAGGTAAACACTGCTTCTGTCTATTTGACTGATATCGCTCTTTTATGATGGCGACATAGGTGTTCCGAGAAGGAGAATGGAGAAATTCTCATTACAACATGGAGTGAGTTCCAGTCCGAACTCAAGGAACAGTTCTATCCAGAAAATGCTCGACTAAAAGCCCGAGCAAAATTACGACAACTCAAGCATACTGGCTCAATTCAAGACTATGTCAAGTAATTCACCGAGCTCAAGCTTCAGATCCCAAAGTTAGGCGAGGAAGAAGGATTCTTTGCCTTCATGGATGGACTCAAACGATGGGCCAAAATGGAGTTAAAGCGTATGGGGGTCCAAGAGCTTTCCAAAGCCTTGTCGGCGACTGAGTCCATTACCGAGTTCGAGATCAAAAGGTCCGAGTCTACCAAACCAAAGCCAAAATCCAAAGGCAATGATGGAGGAGATAAGAAAAGACCAGCCAAGAAGGGGTTTGAGAAGCCGACAGATAGTAATATCAAGTTTCGCAAACCTTGAGAGAAGAACAACGAGCCTTTCAAGTGCTATAATTTTGGAGGAAAGCACTTGGCAAGGAGCTGTCCTCAAAATGAGAAAGTTGTTGCCATCCAAGGGAAGGATGCTGAAGAGAAGGAGACTCTTAAAACTTACCTCCATCATTAGCTCTATGGAGGTTAAGAAGGGTCACAAGAAGAAGGGACTGATGTTCGTCGACATCACCGTGGCAGGCCAAAAGATGAATGCATTAGTGGACATCGGTGCCTCAGAATTGTTCATGTCCGAGCAGGCTGCCAAGAGACTTGACTTTCGTGTTGAGAAGGCAAGTGGGTTTATTAAAACTGTCAATTCCAAATAGGCTCCGATTGCGGGGGTGACAAAAAGAGTCATGCTAAACCTTGAGGTTAGACCGGTAAGGAAAATATCAAGGTAATCCCTCTAGATGACTTTGATTTCGTGATTAGGCTTAATTTCCTTGACAGGGTTAATGCGTTCCCTGTTCTCTTTGTCGATTGCTTATGCATTTTGGATTCGAAACATTAATGCATTGTTATGACAACCCGAAAGGCCGGAGTTAAAGCCAAGATACTATCAACCATCCAGCTTAGCAAGGGGGTGCGCAAGGAGAACAAACTTACTTAGCTGTGTTGGTTGATGAGTAACTTACCAAGTCCTTCGAGGTCTCAAAAGAGGTAGTACAAGTATTGGCAGAATTCAGAGATATGACGCCTATCGAGTTGCCCAAAAGCTTGTCACCAAAGAGAGAGGTGGATCACAAGATTGAACTCGTGCCGAATGCGTAGCTACCCGCAGAGCCCCTTATCAAATGGCCCCGCCCGAGTTAGAGGAGTTGCGCAGACAGTTGAAAGAACTCCTAGATGCAGGGTATATCCGACCATCCAAGGCACTCTATGGTGTACCTATACTCTTTCAGAAGAAGCATGATGGGATGTTTCGAATGTTTATCGACTATCGAGCTTTGAACAAGCTCACTGTGAAGAACAAGTACCCGATCCTGCTTATTACCGACTTGTTCGATCAACTTGGTGGTTCACCAAGTTAGATTTGAGGTCTGGATATTATCAAGTTCGAATAGCCGAAGGAGATGAACCAAAAACTGCTTGTGTGACACGCTATGGTTCGTATGAATTCTTAGTGATGCCCTTCGGTCTCACGAACGCTCCTGCCACTTTTTGTACCCTCATGAACAAGGTCCTATGAGGAATTCCTTACAGAATTTGATTTTTCCACGGAGTACAAACCAGGAAAGGTGAATTTCGTTACCGATGCACTAAGTCGAAGGTACAATATGGAGTTTGTTAGCTTGCCACAGGGACAACTACTAGAGCGCATTAAAAAGGGGTTGTCACATGAGCCAACAGCCAAAATGCTCATTGACTATGCCAAAGAAGGGAGAACCAAAAAGTTTTGGCTCGAAGGGGACTTGCTATATGCTCGAGGACATCGCCTCTATGTGCTTCAGTCTGGAGAATTGCGCAAGAGGCTTATGAGGGAATGTCATGATTCCAAGTGGGCGGGATATCCGGGGATGAACCAAACATTGGCACTGATTGTAGAGAGCTATTACTGGCCGCACATGGTCACAAATGTTGAAGCCTATGTGAAGACTTGTCTTGTGTGCCAACAAGAGATAGAGATGAAAAAGCAGCGGGACTGTTACAACCATTGCCCATTCCCGAGCGACCATGGACTTTATTGTCGGTTTACCCAACACTGACGGATTGTCAAGCATTATGGTTGTTGTTGATAAGTTTTCGAAGTATGGGACGTTATTTCCAGCATCCAAGGTATGTCCAGTCGAGGAGGCAGCTCGTCTTTTCCTCAAGCACGTGGTCAAATATTGAGGAGTGCCAAAAACGGTTATCAGTGATCGGGACACACGATTCACGGAAAGGTTTTGGACAGAGTTATTCAAGTTAATGGGATCAAGCTTGAACTTTTCAACAAGTGTTCACCCTCAAACCGACAGGCAAACTAAGCGAGTGAATGCACTTTTGGAGATCTATTTGAGGTACTATACGTGTGCAACACAGCGCGACTGGCCAAAACTGTTAGATGTGGCTCAGTTTTCCTATAACTTACAACTGAGTGAGGCCACAAACCAAAGTCCGTTAGAGATCGTGACCGGGCAACAACCGCTTACACTCAACACAGTTGTTACCAAGTATGAGGGGCCGAATCCAGCAGCACACAAGTTTGCCAGGGAGTGGCAAGAGCATCACGACTTAGCCTGAGCTTGTTTACACAAGGCAGGGAAGTAGACCAAAAAGTGGGCAGATCGAAAGCGTAGGGACGTGAATTTCCAGGTTGGTGATCTAGTCATTGCCAAATTGATAGGAATCTTGCGTAACCCAACCGTGCACAAAGGGCTTATGCGAAGATACGAGGGTCCGTTCCGAGTTATGAAGTGGGTATGCATGATGGCCTACAGATTAGAGTTGCCACGACCATCCGAGCTCATCCAGTGTTCCATGTTAGCTTACTCAAGCCTTACCATCAAGATGAGTCAGATCCGAATCGAGGCAAATCACATTAAATGCCAGTCGGAGTGAAGATCTCCTGTGAGAATGAGGTTCGAGAGATCTAAGCAGAGAGAGTTATTCGACGACCAGGTTACCGGCCAAGGCACGAATATTTTATTCAGTGGAGGGGACTTCCCAACAGTGAGGGTAGTTGGGAACTAACCGAAGGCCTATGGCAATTCAGAGACCAAGTGGACAGATACCATGCTAGCCGAGTGATGAGGGCATCACCAGATTCAATGAGGGAGAATGTCACGGACTGCGCACCAATGCCTGAGATCAGCACGCATCAAGCTGCCCAAGAAACACTCCACAGCATTTTGGGCCTCTCACCACCTATCCGAATTGGCACAACACTTGGGATTGAAGAGCCTTTCAAAGCAGATATGGCAAGTGGCACATAATCAGGAATATTCCCTTTTGATTCTTTCCATATCCTTTGTAAACTCTTATCATTGTATCTCAACCGTCGATGTAATCTAATCTTAACCGTTGGAGGTAAGGGGCTTCAACTATAAATAGAGGCTTATCCCCACCTCAATTACACACTTCACTTTTGAGGAATACACAGAGCATTCACTCAAATTTCTTCCTTGTCTTTTGTTTTGCCTTTTCTTTCAGAGTTCTTTTGCTTCCGCAAGGATCTAAGAACTTTAGCTTTGATCAGTTTCAAGCTTACTTAGGCGTTGTTGTGATAAAGAAGCGTCTAAGGCCGCACGCTCCAAGCATAAAGTTTTAGGGACGTGACACTTTGGACAAGCCTCTTTATTCTTTTTCTCAAGACGCCCCAAGAGGAGAGTCAGGACTTGCTTTTTATTTCGGTGGTGCCAAGTGGTTGACAGTAGCCTAGGGTGATCACTGTGGTGCATAACAATGCTTATTTGATTTTCATTTTTCATTTTATTTTTTCAAGATTTTCACACTGCAATATTTATATTTTTGGTAATTACACGTTTTTTTCGATAACTTAATTAAAAAAAATTATATTTTGCTCATTTAATTATTCAAAAAATTTTATTTATGTCATTAAACTATTCAAAAAGTTTTTATTTAAGTTGTTTTTAATTTTTGTCAGCAAATTTCAAATAACAATTCGGTAATAGATACAATGGATCAGTATTCCTCGAAAGAACATATTTTAAATCTAAGTTGATCTGACGGTCAATATTTAATATTGAAAAAAAAAAGATGTGTTAATTTTTATTCACAAACTATAAAAAAAGCGCTTTCAATTGATGCAGATTATGCGAACAAAAAAAATTGTATAGTGTAAGAATACTATTAATATTAATGATTGGACTATAATTTTAAACTAAAAAAAGTAAGAAGATTTAATTTTAATTTTAGTGTTTTAATTTTGTAAGTAGAGAAATTATATACGAAATAGAAACACTAAAACTACATATTTTGATCACTTCTTAAACTCTTAAGCTTTTCATTTAATCTTAAATAAAAATATCTTTTAAGCCCTTTAGATATTTTTATTTACCCTATTAAAATCCTCATAATTTAACTGACAATATGTAGAAATTTTGTAAATATTAACCGGATAATGGCAAATTCACCATGTCAAATTCTTTTGAAAAAAAGTTATATAAAAAATAAATAAAATTTTAATTGAAATGATAAAGTTGAGATATTAAAGAGTTTAGATTTAAATTTTATCTTGCATGTATTTCTTTTCTAAATTATATATATATATATATATATATATATATTAAATAAGAAACCACCAATTCAATTGTGTAATTATAAAAATATTGTTACTTTACAAAGTAATTTATATTATTTTGATGATATTTTTATTATTTTAAATATTTTATATAAAAATAAAAAATAATCGTATCTCATTTGTTATTTATATCAAATTTTAATAAATGTAATTTTATTTTTGATCTATTGTGGGTGTTCCAATAACAAATAATTGTAGGCGTAGGTAGCAACTGCAGATTTGGTTGAGCCAAGGCGGAGAAGGAGGCTTTTATAGCCCACTGTCCAATGGGCCCCAAAATCATGTGCTTACACACATTGGGTTGCCTTGTCCCTTAAACTTAATGACAAATCTTTATTTATATAACACTGTCAATAATCTGTGGAAGGCCAGAGCCTGATATAAATAGGAGGCCATTCTCCTCATTTTATATAGAACACAACAAGAGAAAAATAATTTCTCTCTGTTCTCTAAATTTTGGTGTTTTGCAAAATTACACGAGAGGAAAATTCTATCTTGGAGATTGGGTTTTAAGTGAGACCTTCTGTGACCCCTTCAATCTTTCCTGGGAATTGTTCCTATTGTGATTTTCCGAGAAGAGCAATGCCAAATGTGTTCCACCTTCTTTATACGGGAATACGAATATTGAAGTACTGTTAACCTGGGGGGGGCAACGTTCACTACACAATTACACCGATCAAGGCGAATTTGCTTCTAAGGTAGTGGTTCTTCCACGGCACAGTGATTGCTATTTTATTCACACTCAGTTTGGTTTCATGTCAGCATTAACAGTTTTGTTTTGCAGTAGTATATTTCCAACAATTTAGAAGCAAATTATACTACTGTTTAAACATGAGAATCATTTTCGTTTCAGTTGCTGGAACCAACGAATGCTCCTACAAGCAATTTAGAAGCCAAGCTTGGTAACGCGAGCTTGTAACCTAAGTGGGGGCTTTAAGATGATGGAATGTAGGTTTGTCTTTGTTGATTCATATCTCGAGTGGTTTAATTCTGGCTTGCCTATTTCAAGTTGAGAGTTGAGCTTTTGGGACTTGATTATAAATCATGGATATTGTGAAATCCTAAAGGGGCTTAAAGTTTGAATCTTGAAAGAGAAATATATATATATAGATAA
Organism: Kokia cookei; assembly: GCA_039519145.1. Classification (NCBI taxonomy): domain Eukaryota; kingdom Viridiplantae; phylum Streptophyta; class Magnoliopsida; order Malvales; family Malvaceae; genus Kokia; species Kokia cookei. Next base: position 368,252 of record JBBHDX010000686.1, read on the forward strand.
TGAAGGGAAATTTTGCGGGTTTGAATCTCGAAAGATATATATATATAATGAAATTTGGATTTATAAATATGTTGGTAAGATATCGAGACAATTAGTTTGAAAGCATTTAAGTAGTGCAAGAATGTCCCTAAGTAGCATTGGAGCGGTTGCAAGCTCCATTTGTGTTGGCCAATGGGCTATTGCGATCAAAATAGGCTTGGAAGGCTTAGCGAGACTAAGTCAATTGAGTCGTAGCTCGACTGGCATGGATATTAAAGTTCGAAATTAAGATTGAGATGAACCTAGTTCGGTGGTGTTGCATGTGTTACGATTAGCCAAGATGGCCACACCCAATACGGTGACCATGGAGAGGCCGAGAGGGCTTAGATTGTGGATGGTCAATGTGTCTAAATTTCCCATGTTGAGAGCTTTTGGTTTCGCAAGAGACTGTTGGCATAAACCACGTCCAGAGGGACATATCCAATGGGATGTCGCAAGAGTGAGATTGGTGCCACATTCAAAGGGATGCCTTTTGAGTACCTGTGTGTGCTTTGTCAAATGGTTAAGTAGGAAAGTGATTCTTAGTTCGTTGAGGGGGATGGGTCTTAAACCCAGTGGTTGAGGAATTCATGGTGGATACCCAACTTAGTTTCTAAGTTCAATGTGGTCAAACAAAACCATGGAAAGACTCATAGTGTACATTTTACCTATCCCTATGGCGAATGATGTACATGAATAAGAATGAGTTTTTTAACTCTTAATGAATTCATGGCCTAGATTTTGGGTGGTCCTATTGAGACGGACTTGATGAATTCACTGAACTTAAATTTGAGAGGATGAGCTTAATAAAATGCTCTTAATGATTTCATATTCCTTATTTTGGGTGGTCTATATTGAGATAGACTTGATGAAATTACCTATGTAAGTGTGAAGAATTAGCCACCTTCTATAAAAGACATTGGGCCATCTTTCTAGAGCACTTACTAGCATCTCGAGGTGTATTGGCTAAAACTAGTTGAAATATTGCAAAACATAAATTGACTTTGAGATTAGTTGTGTGTCATGAGTTAATCCTTATCTTAACAAGTTCAAGATTCGTTCACTTGTTAAAGAGAAGAATGATCACTTATTTCACAATGTATTAATTCAAATCCACAAGATACTAGTGCTTAAGCGGCTAATTTCACTATTGCTCTTCTCATGTTTACAAAATTTCCAATTCTTTTGCATTAGTGGGGGATTGTTGGTAATGCAAAATAATATCTTTATAATATTTTCAGTTGAGGAAAATTCTCTGACTGTTGCAGAAAATATTTTCAAAATATTTTCAGTTGAGAAAAATCCTCTTATATTTTTGGAAACTGAAACTATATAAATAGGAGGTCATTCTCCTCATTTTATATAGAACACAACAAGAGAAAAATAATTTCTCTCTATTCTCTAAATTCTAGTGTTTTGCAAAATTACACGAGAGAAAAATTCTGTCAGGAGATTTGATTTTAAATGGGACCGTCTGTGACCCCTCCAATCTTTCTTGGGAATTGTTCCTATTATGATTTCCCAATAAGAGCAATGCCAATTGTGTTTCACCTTCTTTATTCGGGTGTACGAATATTGAAGTATTGTGTTAACCTTAGGGGGTAAATTCCACTACACGATTATACCGATTAGGACGAATTTGCTTTTGAGACAGTGGTTATTTCATGGCACAATGATTGCTATTTTATTCACGCTCAGTTTGGTTTCCTGTCAACGTTAACAGATTTGTTTTGCAGCAGTATATTTCCAACATAGATGTGAGGTACCGTATGATATATTTAATTTATTTTTTATCTCAGACTACAATATTTAATCTCATCGTTATTGCTATTTTTACATTAATCGTAAGTAAACATATCATTCATCCAATGTTGATGTGAAAGGAGGGAGATTGATATTATATATAATAATAACAATACTAATAGAGTACCGACAAGCATGGAGCAAGTAGTGTGAATTAGTTCCACTTTCAATTAATGTCATAGTTTAGTGTTGGGTATTGAAATGTTTCCACCAAGACATGATTGCAGTTGAAGAAAAATAGAAGTGCTTCGTAAATGCATAGTCAGTGGTTAAAATCACATTGGATTATTTTATTAGAAATCGTGGGTGGATCGTCTAAGACAAAAACAAAAGACTGGGGTGTGGTATCAGGAGATACGTGGCCGACAATCACTCATATCTCTGGCCAACCCCAGTGGCCATGTCTGTTCAAATATTCAATTTCCAAAAAATAAAAGATAATTTTTTTCAACTGAAAATATTTTAAAAATATTTTTTATAACAATTAGAAGATTTTTCTCAGCTGAAAATATTATGAAGATAATATTTTGTATTACCAACAATCTAAACTCACACTAGATGTCGATACGTGAGTGCACCATTACAGGCTTCATTTCTAGGGACCGTTCCACTCCTCTCCTCTCTTTCCCTCCTCATCTTTCTCATTTTTTTCTTCACGAGAGAACCCATCACCTAAAGAAGTTTCAGTTCCCAAGCTTCTTCACTAAACACCAACTCGTATCAGTGACACTCCGCTCGTCTTAAATAGAATGAATCGACCAACATTGCTGCCAACCAAATCTTGCATCAATAATTAGTGTGTACTCGCCGGTTATTAATTGGCACCCCTTGCCAATTAAAAAACAAAATTGTCAATCATAACTGATAGCTCCTCGCCGGGAGGGGATTAAGGAACCAAATTTGTTGTTTTCACCCCTCGCCATTTCGTGTGTGGGAACCCTTGCCATTTTGGTTTAAAATAAGGGTTGAAAAGACTAAGTTCACTAGCATCCATCATCACACGAAGTATACTGGGTGCCACAATTGATTTTATAACATCTAAGTCATTTAGCATACATAAATCATATACATTTGAGCACACATTCTTCGAGGTACAATTCGTCAAATTTATTCAAGGCATACACCTTACAAGAGTATTGTCCATTAAGTTAATAACATAACTATTGCTAGCCTCCTAAGGCATTTGGCGTATTATTTGACATAGCCACCCTACGCCATAGCAGGCATAATTACGTGGGTCTCTCCAAGGCCTCTCCTCTCCATCTTTCTCGTCTCCCTTTTTAAAGAATAATCTATAGAGTTGTCAAAACAAGCCCGAATTTGACAATTCGTTTGTGTTAATTTGAGTCTAAATTAATTTAAGTCTGAAGTCGAAAAAAATTCGAACTCGAAAGAAATCGAGCCTAATAAAAGTCAAGTCCATAAGAGTTCGAGTCCAAGATAAATCTAATCCAAAACTCAAAAAACTTGAATGTATAACTAGATCAACATAATAGACATTAATAATTAATATAATTTTATGATATTACTTACAATATAAATAAATGACGTTTATTTATTTTATGAAAATTTGTTGATAAGCATTATATATTTATATTAAAATTTTATTAATCGTATAAGTAATTAATAATATTTTTATGTTAAATTATAAATTAAAATAAAATTTGTTGACGGTTATTTGTGTAGGATGCTAATACGACTTTATTATACTAAATTTTGGATGAGTTAATTAGAATATATGGATCGATGTTGTTCATTCTGTTGATTGGTGTTGTTTATGAGTATGTTTGAGGGTTATTGGGAACTGAATATGAGCATGCTCCATTTTGTAAATTCGTATGCATAGGATTATTTGCATTTGCATTTGCATTTGCATTTGCATTTGCACTGTGGTTAGTACATGATTGTGAAGAGAAGGAAATTGGATTCGACAGTTAAACTACATTCACTTAATTTGGCGGTAAATCTGTAATATCGTTGGGAGCTGGACTGCATAACATTCGAGTGGTCTATGATCACTTTAAGGTGTATCGGTTGGACGGGTTCATCATAACTCGAAATTGGTTTGTAGTAGATGGAAAGGTCTAGTGTACCTTATTTGGTTTGCAGGATGGATGGAGTTGGTTTGATTGGATGGTTGGGTGGATTTTTCCTTACATTCGTCATGCATTCGAGTATATCCCATATATATGGTTGATTGTAATCCTTGTAAATTGAATTATTTATTCGATGTGTTTAAGCTATCACGAGTTATTCGAGATTTTTGTATGTTTGATCGCATGTCTCTCATTGTCTATTTACATTTGTTTGACTCATATTGAACGTCGTAACTCACACTCTTAATTTAATATTTTTCAAATAATCTACGAAATTAGATCTCGAACATGAAAAACAGATGTCTCAAAATTTCTCGTCACACTCATATTGAGCGTCATAGGCTTTTTTTAATTACATTATAATATAGGAGAAGAAACAACACGTTTATGGGGCCAAAAACAGTGCATTAAGTTTTGTTGACTTCCATTTTCCCATGAAATCCTCGGATTAATTAATGTAATATGTCATGTTATGTCAAGAGATAAATAAGTCATTTTTTTTTTTTGAATGAATTATGAAAGGAAGATAAAATCATAACAGAAACGTGAATAGTACGACTCGAACTTAAATCATACTCGAAACAGTGAACACCTTAACCATTAAATTAACACACAAAGTTCGACAAACGAAACTTATTCTCTTACATATTTAAGTTAATTTGCTCATATTTCACCATTTCAAAGTTATGCTTATACTTGTTCAACAAAAATACAAATTGCCATGAAGAATTTGCTACATATGTGCAGTGGCGATTTCACATTAAGGCTCGGGGATCAAGTTTAATTTTTTTTAATTTAGTCTTTTGTAAATTTACATTATGATCCTCTTATAAATATAAGTAGGTCTTTTAAAGTTTAAGATTTTTGCAATTTTCACCTTTGTATATATATATTATAATCCCCTTAAAATGGTAAATTTTTAATATATGCCCTTTATAATATATAAAATTTTATATTAGTAATAGTAAAATTATACTTTGACCCCCTTAAAAATGATAAAAATTTAATTTAACCCTTTAAAAATAATAAATATATAAACTTTTAAAATGATGAAATTATATTTATATTATCGTAAAAATATACAATTTAATTTCAACCTTTCAAAAATATTTTGACTCAGCTATTTCATATGTGTATGTTGTAATTAACTAGTATGGCTAAATGATTGTGTTTTCATTTTATTTACGATACATAAATGTTCTTTGTATATATCACATATAATTATTTTTATATGTTTGAAAACACTTATGGATCTTAATTTATTAATTTAAATAAAGATTTATTATATGTATCTATAGACGTTGGTACCCTCAATCATAAAAGAAAAAAAAATGAATTATTAGACGTAGGTGGCAATCCTTGAGAATTTATGCAACAAATATATGAAATAGATATGTTTTCAAAGTGCAACAACTAACCAACCACCAAACTTATTTTAACATACTCTGCAAACAGAAGCGAAATCAGAAAATTTTTTAAGGGATAAAATCAAATTATATATTTTTATAAAAATAAAAAATGTAATTTTATCATTTTAATATTTTATATATTTATAATTTTTAAATAAATAAATTAAAATTTTATCATTTGAGGAGCTAAAGTATAATTTTATCATTAAAATTTTCAAAATTTGAGGAGCCTAAATGAAAATTTTTCATTTTAGGGGATCGGAGCCCTTGCCAACCCCCTCTAGGTTCGCCACTGTCTGCAAATAATATGTGAGTTTCCGCCTTTTATGTTTGGTTAAACTACACCTAATGTCATTAAATTATTAATAAGTTTGCATTTTAGTCATTCAACTTCCAAAAATAGCGAAATGGTCATTGAACAATTCTAAAGTTTTCATTTAAGCCAATTGAAAGCCCTCTTTCCCTTTTTCTTCTATTCAGTTTTCTTTTCTTTTCTTTCATGAAGTAGTTTCAAACATCACAAATCTGTGAACAAAAATTCAAACGACTTTCTTATCCAATCTCCAACGATTGTAGAATGATCGCTTAACGCTTGCTAGTTGGACTTTAAAAAAGAACTTAACAACCTAGTGTCTTAAAATAAAAACTTTCGAATGAGTCAATGTCTTAAATGAAACTTTTGATTAGTTCGGTGATCATTTTATAACGTTTTTAAAATTGAGTGGCAAAAACAAAAACTTACTAATAATTTAATCACTTGAATACGATTTACTCTCTCTTTTTTTTCCTTTTTGGAACATAACATTCATGTGTTGTATATATATTTAAGGATAAGGGTAGTGGTTATTTAAGAAATAAATGTGAGTGACACGTCATCAATAATTCAATTTGATAATATTGAAGTGTTGAGTTTGTAGTCATGGGATTTCATCATTGAATTGATTGGAAAAAAGCAGGAAGACGCCAAGACAACAGGAACACCATCTCATGATGTAACAAAATTCAAACATAAATTCCAACTCAGGGACTTAAACTAATTCAGTGACCCATATGTTGTGGCCATACCACTTCAAACACCACTTCTGCCCAACGTCACCCTGCTTTTCGCCGTATTCACACATACACTCAACATCGCCCTGTCAACCACTGTAAGAATCAATATCCGATAACAAGGTATTAATAAGTTGGTAAAATTTTCAGCATTATGAATTTAACTGAGCAGTAGGGAAATAGAAATGGTCTTAACCGATGCGTGGGGAGGACCACATGCCCCACAGCCGCTAAACCAGCTGGCTTGGAATTGACCCGTGTTTGATGATGCCTACTGTTTACTCCGCCATCACCGTTGGCCGGCTACGAGAGATTGACCCTTCTGGTCCCCAAATAGAGTAGGTTTCAAATGAAGAGGGAACAACTTTCGGTCGGAGGGGTTGTTATTCTAGTTTCCAATTTTGATGAAATTTGGATAAAGTGGGGTTCATTTTAACATTAACCAACCAGAGCCAACGGGGGACACCATTTTTAGTGGCATTTCATCACCCCAATTAACAACAAACTACGTATGGATTTATATTTAACACAAACCAAATTGAAATTGAAAGACAATTAATTATTTATGTATTTAAGGAAGGCATCAATTTGCTTTTTATAATCTTTCATCATTTATATTTTAACAATTTGACTGTTAATTGACTTACATCTAGCAGCCCACACCCCTCAAAATGGCAAAAATATCATTTTGGTCCCTTTAAATGTTTAAAATTATAAGTTAATTTAATGGTAAAAATATGTTTTCCCTCCTCTTAAGATGATAAAATTTTGGTTTAATCCCTTTAAAAGTTCTAAAATGATAAGCATATACAATGACAAAATTGTACTTTGACCCCTTTTTAAAATTTTATAATTTAATTTTGACCACCCAAAAATAAATTTCTAGCTTCGTCCCTGCATGTAAAATTGCAAATCAATCTGATATCTCTATCATATCGATATAAAATGTTGTGTGTGTATATATATATTACAAGGTTTTAAGTTTTTTAATGTATTCACATTATAAAAAATTGACATGTGGTCAAAGGCGAATCTAGAGAGGTTGGCGAAGGCTCCAGTCCCCCTAAAATGAAAAAAAAATTCATTTAGGCTTTTTAATATTTTAAATTAGTAAATGTAAAATTGTACTTTGCCCTCTAAAAATAATAAAATTTTGATTTAGTCTTTTAAAAATTACAATTTAATTTCGATCCCCTTAAAAAAATTCCTAACTTCGCCCCTGCATGTGGCAAGTTTAGAAAGTAGGCATTTGTGGAGGAGAAATTTGCAACATAAACTCATCCGTCTTTTTATATAATTTTTAATGGTGTTTTGCAAGTTAGATTTTCATAGTAAGTCCTTCCAATTTGCTTATATTCAATCATTCAACTTACTCTTTTATATAATAAGCCATGGTAATTTTTAAAACCTTTTAAATTTTTTTTTAAATTTTATCACTACTTTTACAAATTAAATACACTATTAAAATTAAAATAAATACTTAAAAACATAAATAATGTTACAATAAATTATTTAGTGATCACAATATTTTAATTTAATTAACAATCTACATTAAGAAATTAGTTATTAGAATTAAGGTAGAAACTATATTAAAATAGAAGTTCACACAATCTACTATTATCATATTTATATTTTAAAAATAATTTCAAAATATTATTTATTTAAATTCAGTCTAGCATCAATTATCATGTTTTTAAAATTAAATTAATATATTATTATGTTTTAATTTTACAAACACATTATTACGAAACATTGCAAAATTTATGAAAAATCTTAGAAATAATTAAATATAATTTAATTAATACATTAAATCAACTCGTGCCAAAAGTAGTTAATATAATTTAACGGTTGAAAGTTTTTTTTTACAAAATAAATAATTAAAAAGATTTTCTTTACTTCAAACTTAACATGCATAATTTACATGTATGAAAAATGAAATTCCATAATTTCATTATTAAAATATTAATCGTAAAAAAAATTATGAAAGAGTGTAAAACCATGTTAATTTTGCACCAATATAAATGAATCTTTCCCTTATATATATATATATATATAATTCTGTTAAGGTTATAATTTTTTTTGAATAATCTCATTATAGATTCTAATCATATATGATATTTTTAATACAATGTCTAAATAAAAAGATAATATACTTCAACACACTCAAATACCTTTTTTTTTAATACATTGGTGTAGTCAAACCATCCTTTGACAAAGCACACACACCTTACACACATAAATGCTCGAACCTAGATCCCCTAGAATAAACAACATCCTCTTAATCACTGAAACTACTCATTGAATTCATCTATAGTTCACCTTTTTAGGAAATAATTATAAGTATAATAGTTATTTCAAATATAAAAAACTATAATTAGTATCAATTAATGTAAAGTATAATAGACTAATAATTGCAATATTTTAATAGAAAAAATTTGGAAAAAGTCCACATAAAGTTGACATAGTATGAATTTCAAACATTGGCACTTAAAATTAGGACCACAATTTTTCCTATATATAGGGTCTTGTTGGCTTTACTAGAAGTATTTATGGGTTAGATTAGGCTCAGACCAGATCAACATCTTAGATCCATTCAAATGACTTATTTTATTATTTAAAAAATAATAAAAATTATTTTTATTTAAATTTAATTATAAAAGTGTATACATATTAAAATAAAAAAAATTATATTTGGTATTCTTTTCAGATAATAAAATGAATTAAGAGAGATTAAAATTAAAAAATTTAAACCCAAACCTAACCCGAAATGAAGTAAACCAAGTGAATTGATAGATTCATAAACACTTTTACCTATAATTCATTCTTTTAGCACTAAATATATATTTTTTATTTTAATAAGATCTATTAACCTTGAAGCATTACTAATAAAGATTGCATAAGTTGATTTATTTATACTATTTATAATTTTTTTATTGAATTAATGTTACTCATCAATTGAGTTTCAACTCAATTAAAGAATTATTAAAAAATTATTTTACTTATAAAATAAATTATATAATTATGAAAGTATTTTTATCTTATTCCATATTTTATAAATCAATAAATATTTTTACCATAATGAGACTTGAACCAACAAAACTATACATATAAAATTTTTACTTTTATCATTTAAATCAAAACAATTCTCAATTTTAATGTAAAACTTTAATACATATATTTGTTACTTGGGTGTGCTTAACGACATTTAAAATTCAATTGAACATCCAAGTTGGTATTTAAAACACATTTAAACTATCGTGTAGGATTGTCGTTAGGAAAGTAACGGAGCCTAACGACAGATTGATCACTTCGTAACAAAACGATAACGTAAGTGATTAAAACGTAACATTTCAAATATAAGTGACTAAAATGTAATCTGAGACAAACAAAAGTGACTATTTTTAGAATTTACCCTAACTAAATATTTATACGACAATTGTTTGATTAGTGGACGCCAGATCTGAGTTTTGGAATTTAATTCTTTAGTACAAACATGTAGTTTCTAGTTTCAATTTTTTGCTGGTGTGTGTACGTAATTAATATTTATTTATCATATAATAAGTACAAGGCATAATAATTTATTTTATTTTTCAATTAAAAATATTTTAGATTTTAGCTCTTCATTTTTTGGTTTCTCTCAAATTTCCCAAAATGGTGAAAAAGTCATAATCTATAAAATTCAGTACCTATAAAATTATAATCTAGTAATTCTATACATAATCTTTTAGCTTATTAAACAATGCCTTAGTTTTAATATTCTTCATGTCGAAACCATCTTTTTTGGAAAACGATGTGTTTCGAAAATTTATTTTAATGTTGGAAAATGAGAGTTGCCACCAATATTTTATTCGGTGTGATTGGATCACCACAAAACGTTTTTAAAAAACCGTTTTGAAAACATGTAGGTCTTCGAAATCCAGAAAAACAGGTTCGGGAGTCGATTACGCATGAGGAAGGATTAGCACCCTCATACGCCCAAAATCGGTACCGTATTGATTATTTTCGGGTCTTGTTTGTAAAATTTTGAAATCTCGAATAAAGTTTAAAATACGATCCTTGAATGCATGAGTTTCGTTTAAGAGAAATCGAGTTTGTTTGGAAGTCCCGCTATTTCAAAGTGATCAAGGAAGAAAGTTACGTCCAGTGAGTTAGGACATAACATTTCGAGATCCAGAAATAACGAGCTTTCTTTCGTTGTGAAAAAAATTTTAACAGTTTTGAAAAGGATGTTCAATTATCTTGTTTTAAAGAAAAAGTCGCACCTAGTAAGTTTAGGTACAAATTTCCAGAATCAGAGATAAAGAAACATTGCCTCGATTTAAGGGTATTAGATTATTTCGAAAGAAAGTCGCGCCTAGTAAGTTAATATGCAAATTTTTCAAAACTCGAAACAAAAGAATGTTGCTTTCATTTTAAAGTTTTTTATGAAAACAATTTTGAAAAAAAAATAGGTGGGTTTAATACGAATGAGCAATTAATAATGGATATTCGATAACACGAAGCAAAAATAATTAAGCAGATAAATGATATAAAAATCATAAACACGCAATATGAATGCATAATAATTAAAATTTAAATGCAAATGTTAATGAGGAAGAAAAATAAAACTATCGGAGTCGAAAATGAGACTGTTGGCTACGGGGGTAAAACGGTAATTTTGGATGCTCGAGGGTGAAATGGTAATTTATGGAAGGCTCGAGGTCAAAAATGGAATTTTTGGATATTCGAGGGTAAAATGGTAATTTTTGGAAGGTTCGGGATAAAAAAATGAAGTTTTTAGACATTCGGGGGTAAAATGGTAAATTTTGGAAGGTTTCGAATAAAAAATGGAGTTTTTAGACATCCGAGGGTAAAATGGTAAATTTGGAAGATTCGAGATAAAAAATAGAGTTTTTAGACATTCGAGGGTAAAATGGTAAATTTTGAAAGGTTCGGGATAAAAAACGGAGTTTTTAGACACCTGGGGGTAAAATGGTAATTTTCAAAAGTTTCGGGGTCAAAAATGGAATTTTAAAGAAGTTTGTGGGTCAAAATATAATTTTTGGATAGTTTAGGGACCTTCAGGGTAATAAAACCAAAAACAAGTGACACGTGGCAGCCCCTCAGGCCTCCTGAAGAGTAAGGACTAATTTGAAAACCATGAAAAAATTTTGGGTCAATTTTGTAATTAAACATAATTTGATTTAAGGATTAAATTAAAATAAATTGAAAATAAGAGGGACTATCTGCATAAATAAACCAAAATTATGACACAGGGTAGCTCCTGATGCTTTCAAAAGGTCATGGGACTAAATTGAAAAAGAATGAAAATTCTTGGGCAAATTTACAATTAATTTAAAAGTACAAAAAGGACCAAATTGAAACAATCAAAAAATACGAAAGGACCTAATGCATAAATAACTCATTTCATAAAAACACGCGGATCCTAGGTCGGGTCGGGTCGGATTTCGAGTCAGCCATGGGTAGAGGTCTGAAACAGCATCGTTTTGGCACCTAAGATCAGACACCAAAACGGCGTCGTTTGGATGTGGGTACTTAAACCAAGTTTTGTTTCAAATTTTTCATTTTGTCTTTCATTTCTAAAAAAAAGAAAAAAAAAAACCCCTCTTCTTTTTGCTCTCATGGTCTCCCCATGTCCGGCCATCGAGAACCCATGTCCGGTCGCCTCCGTTGCAGCCACGCGCTGCCGTCGCATGCCGATTCGTCGTCGGTCATTGCGTACGTTCCACCATCCAACATGCACGTACTGTCTTAGTCACACGCGCCGTCGTTATATGGTCACTGGTAAGTGAGTCGTTCTATTCTTCTTTCATTTCAAAAACATTTTTTTGTTGTTCCATCCAAACTCTCTCGTTTTTCACTCAAAACCTAGGTTTTATCCTTAAACCAGAAATCGTGGGTTCATTCCAAAAAACCAGATTTGGGTTCGCAATGTATGAGATAGTAACCAAATTAAAAAAAAAAAAGCATTTTGATTTCTATTTCCAAAACAAGAGGTCCATTTCTTTGATTCATTTTTTTATTATAATATTAAGTTCCCATTTTGCTTCGGGTTTAACTTTTGTTTTATGTTTCCTCTTTTTTGCAAATCTATGTATGATGCGACATGGTCAACGTCCGGTGGTGGCTTCGACATGATTTTCGGCGACAGCGACGGCGACGTTAACCAAAGGGCGTAACCTCTCACTGACCTTTCGAGTTTTTTGTTATTATTATTATTATTAATTATTACAATTACTATTATTAATTAATGTCATTAATATTATCCTATTATTAATATTATTATTAAGGCTATTTATTAACAAAAAAAAGGGGTAATAAATATTGATCGAATGTATTAAATATAAGCATTAATGTATATTGGCAACTGATGAGTTAGAGATTTAAAGTATAAATTGCAGTAAACATGCATTGAATAGTACCTCGCTGATTTTTATGCTTGAATATCCTTGGTTGCTTCGTGTATCTAATGGTCTATTCTTGCTTGGACACTGCTTCTTGATTATGATTCTTTAATATACTCTATAATATTATTAGAGAGCTGTTCTTGTATTGACTTGTAATTTTTCAAAAGAAAACACCAAAAAAGGACTCCTCTCACAGGGTGTTTGAATCTGGTTTTATAACTAGAATTACAATGATTCTGTTTTGTTTTACATAACTAAATGTATGTCTAATCTCCTTTGCAGGTTGCAGCAGTGGCGGCCATGGAAGATGCAAGTTGAAGCTGGAGGTGCAACTTGGTGATGACATGGCACACTTTGGTTGGGCATGGAAGGAGGCAACAGTAGTCGCACTTAGCATATTAGGGATTTGGGTGTAATGGGTTTTGAATTTTGGGCCATTTGGGTTGTTAGGATCGGGCCCGTTTAGGTCCATTAGTATTTGGGTCTGAGTTGGGTATTGGGTTAACCGAACTTGGCCCAATTGGGCTTGTAAATTTGGACATGTAATTTGGACTTTTGTAATTGGACTTTATAATAATTTTTTTAAATTTGAAAATAAATTTAAATTTAAAATTAATTTAATTCAAATTTAAAATAAATCTAAATTTAAAATTAATTTAAAAGGGGCCCAGTCAAAATTGGACTCCAACAGCTACCCCTCTTTGCTCGTTGCTGTGTAACGGGATCAGAGCAAAGACCCAAAAGAAAGTCCAATTTTGTCAAGTTCTATTTCTTAGCTGATCTTTCTTCAATTAGTCCACCCTTCACTGCATCCACCTTTCCACTTCTTCGGTGTGGTGGTTCCATCCCTCTTTAAGGTAATCTTCAAAAAGATAAAATTTGCTATTGTAACTTCACTCCATTCTATTGAAATTGGAATTCGCCATCGTAGTCTTTGAGTCTGGTTTCATTGATTTGGCCTTCTTCTCAGTATCTCATCAGGAAGATGACCGCATCGCTTGTTTTGATCCACTTCTCTGTGTTTCATTAGGAAGACGGATTTGGTTCACTTCTCCATATCTTATCAGGAAGTTAACCATTTTATTGCTTCGACTTGCTTCTCAGTATCTTATCAGGAAGCTGGGGTTCGAAGATTTGCTCACATCGAGCGTGAGTTTGATTTGGTCTTCTTCTCAGTATCTCATCAGGAAGATGACCGTGTCGTTTGTTTCAATCCACTTCTCTGTATCTCATCAGGAAGACGAATTTGGTCCACTTCTCAGTTTCTCATCAGGAAGCTAACCATTTTATTGTTTTGACCCGCTTCTCAGTATCTCATCAGGAAGATGGGATTCAAAGATTTGCTCACATCGAGCGTGGGTTTGATTTGGTCTTCTTCTCAGCATCTCATCAGGAAGATGATCGCGTCGTTTGTTTCAATCCGCTTCTTTGTATCTCATCAGAAAGACGAATTTGGTACACTTCTCAGTATATCATCAGGAAGCTAACCATTTTATTGTTTCGACCCGCTTCTCAGTATCTCATCAGGAAGCTGGGATTCGAAGATTTACTCATATCGAGCGCTGAGTTGGTATACGCCTTTTTATTACTTCGACCTTCTTCTCAGTATCTCATCAGGAAGCTAACCATTTTATTACTTCGACCTGCTTCTCAGTATCTTATCAGGAAGCTGGGTTCGAAGATTTGCTCATATCGAGCGCTGAGTCAGTATACTTCTCTGTATCTCATCAGGAAGCTAACTATTTTATTACTTCGACCTACTTCTCAGTATCTCATCAAGAAGCTGGGGTTTGAACATTTACTCATGTCGAGCGCTGAGTTGGTATACTTCTCTATATCTCATCAAGAAGCTGACCATTTTATTACTTCGACCTACTTCTCAGTATCTCATCAGGAAGCTGGGGTTCGAAGATTTGCTCGCTTTGAGCCTCGTTTCATTGATTTGGTCTATTTCAATTTACCCCAAGCTCGGGGTAAGAGATTGGTTGATGATGATCTGCCCCGGCTCGGGGTAAAAGATTGGTTAACGATGTAGCTTCACTCCATTCTACTGCAACTTCAGGGAGATTGAGATTTGTTGCTGTAGTTTTATTCCAACTTCGTATTGTTTTTAATCCGACTTTACTGCAACTTCAAGAGGATAGGAATTGATGTTAAAGCTTCATCTTGCTCTTGCTGCAACTTCAAGAAGATAAAGAGTAGTCATTGTAGTTTTGATTAGATCCACTACGACTTCAAGATAGAAGTTTCACCATCGTGGATTCGACCTTTCTCGTCATGTTTCTAAGGTATCGGGTTCGCCATTGCGACTTAAACCTTTCCCCTTCAAATCTTCGTGGTACTGGATTCGCCGTTGCAACTTAAATCTTTCTCTTCTTGTCTTCTGAGATTCACGGTCCGCCGTTGCGATTTAAACCTTTCCCTTTTGTATCTTTGTGGAACTAGATCCGCCGCTGCGGTTTAGATCTTTCCCTTTATGTCTCTGAGGTATTATGTCCGCCATTACGACTTAAACCTTTCCCTTGTGTCTTCGTGGTAATGGATCTGCCGTTGCGACTTAGATCATTCCCTTCATGTCTTCGTGGCACTGGATCCGCCGTTGCGGCTTAGATCTTTCTCGTAATGTCTTTGAGGTACAAGGTTTGCCATTACGACTTAAACTATTCCCTTTCATATCTTTACGGTACTGGATCCGCCATTGCAGTCTTAAATCTTTCCCGTCATGTCTCTGAGGTATAAGGCTCGCCGTTGTGACTTAAACCCTTCCCTTTTGTATCTTTGCGGTACTGGATCCGCCGTTGCGGTCTTAGATTTTTCCCGTCATGTTTCATGCTGTTGAGACCTGTAGAATATGCTCAAATGGGCCTCTAGGTAGGCCAGATTGTTTAAGATGCGATGATCAGGATGAGTCAAATGCTCCTAAATAAATGAGTACGAATGATAAATGCAAAATGTCATCTTTGAGAAATGATTTTATTTCAGTCCTTAGGTTGACATTGTTCGTTGTTTGTCTAAGTCCTATCATTGATGTGTTATCATGTTTTATGCATGTGTATCATTGTCGTGAAACTTAGGTAGTCGTAATTTGGACTATTTGTTTTGAGACCTTTCTAAGCCTCGGGTTATCTCCAACTAGTGGTCCTATTTCAGATCGCTGTAATATTTAGAAATTTTCCAGAACAATATGCAAAAATCCTTTTATTCCTTATATCGTTTAGACCACTAACCATTATTTCAATGCAAAAATGCTTGCATAGGGTTATAAGATGGATGAATTCGAATTTGATTGAAAACAAAGGTAGTATAAATGAAAACATCGTTTGGTTCATTAATCGTTATTTTGATGCGAAATTTGCTTGAGCATTGTCGCAAGGCGAATGAAATTTTATTGGAGGTAAAGCTCACATGAATGGAAAGATTAAAAGTGACCCATATTGGTCAAAGGATGTCAAATACAAAGTGAGCAAATAGTAGGTTTAGGTGGATGAATTTTATTGGAGGCAAAGCTCGCATAAATGAAAAGATTAAAATCATTAGTCCACTGGCTGTTATGCAAGCGTGCTTGAACATGGTTACGAAATGGATGAAATTGAATTCGATTGAAGGTTAAAGCTTGCATGAATGAAAAGGTCATTGGTTCATTAATCATTGTTTTGATGCAGAAATGCTTGGACAAGATCGCAAGGCGAATGAATTTCATGGAGGCAAAACTCACAAAAGAATTAAAAATGACATGTATTGGTCATAAGGCGAACAAAGAATGGAGTTAGGTATCCTAGATATCAAAGTACAAGCTTCAGTGAGCAAACTCGGCGAAGACCATTCTGAGCTTGACATGTGTTCATGAAACTTAGAGTACTTTGTCAATGCCTCAAGGTGTAAAGCTTCTCTACGTTACTACTTTTGAGAGAGAGGACCACTTTCTGCCCCTTTTTCCTTATTCAAATTTGAGCCGCCCTTTTAGGTTTTCAACTCAGGTCTCATTAGGTTTCGAGATGCCCTTTACGAGTTTTCACCTCGACCTCTCCTTTTCTTTTTATTTTTTTCTTTTTTTTTATTATTTTATTTTTCTTTTTTTCTTTTTTCTTTTTCTTCTTTTTTTCTTTTCTTTTATTCATTGAATCCAAGTTCACAAAGTTGGTCATGTCTTTGCCATTCATTTTGATCAAAATCAAAACTACTCCAAGAAACTTTCTTCATCTCATGGGACCTTTCCAAATTTTGACATCCTTTTTACTTGGAAGTCTTTTGTAAGCAAGATCCTTTTCAAAACTAGAGCTCTCTCGTGGAGTTCTATAGAATGGATCTTTCTTTGTCGTAAACCTTTGTCATCTGGTCATGACTTTTAGGATTTTTTAGTTGACTGCATCTGGATTAGATCCATTTTCCTTCATTAACTCTAACAAAATCTAGAGGGAAAGAAACTTGCCTTTAATTGGTAGGACGACTTTCATTCTAGTGAGAAAAATGTTGCCTCGATGGATGTTTTGATAGAAGCCTGATGGTGAATTTTCATGTCGAGCCTTTGTAGGTCTCTTGCTATGAATCTAATAAATTTTTTGTTGTCTTTATCGGTTCCCCTCCCCATTTTTGGCGATGTGGTGCTGAGTCATTTGAATTGACTGCAGACTTTGCTATCGTGCCGTTGCACATTAGAAACTCTTTTGCAAAGTTGGTTGAATGGTGTCTATGCTTCACATAGAAAGAAGCCTCAACATGAAAAGATGATGGAGAATTAATTTTCAATATACCCTTTGCGAGTTTTGATCCTGACTTTTTCTTCCTTTTTTTTATTGGGTTTTAAAATGCCTTTTGCGGATTTTCGACCCATTTTCTTTTTTTTCTTGCTTACACGTCGAGTCTCAATTTCTCAAGTTTTTGTTGAATTCGATTACATTTTTCCTTTTATGGGTGCCTGGGTGTCACAACATCGGTTCCTTAAACCTGGCATGCTTTAATAGGATCATGCAAAAGACCTTTGGATTCTCGAGGAAGCTTGCCTTGTTTTTACAAAGACTCATGTCTCGATTTTTACTTAAAATCACGACTCTTCAAGATAATATTTGTTTCGTGTCTTGCTCAAACATCCGTAGCAGATCGAGAGACGAGTTACATTCTTGGTCATTTTTAAAGCCTCAAAGTTTTTCTGGACACATGTCTTACTCAAAAGGGTTTAAATCAATAGTAGTGTTGCTCATATCTTTGATATCAAGGGACCCAACATAAAGAAAAAGAGGATCCAAGGAATAATCGAATGAAAGAATGATTAATTGTGGAATGAATGAATGAGAATAATGGTAAAGTATTTGCCAAATGGGACAAAAACAATGCATCATTTTTATTGAAATAAAAGATAGTAGTCATTTGCCATTTATAAAAGGATCCCTATTACTCTCGAGCTTAGAGTGATAAGTGTATTCTAAATATTTTCCTGGAAAAGTCTTAAAAACTACAGGAAACTCCTCCACAGTCTAGTTGTCCAAAACACTTTCAAGGGTGTAGGGACGAACTCTCAATAGGTTCCATTCTTCACTTGACTTTTTCTCAATTTTTTTTATCATTCCCTATTTTGATTTATCATATTTCTACTCATCTTTTATTTAGGGTAAATGACTCACTCTTACACTAGTGTTTCAATCATGTGGGGTCTTATTTAATGCACGAAATGCAAATGCATATGAAATGATAAAATGCATGCAACAAGGCATTGATTCTTGGTTTCATTCCATTAGAAAACTTTACTAGATAGCAAATTCTTTTACATGGGGCAGATGCATGTATGGTCGTGCCTTAATTCTTAAAGTCTTAATCTTCCAACCTAATTTTCATCTTGACCCCGATTTCAAGTTTAAATTGTCAGTCTTGCACTTGGTGGAGTCATTGCTTGCGACATGACCCCTATCTCAGACTTGCCCCTAAGCGCGTTGAAGCAATTTATTTATGTCCAATTATTTTTGGCAATTTCGTCTGTCTTTGAACAGTCATAAATCCCGTCAACAGAGAGTAGTTTTCAGAGAATTCTCGATAAGACTTTTTCGACTTTTCAAACGGCCACGAGACCATACTAACAAAAGTCGTGAACCAATACACCTTCTTTTACCCCTTATTCGATAAGTGCTTAGTGACTAAGATTACTAGAACATAGTGATTCTTTTGTCAGGTCTGATAAACAAATCTGCAACCACATCCTCTTACATGCCCCAATACTCTAAGGAAGACTATCAATGTATGTTTGAGCTGAAAATTTTTCATCTGAGTGCTATGTCTTGTAAGTTTTCCAAAGCAAAGTACTTGTTCTCTTATTTTTCCTTGATCAGGGTCGCGACCTAATGCTCGTTTGTCTAGGGTAGACCTTATCAACTTGAGTTCTTGGGCAATGGAGCAATGTAGTGTCCATGTCTCTAAAGGTGAAGCAACTAAGTTGAATCCCATTACTGTGTTAAGACTCGAAAAAAGCGCATCCCTACTTTAACCTTAAGTAGGAAAAGACTATCTCCATATTCAAAGTAGGCTTTATTATTTTGAATCCTTGGGCAAAAAGGTAAAGCGATTTATTCTTCTATCGTGGGCCCCATGTATTCCTCTCCAAATGCGAAACCATTAGAAGTTGAACCCCAATACTAAGTGAGAGCTCGGGACCTATGCCTATTCTTTTTATCATCAAGTAAGTCAACATATTCATGATTGGATATCCGCCTCATTTTGTCTTCCATGCTTCTTTCAGCTCTAGCAAACTGCTATGGCTTTTATGTACTTGGGTGTAATCTTGAATCCCTGACATGCATTCCTTCGATAGGTCATCACCTTTATCTTTGACCATATATGCACAACCACATTGATTTCTACCTCATCAAGGAATTACGTTTTCTTATGACCAGTTCTCTATTTGATAATAGAACATGAATCAACATTTTTTTTTATGATAATGCAATGCAAACAAATTCAAAATATATTGCAATTAAAAACAAAAAATATAACTGTGTCTCTTACCTTGCTCGAGTAACCACTGAAGGTTTGGCACAATCTCACTCAAGGTAGGCTTGTATAAAATTACACAAGTTAATAAAATGTGCTGCTTATGAATGGATGAATGCATAAGCCAGGTATTGACTTATAGCTCAATTCTATTAGAAAAACCTTACTAGAAATCAAATCCCTTTACATAAAACAGATATGTATATGGTCGTGTCGCGGTGTTCAAAAGACTTAATCTTCGCAGAAAGTCATTTAAATACTCTTGGCTCATCTCTAACTTTCGGTCCATAATATCATTTTGAAAAGGTTGAGTGGTCAGTCACTTCTCGTACTTAGGCCAAAACTCAGATGATTACACGATCTTTGTTTTTGTTTTGCTCATCTGGTAGAGCATCGATTTTCGTTCTTTTGTCACGTAAGCTCGACCATATTGTCTTCTATTTCATCAAGGTATCTGTTTTCTTATGACCAGTTTTTCTATTTAGTAATTGAGCTTAGAACTATACCTCTCTTTGTAATGAAAATAGATTCGAAATGAACAAGTTAGTGTAATTAATACAGGAATGAAGCTTGGAATAAATTGCAATTAAAAGCAAAGAAGCAAGAATGTAACTGTGTCTCTTACCTTCTTAGTGCAACTACTGAATGCTTGACACAATTCTACTTGAGATAGACTCTCAAGGAATTAAGTGCGAGTTAATAAAAAGTGTAGCTTATGAATGCATGCATGCATGAGAAAATATTGACTCATAGCTCAATTCTATTAGAAAATTTTACTAGAAAACAAATTCCTTTACGTAAGACAGATACGCATATGATTGTGTCTTAGTGTTCAAAAGCCTTTAATCTTCGTAGGACATCTTCCAATTTCGCCCAAGTTCGTCCTTTGATTTTCGATCCCAAAATGTCAACTTAAGTGATCGGTCACTTTTTGTAGTTGAGACAAAGTTTGGTTCGTTGTATGGTCTTTGTTTCTATCTTTCTCGACTGGCTAATCATTGGCTTTTTGCCTTTCTTTTCTTTTTTTGACCATATGCGCGCGACCGTATTATTTTCCACCTTATCAAGGAACTCGTTTTCTTATGATCAATTTTCTATTTAGTAATTGAGCTTTAGTCTATGCTCGTCTTGTATGAAGATGTAATGCAAGCGATAACTTAAAAGAGCTAAAGAACACAAGTATGATAGCAAAGTATGGGTATAAAACAGAGAACCTAGACTTGGGAGACTACTAACAACTCGGTGTAGTTCTATCCTAAGGTAAGCAACTAGGATTCACTACATGTGGTTTTAGGTTCTAGAGTAAAGGGTGCAGATTCCTCAATCCTCACCCGTTACAGGCTTATACGGACGAGTTCGGTTTAGGGGGACACATTTCCCACATGTTTGCACGGAAGTGAAAACTTCATGAAAACATGGGTACGAATGTAATCCCAAAAACGATTCACTATCCTGCACGGAGGTGAAGACCTCACGAAGGAGTAGTTTCCCGCTTCCACTTAAAAGGGTAGTAATCAAAATGCATATGGATGCAAATTTACACTAGCAATTTCACATAATATAATGTCACACAAAAGATACCGAGGATCGCATGTTAAACAAAATAAAAAAATTTAAGGTTTTCAAAAAGGACCCGAAATAATCAATTTCGGCTTGACTCTCGTTTATTTAAAAAAAAAGTCCCCAGCGGAGTCGTCAAGCTGTTGAAACCATCTTTTTTGGAAAACGACGTGTTTCGAAAATTTATTTTAATGTTGGAAAATGGGAGTCGCCACCAATCTTTTATTCTGTGTGATTGGATCACCACAAAACGTTTTTAAAAAAATCATTTTGAAAACATGTAGGTCTTCGAAATCCAGAAAAAAGGTTCGAGAGTCGGTTACGCACGAGGAAGGATTAGCACCCTCATACGCCCAAAATTGGTACCGTATTGATTATTTTCGGGTCTTGTTTGTAAAATTTTAAAAGCTCGAATTAAGTTTAAAATACAATTCTTGAATGCATGAGTTACGTTTAAGAGAAATCGAGTTTGTTTGGAAGTCCCGCTATTTCAAAGTGATCAAGGAAGAAAGTTACGTCTAGTGAGTTAGGACATAACATTTCGAGATCCAGAAATAACGAGCTTTCTTTTGTTGTAAAAAAAAATTTAACAGTTTTGAAAAGGATGTTCGATTATCTCGTTTTAAAGAAAAAGTCGCACCTAGTAAGTTTAGGTACAAATTTCCAGAATCAGAGATAAAGAAACATTGCCTCGATTTAAGGGTATTCGATTATTTCGAAAGAAAGTCGCGCCTAGTAAGTTAAGACGCAAATTTTTCAAAACTCGAAACAAAAGAATGTTGCTTTGATTTTAAAGTTTTTTATGAAAACGATTTTGAAAACAAATAGGTGGGTTTAATACGAATGAGCAATTAATAATGGATATTCGATAACACGAAGCAAAAATAATTAAGCAGATAAATTATATAAAATCATAAACACGCAATATGAATGCATAATAATTAAAATTTAAATGCAAATGTTAATGAGGAAGAAAAATAAAACTTCGGAGTTGAAAATGAGACTGATGGATACGGTGGTAAAACGGTAATTTTGGATGCTCGGGGGTGAAATGGTAATTTTGGATGCTCGGGGGTTAAAAATGGAAATTTTGGACATTCGGGGGTAAAATGGTAATTTTGGAAGGTTTGGGATAAAAAATGGAGTTTTTAGACATCCAGGGGTAAAAATGGTAAATTTTGGAAGGTTTCGGATCAAAAATGGAGTTTTTAGACATTCGGGGGTAAAATGGTAAATTTTGGAAGGTTCGAGATCAAAAACAGAGTTTTTAGACATTCGAGGGTAAAATGGTAAATTTTGAAAGGTTCGGGATCAAAAACAAAGTTTTTAGACATTTGGGGGTAAAATGGTAATTTTTGAAAGTTTCGAGGTCAAAAATAGAATTTTGGAAAGTTCAGGCTTAAAAATGTAATTTATGAAAAGATCATGGTCCAAATGGAATTTTGGAGAAGTTTGAGGGTCAAAATATAATTTTTGAACAATTTAGGGACCTTCAGGGTAATAAAACCAAAAATAAGTGACACGTGGCAACCTCTCAGGCATCCTGAAGTCAAAGGACTAATTTGAAAACCATGAAAAATTTTTGGGCCACTTTTATAATTAAACAGGGACTATTTGAAAATAAGAGGGACTATTTGTAGAAATAAACCAAAATTATGACACGTGGCAGCTCCTGATGCTTTCAAAAGGTCAAGGGACTAAATTGAAAAAGAATGAAAATTATTGGGCAAATTTACAATTAATTTAAAAGTACAAAAGGACCAAATTGAAACAATATAAAAATACGAAAGGACCTAATGCATAAATAACCCATTTCATAAAAACATGCGGATCCTAGGTCGGGTCGGGTCGGGTTTCAGGTCAGCCATGGGTAAAGGTTTGAAACGGTTTCGTTTTGGCCCATAAGATCAGAGACCAAAACGGCGCCGTTTGGATGTGGGTACTTAAACCAAGTTTTGTTTCAAATTTTTCATTTTGTCTTTCATTTCTAAAAAAAAAAAAAAAAAAACCCTCTTCTTTTTGCTCTCATGGTCTCCTCATGTCCGGCCATCGAGATCCCATGTCCGGCCGCCTTCGTTGCAGCCACGCGTTACCGTCGCATGCCGATTCTTCGCCGATCATCGCGTACGTCCCACCATCCAACATCCACGCGCCGTCGTTCTACGGTCACTGGTAAGTGAGTCGTCCAATTCTTTTTTCATTTCCAAAACAATTTTTTGTTGTTTCATCCAAACTCTCTCGTTTTTCACTCAAAACCTAGGTTTTATCCTTAAACCAGAAATCGTGGGTTCATTCCAAAAAACCAGATCTGGGTTCGTAATGCATGAGATAGTAACCAAATTAAAAAAAATAAAGCATTTTGATTTTTATTTCCAAAACAAGAGGTTCGTTTCTTTGATTCATTTTTTTTATTGAAAATATTAAGTTCCCATTTTGCTTCGGGTTTAACTTTTGTTTTATGTTTCCTCTTTTTTGCAATTCTGTGTATGATGTGACATGGTCAACGTCCGGTGGTGGCTTCGACATGATTTCCGGCGATGGCGACGGCGACATTAACCAAAGGGCGTAACCCTCACTAACCTTTCGGGTTTTTTGTTATTATTATTATTATTAATTATTATAATTACTATTATTAATTAATGTCATTAGTATTATCCTATTATTAATATTATTATTAAGGCTATTTATTAACAAAAAAAGGGGTAATAAATATTGACCGAGTGTATTAAATATAAGCACTAATGTATATTGACAACTGATGAGTTAGAGATTTAAAGTATAAATGGCAGTAAACATACATTGAATAGTACCTGGCTGATTTTTATGCTTGAATATCCTTGGTTGCTTCGTGTATCTAATGGTCTATTCTTGCTTGGACACTGCTTCTTGATTCTGATTCTTTAATATACTCTATAATATTATTAGAGAGTTGTTCTTGTATTGACTTGTAATTTTTCAAAAGAAAACACCAAAAAAAGACCCCTCTCACAAGGTGTTTGAATCTGGTTTTATAACCAGAATTACAATGATTCTGTTTTGTTTTACATAACTAAATGTATGTCTAATCTCCTTTGCAGGTTGCAGCAGTGGCGGCCATGGCAGATGCAAGTTGAAGCTGGAGGTGCAACTTGGTGATGACGTAGCACACTCTGGTTTGGCATGGAAGGAGGCACCAGTAGTCGCAGTTAGCAGATTAGGGATTTGGGTGTAATGGATTTTAGATTTTGGGTCATTTGGGTTGTTAGGATTGGGCCCGTTTAGGTCAATTAGTATTTGGGTCTAAGTTGGGCATTGAGCTAACCGAACTTGGCCCAATTGGGTTTGTAAATTTGGACATGTAATTTGGACTTTTGTAATTGGACTTTATAATAATTTTTTTAAATTTGAAAATAAATCTAAATTTAAAATAAATTTAAAAGGGGCCCGGTCAAAATTGAGCTCCAACACTTTTTTTTTTTATGAAAGTCTTAATAATATTTTATAAAATATTCAATCGTACCAATACCTATTTATAACCAAGGGCATAGCTAGAGGGCGGGTAAGGTCTTGACCCGCTTAAAATAAAATTTTTTTATTTAAGTATTTTAATTTTTTTAAATTTTAAATTAATAAAGACAAAATTATACTTCAACCTTCTGAAATAATAAAAAATTGATTTAATCTTAATATAAACTATTAAAATAATATAATTATATTTTTATTATCGTAAGAATTAAAATTTAATTTCGACCTCTAAATTTTTTTTCTTTACTTTCGTCCTTTTTTAATATTTTAAAATAATTTATTGTCTCGTAATTTTTTTTCAATATTTTCTTCTCTTGGTGTTAACATAATTGTTACCGCCATGATAACATCATTCTAATTCGAATGGATTTACAACGGTTTTCAACATTATAAAATATTTTAATAAAAATAATAAAATAGAAATTTTTTTAATTTTCATAAAATTATTTAAATGTTTTAACGAAACACATTTTTAAATATTCTTATTTAAAAAAATAAAAAATGAAAAACTAAAACCAAGTAGCATAGTCTCAGTTAGTGAATGGAATTTGATTGAGATGGTTCCCGAATCTGAAGAAAATCAACCAACTTTCCAAGACTCCGTCATTGATTCGACCAGATATCTTGGTGAGATTAAGATAAAGCAATTCCAAAATGGTGATGGAGTGATGAGTGAGAGGATAATACATTATAATATAGCCACTACCCCGCTTTCAGCAAAAAGGAAAAAAAAGGGTTAGGTTAAGAACTTTTAAATATAATTTTATTGTTATTTTCTTTTCAATGATTGAGGGTGTATATTAATAGATAATGAGGAGTAATTGATTTTTATTATATATTGTGAGATGAAAATCCTTCTCGCGTGTGCAGATAGAAAAGGGGGATGGCCCATTTATGATTTGAGAATAGAATATTTGGGAAGCATATTCCGTGAAAATATGATAATCAGTGGAGCATCCGTTAAATTTCCAACTGTTTAAAGTAGAAGAAGAAGAAGAAGAAGAAGAAGAAGAATTCCCCACATAATTGAACGGAATGGAATGGGATGCTATGCTAATTTAGTTACAAATAGTAACAACAGATTTGACACTTTTGGCTTTGGGCCAGTAACTGGAGAACTGACATGCTATGTTTTCTACTGTTGTCCATCAATCACCGCTCCTCCTATGGCGGAACTACAAGTTTCAAATTACATGTACTTACACCTAATTACTTCTTCAGTAACCATTCTTTTCAATTGATAGATTTTTATTATAATTCCACACTTGTAAACTATATCAAACGTTGTTTTCCTTCCACAGTATAATTTGCAGTGGTACTACCTTCCCCCCTCCAAATTATTAAAAAATCTAAACACATAATCAACCTGCATTCTTTTTCTAATACTTGATATTATTAGTCCACAATCCGAATAGATCTGGATCATATCTTACATGGTTCACATGTCGAATTCGCATACTAAATTCGGATATTATTCTCGCGGATTAAGTTTACATGATATTAAGTGTTCGCAGGAGAGGTATCCACACTCTCTTGCAAACACACACGTGGGAATGCGCGTGAAACGACGTCCTCACGTATTAAGTTTAAAATAAAATACGTGTTGACATGCATGGAGACATACCTACAACGTCCCATCAATAAACGGTAACTATATAATATAAATAGAAAATCCAACCATTTGAACAGCAAATACTGAAAATACTCAACAATCCCCTCTCTCTCTCCCCCCCCCTCTCTCTCTCTCTCTATATATATATATATATATATAAAAATGAGTTTAAAAAAAATTTTGAACAGATGAAAATACCCTTTATTTCATATTATATTATTAAAATAATATCTAAAAATATTTATAATTTAATTTATAATTATTAATTAAAGCTCTATTTAAAAATAAATTGTGATAATTTTATTGACTGTAAAATAGAATTATAATTTGAATAAAAGTCTAAACATACTCATTACCAATAAAATAAAATAACTAATAATTAAGGTTAAAATATATATTTTTTAAATTCTGATATTTTTTAAGTAAATTTTAGTATTTTCATATTAATAAGATAAAGTATACCTGGAAGAAAAGTTTAGATATATGAATAACGATTGATTTTATCTTTTAATTATGAGTTAATTAGTGTTAGAATTATATATCAATTAAAATTTAAATTTAAATTTATAAATAACTTTCATTAATAGCATCTAAGAAAAATCATTAATAAAAAGAATGAAAATTGTTAGCGTTAATAAATTATAAGTTATCTAAAAAAGAACATTAATTTTTTAATAAATTATAATAACAGGACAAAGTCCGAACAACAAATACGATTAGCGCAGTTCGAATCCAAGTTACACCTAGGATAGTAAACATCCTTGATCATCAGACCATCACATGGGATTCTTTTAATATCATTGATCAATCAAATTGTGTTGTGTATATTAAAAAACTTAATTGAATTGCATCACATGTAATAAATAAATAAAAACAGAATTTTCCTCCTACTTTGAATTTATTTAAACTTTTCTCTTAATTTTCATTAATTAAAATATATTAAAAATAAATGATACCTTATTATAACTTTTAATCAACTTTTTTAATTAATTAAATATATTAAAAATAAATAACATCGTCATTTTTATCAATCCACCATGTAAAACCTAATTTCGCTCTCTAATTTGGGAAATTGAAACCAAATTATAGATCTAATACAAAAATAATCTTTTAAAAACTTTCATTGAGAACTTTAATTCTCTCTCACTCGAGTGCGATTCCCAAATCCATTATCAGTATTATTTTTACTATTAAAATACTTTTTAAGAATTACAGTGATAGTTGATCCAAAAGTGGAAAAAGACAATCAAAATAAGATTGATAGTTGTTATAACTTATGTAGCGGACATCGCGAACCTCACCGTATACCTCACAAACTTGACAATGTATCGATAAGAGAACCTGATATGTGTCTCCAAATGAAGCTAACAACACGGCGGACTTTGAGTTCATTTGAAAACTTCATGCTGCCGAATCTCAGGTTAGACTTCTCTGTTAAAATTACATGGATCACATGAAGGCTCAAAGAAATTTATTGTCAATCGTTCTAAAATGTCTTATTCTTAGGACATAACATCACTGTCAAAAGTATAAAATCAAATTTCATTGTTCATGACCTTAAGATACATAATTAAACGTGTCCTTCATTATAAAAAGATCATGCAAGTAGCTCATACATACTACGTTCTCACTCTTTCTTCTCCAACTATCACACTCTTCCATAAACAAAACACTTTTCCAATTTTCACCTCTCTTCCCTCGATTCATTCACTATCTATTTCCCTTGTTCACTTCATTGGTTAACAATAATGTTTTTTCTCAATTATTTTTTCAGTAGAGAAAAAGGGGTCAATTGATTGGGTAAAAGGAGTAAAGGTTTGAAACAAAAAATGTTTAAAATACAAGAAATTTGGTGTGAGGGAGGCGAAGCATATGAACCTTTTTTCTTCTTCTCATCCATGGATTTTGAAAAATTAAAAGGAAAATTGATTAATAAAAAATTAAAAGGAAAATTAATTAATTAAAAGTTAAAATGATAGATTTAATCAATTAAAAGTTGTTTATTATTAATATATTTTAATAATAAAAAATCAAATAAATTCAAATTAATAGAAAAATTATATAATTTTTATTTATTTCATGTGGTGTAATTAGATTAAACCTTTTTTCTTCTTTACATCCATAATACATTTATCAAATCTTTAATCTACTTGTAGAGTCCAAAAATATTTCATCGACAGCATATCAAATAACTTTATATATATACTAGTGAAGATTTTTTAATTCCACAAGGAGAACTTTAGTACGTGACACATGTCTGTTTTAAATTTTTAGTATTCTTTTGGTACACACGACGACATTTCACTTTTGCTTGTGGAGTTATTTTTGGAGAATTCCAATAACAAAATTTTGCTCGAATAAAAATTCGATTAACACAATTCAAACTTAAACTATACTTCAAACGGTAAATATTCTTGACCATTACACCATTACAAGAAATTTTGCTTGTGAAATTTTTTTTTAATTCCACTAACAATGAAAGAAATAATTTCTCGTACATATTATATTATATTATATTATATTATTTATATTACAAGTTTCTATTTAAATATGGAAATAAACAAGTAGGTTTACTGCTTGCCTTTTAAATTGCATGTTACCTTTTAAATTATATTAGACAATTTAATTTAAATATTCTTTTTTTAATAATAACATTCTTTTTTATTTCGGTTAATTATAATTGTTTTCATTTTTTTATTTGTTTGTTAGTAAAAGAATTATTAGTAAAACATTGCAAATCTATTCATCATAACCATTTTAATATAATATCTTTCTAATCCAAACCTTTAAAATTTATTTTAATAATTGACCTCCCAATTTATTATAACAATTTGGCTTAATATAATATTTGACACTTGAACATGATACTTTTTTTCTAATTTGGTACTTGAATTTGACATCTTTTTTTAATTTGGTATCTAAATTTGGCATTTTTTCTTAATTTGGTACTTAATTTTTTTGGGGTTCAATTTGATACCCGAGCTTCACTCTTCTTTTTTTTTTTTAAT
Organism: Kokia cookei; assembly: GCA_039519145.1. Lineage (NCBI taxonomy): Eukaryota > Viridiplantae > Streptophyta > Magnoliopsida > Malvales > Malvaceae > Kokia > Kokia cookei. The sequence continues at coordinate 397,694 of JBBHDX010000686.1, forward strand.
TTGGTACCTGACTTTTTTTTTTGTTTGATTTGGTACTTGTCAAATGTTTTACAAATGACTCTAATATACTAAAAATGTTTCTTTTATGAGATAGAAAAAATAATCAATGTATGACCTATATGTGACAGATGAAATGATATCTTCTTGTATTTTATATGTTCGACTACTTTTAGTTTTATTTAATTAATTAATTATTTTGTTGATTGAAAATAATGAATTTCTTTTAATCTGGGGTTTGATTTTTTTATTATTTAATATTAATTAGTTTTATAGTATAACATTTAATAAATTTAGGTACCGACTTAATAAAAAGTGTCAAGTTCAGATACCAAATGTTATATATTAAACCTAATAATTTTAATATAATATTTTCAAATTTGATACTAAAACATATATATTTTATAGAATCTTTTTGTGTTAAAATTAAGTTTATATCATTTTAAAAAAATAAGTGTGTTAATGAGTTTGGGGTTATTTACTGTTAGTGACCTATTAAAAATAGCTTGAATTGGAATAAATAAGAGGCTTATCTAAGCAGATTAGTTAGAATGGTATAGTAAAGATATACAAATCAAATGTAAGCGTAAGAAACGTGTTGAGCAGAATAAGTTGAGCAGAATAATAGTGAAAAGAGAACAAAAACCAAAGCCAAAGTACAACTAGTCTACTACCCTGTTTTTTGTTTTTTTTGGACGCTAAAAGTCTACTACTTTCTAAGGCTAAGCGCAGTATTTTCTCTCAATCAATAATTTTTAGCTGTTACCGTTGGCTTATACATGGCATAGTTCAAGAGGATGGTATACTGACAACCTGCAAGAACAAAACAAAATCTCTTGTATCTGTGTTTGAAGTTAGAGTTGTTCAAGGCAAAACCAACTTTGGGTTTTTGAACTCAGTTCTGCTCAAAAGGTTAGGTATGTTACAGATTTTTTTTACTTCGGCTTCCATTTGTTCTTGGTGATAGATGATCCTGTGGTCGAAATCCGGGTTGACCCCACCTTTGGGAGTCTTCTTTTTGCAGTTATGAATGTTCAGGATAAAAAAAGAGTAATAATTGTATGTCCTTTTAATTATTTTTTTTTTCTTGCTTAACTATTTATGTGATCTATCACTGGTGTTTGCTCCGTTCTTCATTCGGCTGCTGGGTTTCATTTTTACTGAATGTTTCTACGTTTTTGGTATATAGATGATGTCTCATGGACTTACCTTCTGGTCTATTGCCACTTAATCTGAGATTTTTAATTCCTTTTCAGCCTTTTGAGATCCTCTCAGTTCCAAGATATAGTCTTTTGGTTAGATATCGGTATTGGATTTGTCTTTTTCTGTTGCCTATCGTGAATAATATTTCTGGTTTCAATTGGTATGTAGGATTTTGGTGGCGGCTTCTAATTCTCGGTCGGCTTTTTCATGGATTTCAAGTGAAGATTAGATTTGAAGTGCTGGGTTCGTTTCCTGCAAAATAAAAGTTGGGATTTTGAAATTGAGTTGTATCGGCATCAATCCAGCGGATACTGAGGAAGCTCTAAGTACTTGTTCATAGCTTGAGAATTTATATTGATTCAGTATGGAAATGACTTCAAGAATGGAGATGGACGAAGACAATGACAACAGGGGAAGCATGTGGGATTTGGATCAGAAGCTTGATCAGCCAATGGATGAGGAGGCCGGGAGGCTTAAAAACATGTACATGGAGAAGGTATGTTTCAATTGTTATTTTCCATTTTGAATTCCTCTCTGTTTATGTCTTTCTTGTCTACATACAAGTTGTGTTTGGCAGCTAATTGAAATAAAGTAGCTCTTGATTCATGTTAATACAACATTACCATGGTAGGGAAGCTGATTTTAAAGCCCTTTCTTTGCATCAAATTGTAGTTCCCAATTCACTCTGATATGCATTTCAAGTGTTTGTCTGAGATGAGATAAATGCAGTCTAGTATGTATGAACTTCAATTTGCTTTAAATAAATGGGTTTAATGAGATTATACTTCTGTTGTTATTTGGATCAGTTGTAGTTTCTGATATGGTTTCCATTCCCTATAGAAATCCTCAGCATTATTGCTTCTGCGGCTTGCATTCCAAAGTCTTGGGGTGGTTTATGGTGATTTGGGCACTTCTCCCCTTTATGTTTTCTACAATACATTTCCTGGTAAAATTGAAGACCCAGAGGATGTTGTTGGTGCTCTTTCATTGATTATATACTCCCTTACTCTTATACCGCTCCTCAAGTATGTGTTTGTTGTGTGTAAAGCAAATGACAATGGTCAAGGTGAGCTGATATCCATGGATGGGGATATGCATGTTATGATTTAATCTGAGACATGATTTTGATAAACGAAATGCTTCTTGATGCATCACAGCATGCAGAACCATAGCCTTTAACAGTTATTTCTTTCTTTATCCGACTGCACGTCAATGCTACTGACACTAAATTCATTTACTTATCTTTAATTGCTGAGAATGGATCTTTCTCTTTCTGATGTTCACGAGACACCACTGGAGTCACACTCATCCTTGTTGTCACGCAGGTGGGACATTTGCTCTATATTCATTGCTCTGTAGACATGCGAGAATAAAAACCATTCCTAATCAACACAGGACTGATGAGGAGCTAACGACTTATAGTCGTTCTACATTTCATGAACAATCATTTGCTGCTAAAACAAAGAGATGGCTGGAGAGACATGTGTCAAGGAAGAATGCGCTTCTTATTCTTGTCCTGGTTGGTACATGTATGGTCATTGGTGATGGAATACTCACTCCGGCAATATCAGGTATTTTGCTTATACTCCCTCATGCTTGAACTCCAATGACTGGATAAAAGGATCAATATACCTGACGTTTCTTGTTGTCTTCTTCCTGTTTGTTTCATGCTCAAGAAGAAAAAAAAAAAAAAAAACCCATCTCTACATACATTGACCCTGTTTTTATAAGAAAGTCGATGGAATTTTAGTTGCTGCATTATTTTATTTGTCAAATGTTCTTAATTGGTAGCATGAAGGTCTTCCTATATTCTAAAAACTGATTATGCATTTTTTATCAAACCCATCAGATGAAAATTCTCTTATCCACTTGATTTGTTACTTATTAGTGGAACCACTTGGAGAATAGATGGAAGAATTACATTTCAGAATTTCAGAATTTTATATGTTCTGATCATATTTGCTCTTTTTGACACAACGCCTAAAACTACCCATAGCCCCACCCAACCCATAAATAAGAGTATAATGCGCTTCAACGCACTCAAACCCATGTCCTCCTGCATTGACAACAATGCCCATGCCATGCCAATCAAGCTAAGACTCAATCTGTTAATAAAGTTTTTTCTTAAATGCAAAAAGTTAATGGAGTCCTAATTTATATCTGATAAGTTTTCAGAGACTAATACATTTTACATGAGCAAGCTCATAGAGAACCATGAAATTTGGCAAACACCTTCTGAACTCATCCTCACTGTTCCCTTCCATTATTTCTTGAAAATGCCGTTTTTCTATCTAATTTAGAAATATTTACTTTGATACTTATTACATAACGCCAAAACTTGGAAGACATGCTTATTGAGGTTACCATGCCTACTAAAGCTAAGATAAAATATTGTTGATATGCTAATGTCAGCACACGACTTTGTCTGCTATCTTTGGCAGTTCTTTCAGCCGCTGGGGGCATCAAAGTGGACCATCCAAGCCTGAGCAATAGTATTTCCTTACTGTTCTTTGAACTCATTCTACAATATTTAGCCACCCTTTTATCTGCAAATAATTATTTTCTTTGTCCATTATGCAGGTGTTGTTGTGGTTGTGGCTGTTGTAATATTAGTAGGTTTATTTAGCTTGCAGCACTATGGTACAGATAGAGTTAGCTGGCTCTTTGCCCCAATTGTGCTTGTTTGGTTTCTTGTAATTGGAGGCATTGGCATTTATAATATTTGGAAGTACGACAGCAGTGTTTTGAAAGCATTTTCACCTGTATACATCTACCGGTATTTTAGAAGGGGAGGGAAAGATGGATGGACCTCCCTGGGGGGTATTATGCTTAGCATCACAGGTAAACTTACTATCATTTCTTTATCAATTTTAAGCTCATAAACTTGCAGCAAAGCTGGTGACATTATTTTGATGACTAATGAATCATTACAGGTACAGAGGCACTTTTTGCAGATCTATCCCATTTTCCAGTTGCAGCTGTGCAACTTGCTTTTACTGTAGTTGTATTTCCTTGCCTTCTCCTAGCGTATTCTGGACAAGCAGCCTACCTTATGAGTAACCGGGACCATGTGGTCGATGCATTTTATCGGTCTATCCCTGGTTTGTTCTTATATCTATTTTATGGTCATTATAATCCCGTCTGATATGGTACTCAGTTGTCTCGTTAATTTGGTAAGTGTCTATTTGCAGATTCTAATTGCTTGTTTAAAATGCAGACAGCATATATTGGCCGGTTTTCGTTATTGCTACTGCTGCCGCTATAGTTGCAAGTCAGGCTACAATAACAGCAACCTTTTCAATTATCAAACAAGCCCTTGCGCTTGGTTGCTTTCCTAGAGTGAAGGTTGTACATACATCAAAGAAGTTCCTCGGCCAGATATATGTTCCGGATATTAATTGGATCCTCATGATCCTTTGCATTGCTGTTACTGCTGGATTCAAGAACCAAAACCAAATTGGGAATGCTTATGGTAAGTTCATCCGTGCTTACTTTTATCAAAGTTTCTTAATGCTTTTTAGCTTGTTGGGTAAACTTGTGGGATCATTTCAATATATGCATGTTGACCCTGAGAAAGAGTTGCCCTCAATTGTACCATAATTTATATTACTGCAGGGACAGCTGTGGTGATTGTCATGTTGGTAACCACGTTACTTATGACTTTAATCATGATTTTGGTTTGGCGATGTCATTGGATTCTTGTCCTCCTCTTCACTGGCTTGTCCTTGGTTGTAGAGTGCACGTACTTTTCTGCTGTACTCTTCAAGGTTGATCAAGGTGGGTGGGTTCCTCTTGTTATTGCTGCAGCCTTTTTGGTCATAATGTATGTTTGGCATTATGGTACACTGAAGCGGTATGAGTTTGAGATGCATAGTAAGGTTTCGATGGCATGGATTCTTGGGCTTGGCCCTAGTTTAGGGCTCGTTCGAGTTCCCGGAATTGGATTAGTATACACTGAGCTAGCAAGTGGTGTGCCTCACATTTTCTCCCACTTCATAACTAACCTACCTGCGATCCATTCTGTTGTTGTTTTCGTCTGTGTGAAATACCTTCCTGTCTACACTGTTCCAGAAGAAGAAAGATTCCTTGTAAAACGGATTGGACCGAAGAGTTTCCACATGTTTCGCTGTGTTGCTAGGTATGGATACAAAGACCTTCACAAGAAAGATGATGAGTTTGAGAAAAAGCTATTTGATAGCCTCTTCTTATTTGTGCGGCTCGAGTCAATGATGGAAGGGTGTTCGGATTCGGATGAATATAGCTTGTATGGGCAGCAAACAGAGCGGTCAAGAGAAGGTCTGTTGAACAACAATGGGAATGGCAACACAATTACATCCTATGCGGATACCACGATTTCATCAGTGGATTCAATTGTGCCCGTGAAATCTCCGATGCATGGGAGCATGACGGTGAGGTCGTCGGAGCACGTAAGCTGCCATACGGAGACAGATGAGTTAGAATTTTTGAATAGCTGTAGGGATGCAGGGGTGGTACACATTCTGGGGAACACAGTGGTGAGGGCAAGAAGGGAATCAAGATTTTACAAGAAAATAGCAATCGATTATGTATATGCGTTTCTTAGGAAGATATGTAGGGAACATAGTGTGATATTCAATGTTCCTCATGAGAGTCTGTTGAACGTAGGGCAGGTCTTCTATGTGTAAGTGTAAGTGCAAGTGCTTATTTTTGCTGATTTAATAATAATAATAAAGGAGTAAATTACATTTTAATCTATTCATTGGATTTAATCTGTCGTTTCTCAGTAGCAGGCACTTCTTCTAATTTGGCTCCACAACAATCTTGATGTCAACTATTCATTTAAATCTCTTTCAATTGTTGGGTTTTTTTAATTTGTAATTTAGATTTGTTTTCACAAAAAATGCTCGGATGTTGAAAAGGAAAAATTATAAAGAAAAGATGAAAGTTTTTATAAAAAAGGAATTTTTTTTTTAAGAAACCAAGTGTTGTTGTTTGATAAATTAAAAAGTTAAATGTTGAAAATTTGAGTTACAAAATTGTTCATGTGGACCAATCGAGGGGTGCCACGTGCACTACTTGTTAGAAAAAGTTCAAAATGAGGGACCTACAAACAATTATACCTTTTTTAAATTTAAAATTTATTTTCTTTTTATTATCATTTAATTACAAAACGAAGCATTCATTTAATAATCTGATTAAGGCTTTCCTTTGGATTCATTGCAGCCACAGTGCGTTGGAATCTTTCGTATAATTTACAAGGTAAGTTGGTTAGGAATTAATCGAACGAGAACTAGAAGAGTTAAGGGCTACAGAGATAATCGAGCAGGTTTTTTGGAAGTGATAGATTTTGAATAAGACAACTTTGTATGGATGTGACGTTTATCAAGTTCCAATAGAGACTTCGGTTAAGTTGAAAAGAGTACGTAGGTTTGGTTAATGGAGAGTTATTTTATTCCCTCTTTCCTCTAAGTATTAAGATCTAGAGTTGGAGGATGCAAGAAGCATTTTCTTGTTTAAGCTGGATCTGAAATTTTGGATTCTACTAAGTGATTTTCTCCATGTCGAGGTGAGTTTTATGGCTCTGGAAAAGTATATCTGCATGCATGTATGAAGAAGTAAGGCCTTGTTTACGAGTTTGAAATTATTGTAAAAGCTATTCAAATGGGTTTTAATTGTGATTTTTTGTTTCACAAGGCAATGATTGCTGCAAGTATCTTGCCGAGTGTTGGATCTGAAGTCTAAGCTGCTCATGAGATTATTAACTAAGTCCCTAAGCTGACTCCTACATGTATTTTGATTGTTTTAGAAAAATTCTGTGTAAAACCGTATGAATTTATGAATCTATGGATCTGGATTCTGGAACTAGGAAAGTATGATCTGATGTTGTTGTTGAGGTTTGCATGTTTGTTAAGTATGTGAGTGGGTAATATGATGGAGAAATAGGCTCTGATTCCATAAATCCCTTCTAATCCCTTCGTGATTTAAGCAAAACATCGAACACATAAATCCAAATAGAAACGCTCTGATTCCATGTTATCAAAAATAGAGAAAAGAAAATACACGAGAATAGAATAAAGAGAAATTACTTGTATTTCATCTCTTTAGTTAGTGTGTTTATATACAAGTCTATATAGTATAAATAATGAAAGAAAATAAATTAAAACGCTAAATTCAATCTTAAGAATACGTAAGTGGATTGTTGATGTGGCACATTAGCTAAAGCTTAAGGACCTATTTGTAATTATTCCAAAAAAATTTCCTTTCTCCTCTCTGTAATTCAAAAATGGAAAAACTGGAATTGATCCCACGAAAACGCTATACACATTTGTTTATTCAAAGCCAAGGCCAGATATGAGTTATATATTAGCAGAAGTGAAGGAACGCATTGATTTAGAGATGGGTGTTTGAAGAATTGATCATTGGGTCCAGGGTGAGATGACCCAATAATCCGTTATTAGATTAATGAAATTTTAATCATTTGTTCGAACAATTATTTATTTTACAGTTACCTACCCTTATAAATATTTTGTCTTTGGGTTCTGAAATGATAGAGAAAATTTTTTGTTAAAAGTTAAATCTTTCAAAAATTTTAAGGTCATGATAGTAAATATTTGGTTAAAATATGTGTTTACTTTTATAAAAATTGAGATTTAATCCTTATACTTTAAATTTTAAAAATTCAATTTTCTTATTTTTTTAATTTAAAAATATTAGTTCAATAATTATTTTTATTAGTAAATTCTATCAAAATTTGTTTATTTAATATATTTATTTTTTTGTCAATGTTTCCATCAAAATTTGTGAAGTTCAAGTGTTTATTTTTTGTCAATATATACCACTTGACAAAATCAATTTTTTTCCAATATGGACCCAAATAAAATATGTTGAACCCGAACTCAGCTCGGCCTGTTCATAATAACAAAATTTATAATATTTTTATATAAAAACAGGAAAATATATTAAATCAAATACACTAAAAACATTAAAATAAATGTTTCCCAACAAATTAAAAATATATTAAAAAAAAGTTTTTATACTTAAATAACATTAAGATAATTGTAACTTAAGAAGCAAATATCTCTAAAATAGTAACAAAATTAATAATAAAACAAGAATTTTACAATAACCAAGCAATAACAAAATAGTAACAATATAATAGAAAAATAGTAACAAAACAATATTAAAATGATAAAAACAACAACAACAACAATAAACAGCAATGGAAAAAATTAGGTAAATTCGGATTGGACCAAAAAATTTTACCCGAGGCTCGATTCGTAGAAAATGAATTTTATTTTTTATCAAACTCATTTTTTGAACTTATATTTTTATCGTAATCCTCTTACTGCTTAGGCGGATCTTTGTGAGTAATCTACCCCATGATCAAGTCTAGTCAAATGAGGGTAACCTAATTAAAATACTAAATTATCAAATTTTAATAAAAAAAAATGCTAACAATATTAATAATTCAACTGAATTTTTTTTAATTATAAAAATATGATTTAATTTTTCTACAAGGATTAAATTTAAAATTTATTGAAGTAGAGAAAATTACAGCATATTTTAACCTAAATAATGTTGTTTTTGGAAATGGAAGATAAAAAGATCACAAATGGGTGATTCTATTGCATGTCATCAAAACGGTGCAGAATTTATTTTTTTCAAAAATAGAAATATTAAAAGTTTGGTTTACAAATTATCTTATTTTACTTTTCAATAATAGGTTAACTCACTTGAGATTTTAGAGTAAATATATTTTAGGATAAAGTATCAAAATGTCAATTTTGTTTATCTTAGATTACATTTTTTTAGTTATTTATATTTAAAATATTCAGTCACTAAATTAAGCCGTTAATTGTCTTTAACAGTATAATAATAAGTTGACATGACACATCAAATCATCGTTTCAAACAAAAATTTTAGATTAAATTATACAAGTGATTCTCATTTTTTTTTTCATTTTGAATAATTTAATTTTTTTCGTCTTTTATATTTTTTTAATTTTCCTTTCCCCTGTCAAATAACCATCTCTAACAAGGTGGGATTCAGATGGAGGAAAAACAGGAACCATAACTCGCATTAAATCAGAAAGTCTCGTGAACAATTCCTCTTCTGGGGTTTGAAAAGAGACAAAATACTAAAAAACCTGCAAGCATGAAGATATATGAAGACCCAACAAAGAGTAAATAACAACAATATCCATAAGAAAACTTACGAAAATCAAATACAAATTACTAACCCAATGCAAAAGGCAGTATCTTTACAATCTAAAGGCAAGTAAACCAAATATAATCAACAAAGTATTCAACCATTTACCTTTTCCGGTGGACTCCGCAATCTTAATCGCTTCTCATAGTTAAAGAAAACTTTCCTTCTATACACTTCTGCAATGGAAAATGAAAATGTACCATCAATTTTTTTTTTTACATTTTACTACTAATTAAAAGCAAAAAAAGGTTTAGAGAAACTTGAAAGAAGATCAATAACCTCCAAAGATGAACTTAGAGCTATGTTCAAGGAGGGCTAGATTATAAAACACTGTTTTCGAATCATCGGTGGTAGATTCATCACTTTTCATTGACCATTTGGAGAAAGACAAAAATGGTTTCTTAAAAATATTAGAACCCCAATTCGAAGTTGAAGTTTAGTACCAGCAGTAGACTGCACCTAAGCTCGAACTAACAACGATTTTGGAGACCCATTTTACTGAAGTGTCGGAAAAGGAATCCTTTTTATTGTTGGGGTCGATGTTTGAAGCGTCGGTAAGAGGCAGGGACGAGAACTGGCAGGTTAGGAGTCGTTGTTGGATAAGGCAGAGATGAAGCATCAACAATGAGGATTATCTCAGAGAACGGAGAGGGGAGGAAAACAGAAGAAAAAGCAAAAGAGAAGGGAAAATAAAGAGAAAAAAAATTAACATAAAAAAATTAAATTGCTCAAACGAAAAAAAATATATAATGATCAATTGTATAATTTAACTTAAAATTTTTATTTGAAATGATTATTTAACATGCCATATCAACTTACCGTTACACCGTTAACGAAAATTAATGACTCAATGACTAAAATGTTACAACACTATAACGTAAGTGACTAAAACACAACATTTCAAACATAAATGACTAATATATAACCTAAATAAAACAAAAATAATTATTTTAATAGTTTAACCTAGCTTTTAAATGAACATCTTTAGGGGAAAGAATAAATTCCCTTCAAAGGTTAATAATTTTAAATTTTGGAATAAATAATTCAGAACAGAAAAGATGGAAATAATAGATAATGTAAGACTAAGTACTCACTATATAATATATATATATATATAGAGATAGGCAATATGAGAGTGGCAATCGTGTAATCATACTTTCCAACCTAATTCTGGGAACATATAACTCAAAAACTCTTCTTTTTTTCCCCTTGACAGTAACATCTAACTCAACTACTAATTACCGTGGGAGATAAAACACATGCGTAAAACTTTTCTGAATAGAAGGTCAAAAGATAATTTGAGGCAGACTCGACAGAACAGACCTTAGAATTTGCGTAAACTCATTAGGCCAAGATGCCAAGATTTTATACCTTGTATCACCTAGTGTTCTCCAAATATGAATGCTTGTTATATCTGACAAAGCAAAAAAACACATTTGTATTCAACTTTAGTTACAAGCAAGCAAGCACCAAAACGGAGTTTGTATCCCATATTGACAGTGACACAAATAATATGAGCTTTACATATAAACATATTTTTTTTTACTTGCAAAACACTATCATTTCATATCATATCATATCTCACAGCCCCCCCCCCCCCCACCCCCTCTCAAACTCAATGGGAGATCCTCCTCCCTTACCCTTCGTATAAAATAATACACAAGTTTCTGGAGTATATAAAGGAGCATATACTATCATAATGTCATTAATGAGTGCATCTAGCATCAAAATAAGGGGATTATTTGAGAAACATTTTACTTAGATGCTTGGTTCTGCATCTGATGACCCTGTGGTTTTGTCTGGCATGCTGATGACATGATTCGTAATCGTCTAGCTATCTCTGTGAATGAAGGTCGAACCACCGGATCCGGAGCCCAACACTGCTCCATTAGTAACTTCCATTCTGAGTCACAGTAGCTAGGTACGGGTGGCCTGAGCGTGTTGCTAACGATGCCTCCTGCATGGAAATGAGGTAATCAAAACCACCAACTACCATGATAACATAGTCAATTCACCATGAATGTGCACAGGAATGTGTTCAATACTTTCTCCATGCTACTATAGTTTAACACAAGACTGACACCAGCAAAAGTAAATGGATTTAAACTATCCACATGAAAAATGCTAAATTTAACCGAATAAATTTTATGAAAAATAGGAAATTTAAGGCAGCAATTTAAAAAAAAAGATGGTAAGGGACCCTCAAGCAGAACTTAATATGGAAAAGAACTGAAACATATGACAAAGTAAAAGCATGTGTAGCAAAAAGGAAACAGCAATTGAGATTTCACACCTATTATTGCTCCATAATGCATATTGGCATACGGTTCCTCGCCAGTAAGAATCTCCCATAGAACAATGCCAAATGAGAACACATCGACCTGCAAATGACAAAATACAGGCAAGTAATATTTGCATAAAGACCATGTGCTCCTTGCTTAGTGGATGGTGGAGGTGGACTTCTAGGAAGAAACCTAGATTTGAGGCATGGATCTGATATGTAAATTTTATACAAATAAAGCCTTACAAACCTCCCATTTCATTATAGACAACTTGAGATAAAGGAGAGTACATAACTTGCATAAAACCAACTTCTTAAAAGCCATCCAAAATAATATGACAAACAGAATCATTGAGAGGTAGTCCCTTCTTTGAAGCATAATAATAAATTTGTTGCCAGCATATGCAGGATTGCAGTAAAGCCAGATATGAACTAAGATCAAAACAAACTTAACCTAAGCTCTGAAACAAGATCATCGTACCTTTTCAGAAACCTTGCTACTACTGCCATTCAACAGCTCTGGGGCCATCCATGGAAGAGTTCCCCTCACGCCACCAGTAACCAAGGTATTCCTTTTTATCTTTGACAACCCGAAGTCCCCAACCTGCACAGACATAATAATCTTTATTTAAACTTAGGTTTGAATTGGAAGTCAATATCTACCTATCACACAAGAAGAAACACATAACTGGGACACATGCACCATAAAATTTACAATTTTATACATAACAAGATCACTCAAATTACCTTGCAAATTGGCCGTACAGGATCTTTCAAGTTGACAAGCAGGTTGTCACATTTTAAATCAAAATGCACAATGTTCTTTGAATGTAAATATTCCATCCCAAATGCTGCATCCATGGCAATAATGAGTCGCTTACGACGATCAAGTTGCCTACACAATTAGAAAAACTTTAAAGTAAAAAAAGAGAGTATATAACAGGAAAAAGTTCTCCAGAGCAATGGAAGTAATACGTTCTAGAAATAACCCTATTTAAAATATTACCTGTCTTTGCTAAGCAAGACATGTCTAAGAGAGCCATTCACCATGAACTCTGTGACAGTGGCTAGTGTTCCTCCAGGTCCATCCTGCACCACACCATAAAAGGCCACTACATTGGGGTGGTGAAGCTTTGAAAGGATGTCAGCTTCACGCCAGAACTCCACAGTCTGAAAAATATTTAATGTGATTATTAGTAATGATATTAGACAAATTGTAAAAAGAATCAATCTACATTGATGATGCACAAAATGCCAAGAAACAACAGGAAAACTCACCAATCTCTCTTGCTCAGATGAACGACCAGTGAAACAGATTTTTTTTATTCGCTTGATGGCAACATCTGTTCCTCTCCATTTTCCGTGGTAGACAGTCCCAAACGTACCCGAACCCAACTCCCTTAGCTCTTCCAGATCTTCATTTTTAATGATCTGCCATGACATATGATGAAATTAGCCAACATGGAGAAAGAAATAGTGACCAACTTTGTTCAATAATATTGGGATTAGAGGCACAAAATGTAGAACAATTCAACCTAGCAGCACAGTAAAAAACATTTTTCACCAAGTCTGTATTCAATTCATCAGCACATACTGAGATGAGGAAGTGATAGAAGCAGATAACACGGTGGTGAATACCGTCCAAGGTGATGTAATTGGCAGCATGCTGGCTCAGTCAAGGAGATAAATACAGCTATTTTTAAAATGATATGCCTACAATCAGTGTGTAACACCTAGAAAGTGATCATTAGCAGCTGCATTTCTGCCATTGGCAATGAGGTTCTACAAAAGCTGGCTAAGTTTATTAAAGTAGGAAGTTTTAGAAAACATAAAGGTAGAATTTGGAAACTTGGATTTAAAATTTTGGATTTGGATATCAAAAATAGTAAAAATTAAGTGCTAACAACACACAAATGTAGCATTCATGATTATTTCTCATACCCATTGATTTGTTGGATGCCTATTTAGTAGTGATTTTGAAATTCTTCAGGAATTTTTGAATTTCACGAACTCATGCTTTTTATACTCTCCAAATATATATGCTGAAACCCAACTAATTTATTCACAAGGTATACATTTCATTGTAACAATTTATACAGAAAACGAAATCCAAATCCAAATTTTCAAATTCATGTTCCTAAACATAACAAAAAGCAAATTTAAAATTCACCAGCTCTTTCTATACTAAGACATTAGATAATTTAGTATGCAAGATATACCTGCAATGTGCTTATATCAAATTCTCCATGGGAATGATCCACAAGAGGTACACCAGTATTCTGAATATCCAATTTCCCATCCTAGAAGTCAAAAAATTTAGAAAACGAGGGCAAATGTGAAAATTATCTTCAGAACCTAAGGGATATAAAGCAAAATCAACTGGCACTAGTACCTCAAACTCAGATTCAGGTACTTGAAGGCTTTGCCCAGCTCGTACACTTTCATCACCCTCGAGTGGAGACTTCTTGTATTCTGAGCCTATATCCAAGTTGTTAGTAGCAGCAACAGAAGCTGACTCTTGCCTGATGTCCTCATCAAAACTGATGTCTGGCTTAATTTGAGCTAAGGCAACTCCACCAGCAGATATCAAAGGTGGATAGCTATAATCAATTGGAGCCCCAACTTCAATATTTGAAAGTGGAGATGAGAAACCCAGATGATCCTGATCCATGAGGGAAACATCCTTTCTAACAAACTCATCTTGAGCCAAATTACGAAAGTATGACCAATGCTTAGGTTCATGATTCTCCATGTTTAAGCTCAGTCCAGCTCCATCACCAGGGAATAGACTCATACCATAGAGGTTCTGGGACATTCTTGCTTTTGAGAATATATCAGACAGAAGGTCACGGGGAAACCGGTCGTTAATATCAATAAGTATGTCTCCATGTTCAGAGCTGCATACAGAAACAGCAGGCTGTACATTGGAAGTTGCTCTAGTTGGGTTCTCTGCCCACACCAAAGGTTGGTCATGCCCCTTAGTGTGATTTCCTGTATTCTTGTTTTCATCCTTCTCAATTCGCTCAAAATCAGACGGCTTCAAAGAAGGATCATCAAGGTGCTTAACAGAAGTTCTTTGACCTGCTGTGGGATGATTTAACCCAACTGCTGCTTCATCAGCAGTGCTCTTAACTGAGACTTGTTTCAATTCAGATTTCTCCTTAGTTAACTCAAGCCCCTCCTCAGAAATATTAGAGATGATTTTATCAGCAAAACCTTTGTAATTTTCAAATTCAGCAAGCCCATCCATAACAGTCCGAGGATTTTTAGACCTCAGATTTGCAGCTTGGACAGACTGATCAGCTTGAGGAGACAAATTCCCATCATGAATCTTGTCAACTGCTTCTCTAATTATTTGGGAAGGATCAGAATGTGCTTGAGTCATTAGAAACTGAGACCCAAAAGAATCATCAGACTTTGATAAACGGTTCATTTCTGCCTGCTCCCTAGGGAGTCTCTCTGAATAGAAAACTCGCTGTGGAATCACAGATGGCTCAAGGCAGCTAAAGTCCTCAGAACCACCAGCACCAGATGTAAAAGGCCCGCTAGATGTGTAAAAGTGGTCATCTTCAACATTCTTTCTCCCTTCAGTTACAACTTCAGGGGCAACTAAGTTCTGAACAGCTTCCTGCGTCTTTTTGAAATTTTTTGCAGGCAATGAAGATGAGACAGTGTTTGACACTGATATGGTAACAGATGCTTCCTCACTGAAAACATGGTTTGCAACAGAACTGTCATGTGCATTTGAAGGGACACTGTACTCTTTCTCTGACATCCGAACCTTTTCAGTTTCATTGATCTTAGGGAGAGATGCATCTCTTTTCATTTTTGGCTCCTTTGTTGGTGGAGCTTTGTCTAGGGAACGTACCTTTTCAGGTTCAGCAATTTTTGGGGCTGAGCTATCTCTTTTTAGTTTCACCTCTTTTATAGATACTTCTGGATCTTGTACTTGAAAGCCCATATCAGCCAAACCCACCTGGGGGGTCACATGCCCCTGTACTGGCATCAAGACTAAACTTTCTCCAGGCATCACATAGTTAGAAGGTTGAGAACCATAACTATATTGCAATGGAGGAGACAAAGGAACATTACTCTTCCCATCCATCTGGGGAGTGGAAGACTGGCTAGCTTCTCCATGACGCATTTTTGCCTCTGAATATGGCTGTGAACTAGATTCATAAGTGTTAGATGAACTCGCCAAAACAGGTTGAGAAGATTGTAAGGTTGACGAAGGTGCATGAGAAGATTGGACTGTTGATGAAGGCGCATGAGAAGATTGTACTGTTGATGAAGGTGCATGAGCTGTCAAAGAACCAGAACCAGTAGCAGCTGCTTCACTTACAGTTCGACCAGCCTCCCTTACAATGTTCAAACCAAGTAACTCATCCAAATTATTCTCGGACGCACTTGCTGCAATTGAGTTTCTTCTAGATCCTAGGTCCATGCCATTGACAGCAACAACATATTGCATCTCAGAATCAGTCTCTACACTGCCCAAGCCATACTGAGCATCCTCCAAATCACTACTAGAGAAAAGGAATATCCTGGGTTTCTGCGGTCCTCCTTCTTCTGGCACATTACATTCCTCCATCATGTTCTGCAGATCCTCATCACAAGATACGGAAACCAATGCATCAAGATCCTCACCAGGCAACTGATACTTTATTGTATGGGCTTGGTCATAAATTGCTAACATTTTTTGAACAAGATCTTGAAAGGAAATATCCCTGCTTAATCTAATCATACGTGTTTCCCCCCCAACATATCTAAGTTTCCTATCACGGGGACGTGGTAAAATTTTACCACCAAAGCTGCAGAGGAACTTCACCTTAGTAGAGGAGCTGAGCGATGCATTTCTGGATACAAAACCTTGATGCCCCTGACTAATGTCATTCCTTGAAGAGGACTGAGAAACTGACCGCATGGAATCATAATAGCTTTTTTCTTCATGCACAGAAGAGGCCTTTCTCTCAAATTCCTGGGGACGGGGTTTTTCTACCGTATTCAGCATAGAGATATCATAGCCACTTTCAGAACCTGTATGAGAAATTCCCAGAATGCCTTTTAGATCCATATAAAGAGGTCCGCTGTTAGGATCACCATAAGCATTCTGAACAAAATGCTGCCGGGGATTTACCCTTTCCCGCATAAATTCCAGAGCAAACTCCTCACCTGTCTGAATGGAGTAATTCAAAACTGGTCTGGCTCCAGCCGTCATACTATAATCAGGAGGCCGGATGTTAGTATTAATATTACTAGATGGATCATGGAAAAATCTTTGGTTTGAAGACTCAAGAGTCTCATTTCCAGCTTCCATATTATTGTATCGAATTTGTTCATGGTTCTTCTGTTGATCCATTAAGCCTTTTCCTAGATTTCTCTCCATTTATATAAAATTTTCCAGGAAAAAAAACCAAGGCAATATGCCATGATTATCACAGCTAATGCAATATCAGCACATGCATTCTGCCATAGCCAACAGCAAAGTTTGCATTGCAAAGACCTTAACTTGAACCTGAAAGGTTGTATGAGAATTCACTATTAGTTATTGAGAGAAAAGCACACAACTCAATTCAATCTGTAGCCACTTGCACCGTTTTATAATGAAAAAACTAGCACTGCCATTCCACTACAATAGACTATTTTAAAGAACACCGTCTTCACTAATAACCAATTTGTTTAAAAGACAATAACCTCACAAACAAGGTCAATCAAGCATTACATTATTATATTGATGCGCATAAATGAAATTAAATACAAACCACAACTTAGAAAGAGCACAATATTTTTTAAGATAAATGAACCCAGTCTAATTTTTAGGGAGGAGTAATTCTTGTACTCGAATCATACCATATATTTAGCAAAATACCCTAAATTTAATTGAGAACCTCAGAATAGAATTTTTAAAGTTAATTTTCCATTTGGATTCTCACCTTCTAACAACTTTCAATAAAACTTTTAACGCAACAGAGAACAGAATTGAAGCTGTAATAAACATTTCAAGTGAATCATACATCTGAGACATTTTCTTTGGGGGGGGGGGGGGATTAAAGTTAAACAAAAAAATTGAAGATACAAAGCAGTAGTTATAATGCATCTGAAGCAAATCTTGAACCCTAAACATGAATATAAATAACGCTCCAGATACCAATACAAATATGCTAAGGAAATGGTGCAAATCAAACAAACATTCCACAAAACTACTTAAATCAATCCCACAAAGTGTGATCCCATACAAGGCAAATCCAATTTGAATACCGATTTACTTAAATCCATGATAAAACAAATAATTTATATGGTTGAAATGACAAAATCGAAATCAACTAGTAATAATAACATGCAGTGAGAGTAGGCAGTCTAATCTTAAAAAAAAAAAATTAAAATATTCTCTGCAGCACTGATCAGACACTGTAAATAAAAAATAAAAAAAAAACACTATAGTTCTGTACAAATAGAACCATCACCATGCCTATAACCAAATCGAAATATAAATTCGAATCGGAACTGAAAACCATAAACAGATTGAACGTTATAAACTTTACTAAAATCTCACACTAATCCATAAAATAAATAAATAAAAGAGTATGTTTACCTCAAGAAGGGAAAGCTGTGAACTTTTAAGCAGCAAAGGAGAAGATTATTAGCTTTCTCTCTCTAAAATTCGCTCATTTTCTCCGTCGAAGATTGTGATTAGATAGCCGTCTCTATTTCTCCCTCTATCGTTTCCTTTTTCTTTTCTTTTTTTTTTCTTATATTTTGGTTTTGATCTTAGTATTATTAAATTTCTTTTAACAATTTCTATTTATTTTTCTTTTGTATTTTTCTAGATCTATAAAATTTTGCCTGTTTACGACCTTTTCGACACGGCAATCATTATTTTTTTTAATTTTTTTCCCTTCTTTAAACTTTCTTTAATTTATAATTTGCTTGAAAACGTCGGCAATTTGGCCCTCGACGCACGAAGTGACCGCGTAGAAAGCACGGAGCACTGTGTGCGTGTTCTTCTAGGTGGTGTGGGTCCCGCGTTGAGAGACGGACGGTTTTGGGTTGGTGAGACTGAAGTTGGTCACTGCTGTGTGATTTGGATTATCTTAATTTTATATTTTTTTAAATTAAATTTTGGTGTTTTAAAAAATATTTTATCATTTAAAATAATTCTTTGATATTTTAATTGTCAGACTCTTTTTATTTTTAGTTTTGTCACAGTTCTTAACTAACCAAAATCAGTTTCTGAATGGAAAGTAAAGTAGGCAGTGTTTCTCAAGCTTTGCTTTCTGGGCTCATTTACTCCAGGCCGAATCCTGTGGGCTAAGGTTTATCGATCGCCAAGTCCGGCAAATCTTCAGATTACACAGACTTTGCTGACCACTCACTCATGGTTGCTATTATTTTCTTTATTTTACCTTGAAATTATGGTGTTCATGGTAACTAATTCTCTTGTTGCGGATATTTTTAGAAAGGTTAATGATTCGTCATGAAATATGTTTCATTTTCATGAACGAAAATTAAATTTTTTATCTCATAATTAAGAAATGCGATGAACAAACATCACGTTTTATAATTTTTTTCATATCTAATTTATTTATTCAAATTCTTTTGTTGCCAAAATGCAATGTATAATTTAGTTGAAAAATTATTTAAGAGTGAAAGACACTACAGAATGTGTTTAAAGCTTCTAACTATGATGAATATGTAGATTACGGATATGATGTCGGAAATAGATCGATTTTATATCATCTTTCCATTCAAACTACCAAAAGCAATGTCTCCTTGCATAATATAGATTCTAAACATTCATGATCTAAATATGAATGAGGCGAATTACTTACCCCTCAATCTATTAGTGAACTATCTCTTCAAGGATTGTGAAATATGTTTCACTAGAAATATTTTTGTTATTGTTTCAACTCATATTTCCCAAAAAGTGGATTCCATTCTAATACCCCTGAATAAATTAAATACATGAATTAAGATATGAAGGCTTCTTATTCCACAACAACGAAAGCATTTTTTCACTCTTTCATATATTAGGAGATTTCACTTGAAAAAAGAAAATATTCTATACTAATGGATTTGGGTCCATAATTGTTGATTTCAATGCATAAGATCCTCTAGCACTTACCAATGAGGCCCTATCGATTAGTATTAAAAGAATATATCAATTATAGACATAAATATAATTAAATCCGCTCTTCATAGACAATCTTGACATTTGCAATCCCAAATGCGAGAATTTCATATTAAATTTATAATTTTATTATCAATTTCCATAATTTTTTAACTAAACTAGTAATTATGTTTTCTTATAACTAAAAATAATAATATTTGTCAATAAAACTGTAGCACACAAGACAAGTTTATTGAATGTCATACACTATTTAACGCAAAATAAGATAAAATGATAGTGTTTTTTTTTTTTTTCAAATGATAACATTTTCAATAGAATTAATCATAAGGTGAACTTACACATTTCAAAAGCAAAATTAAATTTTATCTTTGAACTAAGGTTAACTGACAATAAAATAATTTGTTAAATTAAGTCTTATTGGATAATGTGTATTGATATAACAAATTAAAATATTTTTGAATAAAAGTTAAGTGGAACAAAAAAGTAGGTTTGACTTGGGACTTTTATCGATACAACTTCAGTTTTACCGAATATCTTAAAAACTTCAACTAAAACAAGTCAAGTTAGTAACCAAAATTTAGCATCCCCTAATATCACTTCTAATAAAAAGAATAATTATCAAACTGAGAATTAGGGTATAATTTAAGAAAGAACAAGTGGAAAGATAAAAGAAAGTAAATAATAACTTGTACATAAAGCAGAGCATATATTACAAACAAAATAGAAGTAGTGGCATTAGCCAAGGAAATGGAGCTAAGCTCAACAGGTGCTTCATTACAATTACAAACATAAAGATAGTTCACAATCCAAGGCAGTTAGCAGCTGAAGACTGCTTCCTTTACGCGCCATGGCATCAACACCACGGTTTGCTTCTCTAAATATATGTTTCAGGGTCCACTGCTAGAAACGGAGTAGGAGAGTCCTACAATCATTAATCAAAGTTTGCATCAGGTGATTACGAATTAAACTGATTACAGCAGAGGCATCAATTTCAACTTCAACTTTGTGTGATTGATTATTAAGAGCAACGCTTGACGCTCTTAAGTTATGTCTAAATGAACCTACTATCCAATTTCCATGGTGGTCCCTAATGACCGTCCTTGCTCTTGCTCGTTCTGGATTTCCCAATGCGGAGCCATGGTTTCAGTTTCCTCCATTAGATGGGTATGCAATCAGGTGTCTTGGTCTTAACTCTCCTTGCCGGCTACAGCAAAAAATACTGCAGCTTTTCAAGTGCGCTGTCCACGTTGAAATCAATTCTTGGTTCATTCTTGAATACTATGTTATTTCTAGTGAGCCATATCTCCCATAATATATGGGCGAATGTAGTGGACCAGGGGAGTTTCAATCTAATTAGCCATTTACTAGAGTTGAGGTTGGCATCAAGACATTCAACCCAAATCAGTGTTCCAAGCTTGGCTGAACATGTGATTTCTACTAACTGTGCCCCATATTTTTTATCGCACGACATTGATGCAACAAATGCTCAATTTAGTGTCATTGCATTTCCATATATATTTGTAAATTAATGTCTGTGCATTGGGGACAATGCAGACTTTAAGTTTGGGGGAATGTATATGGGCTGGAAATGCAAATGCACCCACATTTTTAAAATTTGCCTTTTGAATTTAATGAAAGCATGCAATGTTATTAGAAATGTGATTGCAATTTTATTTCATTTGATGCTTAATTTTTGAATCATATGAAATACTAATGAACGAGTTTGATGAATTTGATTGAATGTTGTATCTTCAATTTTCGGATGAATGATTTAGATTGCATTAGTAATGGATGAATAGTATCATTATTTGAATCTTGAATCAATTTTCCATTTACATATGCTTGTATATAAGTATAATTATAAATAAAGAAACACTCCAAAGTGGGTGTATTGTGAACTATCAAGGGGGAACACTCCAATGCAAGTGTTAGAAAAAGTAATCTAGCCAAAGGCTGTCACTGCAAGAGTGTGTGTTGACACAATTACATACTCCCTGAGGGGTTTGTTGCACCCTATCGTTACTTTCCAGGAACAAGGGTATAGTAATGCAATGACATCCCTCAGTCATAAAAAATAGAAGAAGAAAATAACAGAAAAGAAAGAGAAATATATTTATATTAGTGTACAATAAATGTTGTATTGGTAGATAGAATTTAGGATTTGAAGCATGATGCTAGCTTTGATGAAGTTGTAATTTTAATTATTCATACCTATAAATTGTCGGCACAATATTCTGTCATTTGAATGTAATTCATGCATTAGGATTTCAGAGGATTCAAGTTGCTAGAATGACTATTGCTTGACAAAAATCTTTATTATAACTTTGTTATCTTTTGTTTACTTAAGGACAAGTAAAATTCAAATTTAGGGGCATAATAGCATTAGAAAAAACCATTACTTTCTCCTTACTTATGGTATAATTTGTTCTCATCTGATAATCTTTAGCATGCATTTTTAGCCTTTTTAACTTAGTAATTGCATTTTCTTACTTAGTGATGCTTGGTTTAATT